>OY744482.1:101584518-102027112 GCA_963556165.1 Tipula helvola
TATTGGACGGCTTTGAGACTCTTTAATTAAGTCGATCAAAAAGAGCACTTTTAAAATATATCTTCATTTGAAGAATTTTTAACGATTTTAACATAAATTTAAAGAATTGTAAATTCGAGACAGCACTTTATCCTCAGCCTTTAATTCCGTTACATTTTCTGACAACCGCAAGCTGTCTTTCTGATTCATTATTAATTAATAATCTTTCAACCCAGTGGACTACAAGCGGAAATCGGTTTTTGATTGTCTTTTCATTACATAAAAAACTCTTAAGAGAAATCATGCATTTTGTTTCAATATTTCTAAGTTTGTTCCGGTATAGACAGTAAATTTTCGTATAATAGAAATTAAAGCAATAATTATTGTTTTAAAAAACTGGGAATTCATTACCCGCCACAACTAAAGTAAACCCGAAGAATCAGAATCTAGCACTACAAAATTGCAGAATAATAATTAAATCACCGAGTTTTATTAGGCACATCGCTTTACAATTCCCTTGGCGTAGATTATTCTGGATTCCAATTATAACGATTTCAACTTCGTTTACCATCGTCATTCATAATCTCCAATTTGCGGGAGTTTGTTACCTTCTTTGTTAGTAGATTATCAGATAATTTGTTCTTTAGGCTCATGTATATTTAATAAAATATTCTTTAGCTATTGTATCGTTAATTTATACAGAATCTTTCAAAGCCGGCGCTTCACACTACATAGTACATAGATACTTAAATTCACAAAAAGTGTAACATAAAATAGAGTGCAGTTGCACGTAAAACAATTGTTCCTAGCATTTCAGTTACATCTAGTCAGGAAACTACATTTATATGTAGAAACTAATTTGTATTCAATCAGCTTACCATGATCTCCACCTTCTGTCTAATTTTTATGACAACCCATTATGTTGCGATTGGCATCGGTATACAGTTTTTTACACAAAGGGTAGGAACATAAATTTATGAAAAAGTGCAAGTGTACTGGAAAAAATTAGTTATACATAAAACATAACTAACTAGTAGAACGCAATGCTACCATGCATAAAGTGGACGGGTCAAGCTCCACGAAATTATTTCTGAAAATTGTCAGGGCTACATTATATATTAAAATTGCTATTTTACTGTGGCGATTTCTCAAAATGTCTGAGATACAGCCAAGTATCTGCCTATATTTTGATTCAGTGAACAGCTCAAGCTATTAAAAACATTTTTTGTTATTAAGATAAAAATTGTTGGTCATTTTCGACAGACTTTTGAAAATTTTGGAAAAACTTTGCATGTTAAAATCCTGTACACTAAGGCTATTTTCCAAAAGTGGGCAGTTCTAGCATCCCAAAATAGTTTTTGGTATTAAGATAAAAAGAGTTGAAAATTATTAAACACTCAGATACAGTTTTGAAAATTATGAAAGACTCATATAAACTATACTATGATCAATTTCCATATCCTCAGAGATGTTGCCAGATGCTGGCCTACACTTTTTTCCAACACAATTGTTATTTTTTTTTTTTTTTTGATAAAGATAAAAAGAGCTGAAATTTTGAAAATGACTTAACATGTGTGACGTTGCGACCTTGCGACCACGCGTAAGTAGACATCCGGTAGTCACCATCTGCAGCATTTTCCCTGCCTACACTCAGTTTGGGGAGGGGTGGACGAACGTAACATCGTAGGGAAACCTCACGCGTTGAGACTCATGTTGTATAATTAAATTGATCTGGATTTAGAAGTTTATGTGAATTACTTTTGAAGCCAGGTAACATTTCAGTAATTCCCGGAGAGTATAGTATCAGCTGTCCTTACTGTGTGATATCTTTAGTGTGGTATATTCCCAATGACTTACCGGTAATATCGTTAAGTTTGTAGGCCACGGACCTGACCTTCTCCACTATAACCGCAGGTGTGTATTTAGTCTTATTGCATCGCTTTGAACATAGGTGCGGACACATACCCGTTGACCAATAGTAAATTCTCGAGGCTGGCTTTTGGTATTATAGTGCTTCTCTCCCTTTAAATGGACCTATTTTAAATGGTGCAGCACTCGTGGTTGTACTAGTTCAAGGCGATTAGGTTTATCCGTTACATGAGCAATACTTTCATTCAAACAGTTAAGCAGACGACGCAGTTCATAATTGGTTCCATGCGAGATGAAATTATGCCCGAAACCCAAAAAAATGAGGAGAAAAGGATATCGAAGTATGAACTACATTTCGTAGGGTAGATGCCACTTGCGATAAATAAACGTCCCAGGTCGAATGATGTTCGCCAATGTAAGACCGACGTGCTTACCGATTGGTTCGGTTTATTGTTTTCGACGCATTGCTCTGTGGGATATGGAACGGACTCCATACTTTGCTAAAAGAATAGAGAATAAAGTGGGCTTATTATTGTCAGAAAATACAAGTTATCTGGCCAGAGTAGACAAGAAAAACTTCGTTTTCTAGAAAATCCTATAAAATTTAGAAATAATCGTTGGAATGGTCATCTTACCTCGATATAGTGACACATGGATGAGCGCGTCGAATAATTTACCGCTTTGAACATTTTGCAGGTATCGCAGAATTTCACGTAGTCTCTAACTTGTTTTGCCATCCCCTGCCAGAACAAATGGCGCTGCAGCCGATCTACTGTTTTATTTATGCCCATATGGCTGCTTGATGGTGGAACGTGAGCTTGTTCTAGAAAAGAACAAGTTAGGCTCGATGGAACAACTAGTTGCCAAGGAGAGCTGTCTGTTTCGACAAACCTTTTACTATATGCTGGACAGATCAGTAGCGTATCATCCTTCACTCGTAAGTTCGACTCAATATTGGTGTTTCGTTCGATCTGTTGTATGTTTGCGACATATTCCTGATTACGAAAAGCCGGCGAATTTAGATCTACGTGCAACTTACCATCATCACGAGATCCAGACGATCCAACCTGATGTAAAGCTTTGCAGGAGGATCGTGAGAGCGCATCAGGTACGACATTTAAAGCGCCTCTACAGTACTAAACATCAAAATTGAATCCCTGTAATTTTAGACTCCATCTGGCCAGCCTGCCGGACAGGTCTGACTGGTCCGTCAGACCTTTCAGGAATAGTATCCAATTGGGGAGTTCCTCGCCGTCTGGCTATTGAAACAGTACCCCACCGACTCCTCGTGATGATGCATCCACTTGAATAAAAATGGCAAGTTGTAATCCGGTTGCACTAGCACTGGAGCGGTATCAGGAGCCGTTTTATCCCATCCATAGCTTGTTGAGCATTTTCCGGCCAATTCAAAGTGGTCCTTTTCTTTATCAGATCAGTTAGCGGAGCGGTAACTGTTGCGTAATTGGGAATAAATCGTCGATACCAGCCGCTCATACCCAAGAATTTTCGTAGTTCTTTCATTGACCGTGGAATTGCAAAATTATTTACTCCTGAAACTTTCTGCTGGTGTATCTTTATGCATCCATTGCCTAAGCCTATCACATGTCCGAAATACTTAAGTTCCTTGAGAAGGAACTTGATTTTATCAACGTAGATCGTTAAATTGGCCTCCTGCAACCACAGACTCACAAGCTTTAAAAGCCCAAAGTGCTTCTCTATCGTGCTAGCTGTAATCAATAGATCGTCTAAATACACAAATATTTTTGAATGATATTGATAAGAAACAACTTTGTGCAACAGTCGGCACATGGTCTGTGGTGCGTTGCATAACTCGAAAGGCATGACTTTCAAACGGGAAAGGGGCCTTTCAGATACAGCAAATGCAGTTTTCCGTTTAGCCATCATTAGAAGCTGTTGTTAGCGGTCCATCAGATTCCATGAGCCCAAATGCTGAAAATATCTCGCATCAGAAAAACAAATAAGACATGGTCGAGCCGCAAAGTTTATGCGAAGTTACAGGGTATGGGTGGTTCTCATTGCTGGGTAATGGTCAGCTCTTTACCATACATGCTCATTAATGGGCAAGTTATGCCTCTGGCTGGCTTTCTACAGGAGCAAAAAATTGATGAACGCGTATAATTAATTTTCCCAATACAATTATTACTGATTTTAGAAAAACTATTTCGTGTGCAGGAAAGGAATATTTTCCAGATGATCAGTAAAGACTATAGAGGATGCTTATTTTTGACTATGGTAATAACGAAAAATCTAACACTAACTTCGCAATTTTTATAGTAACCCAAGCTTATTTACCATTTTTTGGTTTTGTTCAGAGTAATTTCGATTTTGGATATGTCTTGGAGATTTTATTTTGGGGCTTTTTGCTTTTTTTAGGGTTGGAGTTACGGTTGAGAGTTGGGTTGGGGTTGAGTAAGGGTTCGTTCAGTCGTTCAGTTGGGGGTTGACCTGATCTGTGTAGATTTGTGGTTTGGTTTGGTTGAGTTTATGGTTGAGTTTATGGTCGAATAGTGAGTGGAGTTGGATTTGAACGAAGGGCTCATATTTTACATCAAGAAAGTGAAATTCATCTTCTACCAAAATGTTACCGTCAATTTATGCCGCTATAGAGCCATGATTACTGACTTTTTCGTTCTCTAAGATCGTGTGATTTAAAACGATTAATTTCTGTGGGGATATGTGAAGCCGCTGGTTTACGCCGAAAACTAGAGGCAATAGATGGCCTGTTAAAATGAGCAAGGATTATTTTCACACCATGCATATACCTAATTGATAATTCGCATCCGCAGAGACTGTGGATCGTAATATTGAAGAGGATCCGAATGGATCGATTCGCCATGGTGTGCAGCAATTTTAGATGTATCCCTACACTTTATGGAAGTACACAGTAGTTAAACTAAGCTTTGAATCGCTCAGTGGATGTGCAAGCAGTGTTGTTTTCGTAAGTTCAGCCTTAAGTGACGTAAATGCCTGTTGACATTCGTCCGACCAAGAGAAATTCTTAGGCGTTTTTGGTTTACGTAGAAGTACGACCAGATGGCTGTGAACAGGAGCGAGTATTTCAGCAAGCTTTGGTATAAATCGGTGGTAGTAATTTACCATTCCGATGAATCGCTGGATATGCTTGATTGAGCTTGGAGCTGGAAATTCCCTAATGGCATTAATTCGTTCTTCAGACGGCAGAATACCATTAGGGGTTATTTTGTGGCTAAGGAAATCAAGAGTTGTTACGCCAAAGACGCATTTCGAACTGTTAATATGAACATCAAACTCAGATAACCTTTGGAAAAGTTGTTCCAGGTGGAGTTTGTGCTGTTCCTCAGATTGCGATGCCACAAGAATATCGTCAATATAGATGAAAACAAAGTCTAAATTACGAACGACTTCGTTCATAAAACGCTGAAATGTTTGAGCGGCATTACGTAATCCAAACGGCATTCGAGTAAATTCGAACAGGCCGAAAGGAGTTGTAATTGCCGTTTTAAAAACATCATCAGGTGAAACGGGAATCAAATGATAAGCTCTGACTAAATCAATCTTAGAGAAAAATTTGCATCCATGCAAGTGCATGAAAAAATTTTGAATGTGAGGTATCGGGTAGCGATCCGGTGTTGTTACCGAGTTTAAACGCCGATAATCCCCACATGGTCTCCAATCATGATCTTTTTTCTTCACCATGTGCAATGGACAAGAGACAGGAGATGCAGATGGTCTACAAATTCCTAATTCCACCATATGTTGAAATTCAACAAATGCGGCTTTATGGCGGACTTGATCTAGTCTTCTTGGTCGTGATACAGGGAGATGTCCTTCTGTGACAATGTGATGGACCACATTGTGCCGGACTGGCAATTTATAATTCGGCTCTGCTGTAAGTTGAGGAAACTTTTTCAGCAAAGTGCCGTAGCCGTTGGTGATAGAATAATGGATCGTAGTCGGTGTGTCGACGTGACCCATTGTGGCATAGATTGACAGCTTTATCGCTGAATCAACCAGCCTTTTATTCTTTAAATCAACCAATAGTCCAAATTTTACCAAGAAGTCGGCACCAATGATAGCACGATTCACAGCAGCTAGAATGAAAGCATGCGTGAATGTTAGTTTTAGTCCTAAATCCAACTGCAGCAATTTTGTGCCGTAAGTATGGATATTCGTGCCATTGGCGGCCGACAGTACTAGATTTGAATTTCGCTTCATAATATTGAATTCGTTTTTAAATTTGTAAACTGGAATAACCGAAAGGTCAGCGCCAGTGTCGACTAAATAGGTAACTTTGTTTATTTTGTCGAAATAAACGAGACGTATAGGGTGTATTTGTAACAAGGTTCCCGACCCCGTGCTCTAATGGTTTTTTGAACATTGTTCAACAACGTCCATTTTGTTGGCGTTGTGAGACGTCGACGGTGGCGACGTAATGAAATCGCACGGTGGAATACACTTTTTGGCAGCTTTTGCAAATTTGGTATGATACCAACATCTACCATGCCGGCGAGAGTAATTGGCCGAGCTACGAGATCGTGATCGAGTGCGAGACGAATTTTGTCGACCTTTCGACTGTCCACGTTCTCGGAATAATACGTCCAATTTAGATTCGAGCCGTGTCATTCTTGCCTCCATAGTGTTATTGTTCTGGTTACCCGATTGGGCATTGCCTGTGCGAACCGGCGGTCGGGATTGCCTAAAATTGACTTGGGAAATTGAATTTTGTTGGCCGACGTTTATTATTTCGAACACCTTGTCCGCAGTCTTCGCGAGTGTTTCGACTGAAATAGTGTCTGACTGCGCGACAAGTGCAATCTTGATAAGTTCGGGAATTTTCCTTATCCAGAGCGATTTAATAATATTGTCATTAAAATTGTTGCCCGCCAATGTCCGAATATGACGTAGCGCATCTGAGGGTCTACGGTCACCGATATCTTGGCCCGTGATGAGAGCTTCGAGCTGCCTCTCAGAGGATGGCGCTAGACGGTCCAATAAAATTCGTTTAAGTTTCGAATATTGATCTGTTTCTGGAGGATCAGTAAGAAAATCAGATATACTGTCACACGTCTCCGGTGACAATGTTGACAACGTTAACAAAAATTTCTGTTTTTCGGATTTAATCCTTTCTTGCGAAGCAATTGCAAGAAATACGGAATAATTTTGTGCTAAATTTATAGGCATTGTTCATAATCCCACTCAAACCCGCTCCTTCCCTTGAACTCGTAATGCCAATTAAATTTATTTTCTAAATTAAATTTATTTTCTAAATTAAATTTATTTTCTCTCTCAAAATTAGGTGAAGGCTGTTTCCAAACTCTTTCAGAAAATATTATAAAGGCAACCCCCCCCCCCCCCCCCCCCCGCTCAATTATATGAGGCAGTTAGATGAGAAAGAAGAGACGGAAGAATTACCACACAACGTCAAGCAACACTTGCTATATGGTTAATTGGTTAATACAAATTTGGGTGACCGCTTGAGAATATGATGATGATGGAATGAAATCTCGTCTCTCCCCACTCGCCGGTGAAAAATTAGTGGAAACAAAAAAAACAGAAACAACAAAAAATATGGAAGTCTTTCTCTAATGGGGTATATTGTCTTGCCTTAATAATTCGCAAACTATTAGTCTTAGAGACGTAAGTGCGGTGTCATTATTTAACTGATATAGTCAGCTCGAGTGCGGGCGGGTTGGCACGGAAGGCGCACCACGCAGATTGACCAAAACCGGAGCTCTCGCTCCTTTCCATTCAGTGTAGCTCACGACCCCGATGTGATAGCACGGTAATTCGTGGGTGTATGTACACAGTTCATCTAGACCGAATGGTTTAAACAATAATTTGTGTATTTTGGACAATTTATACGTAAAAATAAAAATAAGAGCCAGTCGAAAATATAAATCACCTAGTAAGAATGAGAATCACGAGTAAGAAAATAAAGTTATTCCGATTCTACTGTAAATTCCAATTATTTTTGATTTGTTTTATGTTTCCAAAATAAATGTTCATCAACGTCTTGGTATATTACATAGTCTTTGGTCAGACTTTTTTGCACTATACGTTTTTACTGGATACCACAATTTTTTCGATTCCCCCTTTCGGAGTTCGAACTCAATTAGATAACTTGATCGGTTAATTTTCTAATATTTTATGTGCAATTGGCATTTTATTCAAACGCTATTTGTCTAAATTCGATACATACAAAGAAGCTCCAACAAACATTTTTAAATTATTTTTTGTGTAAATTCCAGAACATTAAAAAGTTTAATATTTTTTCAAAGTTAAAAGTTTTCCAAAAAACATCTACAAAAAAAAAAAGTAAACACACACACACTGTACATGAAAAAAAAAAGCTCAAAACATGAAAATAATCATAACAAAACAAAAGTTGTATTGTTTCCAACATAATAATGCCTGTTTTTTATTTGCAATTTTAAATTAAATTTTCCTTCTAATGATATCCTAATGATTATACTTTTCATTCTATTATTATATAATTTAATTTTGTTGTTGTTGTTAGTTATTAGATTTCCCTTCTATATTCTGTGTATCCATACTCGTTTAAACGTATCCAGTACACAAAAATGAAAAATTTATTATTAAACATACAAGTTCTCGTATACATACATATATATTTATGCTATTGTTACTATTTAATCCTTCTTTATGATTATGCTCGCTCGGTATTTCAAAAAACTACTTGCCGTATATACAGTATATGTATGTCGTAATATTATTATCAAGGAAAAACTTTACGATAACAAAAACATTTTTTTTTTGTAACACGGAAATGGAAATGAAAAGGAACTCTACTTACTGATTCAAAAAATAAAAAATAAAAATTTTGGAAAGATAATGTATAATGAAGATCCTGTTACACGAAGCAATTAGTAGTAAATATGAAGCGCAGAGATAGTCGAAGAAAATTATGATTAAAATTCATAAAAGCGTTGTCTTTGTTTAATTAAGCGACCACAACAATTTTTACCTCATCCCCTCAACAACATGCTGAAATGAACATACATACATATATACACACGTCATATATGCGAGTAAATAAATTTCACATACAATTTCCTGATTAATTCTATTTGAATGATGCCATGGATTAGGCACACAAATTCATATTTTAATTAAAAACGTAAAACCTTTTTTACATTGTTTGTAATTTTTATTTTTTATTTTTTTTTTGGTTTAATTTTAAAGTTCAAAACCTGTCATGTGTGTGCGTGTGTGTATGTGTGTATGACATGCGTGTATCTTTCTCGACAAAAAATTAATCTTTGCTGAAATATTAAAAAATTTACGTATAGATATATTTTTTGTTAAAGGGGAAACCGTTCGTTTAAAAAAAAACGGATTAAAACGTTGATGACTTTTCTTTTTGGTACATCTTAAAATTTAACAACCAAAAAAAAATTTGGTTGATTTGAAGCAAAATAGGATCAAAAATAGTTTTAAAATGTAAAACCAGTGAAAAGTGTAATCTAATTTGAAAAAGTGTTGAAAAGTGTACATTTTGATACACTTGTACACTTTTTACACTTTTTATCATTTTTAACTTTAAAATGTAATATTGATTTAAACAAAAAACGAAATAACATGTTGGTGTCCAAAATGATTTTTAATTAGGCAAAAAAGCCTTTTTCATGTGTCTCAAAATTTAAAAAAAAATTTCAACTGAATTAATTTTTCATGATTTAAACAAAATAAATCAAAAAGTGTTGATTCGCATACGAAGCCCTGCCTAGGGTCGCTCATCTCTTGATGTCAAAAAGTGAATCACAAATTTATTTTAAATATGAATGCGCAATTATTTGAGCCCATGAGTTACAAGTGGAACTGGAAGTCCGTAATATACCCAGTTCACATCAATCCATAAATATTTTAGAGGCCCGATTATTAAGCGAGAATCAGAACACCCAGGATTAATTCCCATTCAGCCACACATTTTAGCATTAAGAAATCCGGCTTAAGGACGAACTAAAGCTATTAACGTTAAAAATAAAACGGAACAGCTCACTAATATTGGATAGGATCGCCTTTATTTCTTCATTTTATTAATGAAAACAGGCCACATGCAATTCTAGCATCAACGGGTATAAACGAAAATCAATCACTGGTGGAGCTTCAGGGAACTATAAAATTGACACGTCAACTATCTAATGGGAGGCAAAAATTTCCTATTCCAAATTTAATGGAACAACATCAACAGTTACAAGTTTACCTAATCCCAACAATTTTGGTCGGGCATATCATTATTTTAAAACTAAGAGGTTAGTTCGGAAACAAATAATATCCTCATTATTGTGCCAGTGAGCTAGATGGTAGACATTATGCCACTTTCGAATTGTATAATAAGAAAATAAATGGTTTGCTTGATTCTGGTGCGAACGTCAGCGTTTTAGGAAAAAATTGCGAAAAATTTCTGTCACAATTTAAATCATTCCTGTTCGTATGTGGCAACGGCAAGTGGACAAAAGGAACGGATTTTGGGTTATGTAACAACTAAAGTTCGTTTTAACGGTAGGGAAAAATCCTTAAAATTATTTTTGGCACCAAATCTTGACCAACAGCTATACATAGGCATTTATTTTTTTAATGCATTCGACATAACCATACAGATCAACCAACTAACCTCGAACCAGTCGTCTCATATCCACGATACGCGTAATAACAAATTTTCAGCTTCTACCGCCATGTTTTCACCGAAGGCCAGCGCAAAGATGTATGCTCGATTATTGATACCTTCCCTTCATCGAAAAAATTAGGGTTGGGCTGCACACAATTAATAACACACACCATTAAGACTGGAGATGCCAAACCGGTGAAACAAAGGATTTACCCTATGTTCCGGGCGAAAGATAAATCGCTCTATGCCGAGCTAGATCGTATGTTGCTCTTGGAGTCATAGACAAGAGCGAGGATACGTCACGGAGTTCACTAGTCACGATTGTCACCAAACAGAACGGGTAAGTTAGGTTGTGCCTCGATGCGCCTACCTATTTGTTTGAGATTATTGGGTCATGGTTGTGGTAAGAAGGTGACTGCTTAGTGTGGCGTTGCTAGATTTTGTGTCGGATTTCGTTTATGGATATTTCGTGTCCCTCCCTGAGAAAATTGCACGCGTACATGGACTCAAATCAAGCCTATAACTCAACCCTCAACTTTCTAGTCGATTCAATCAAATCAAAACTTTCATTTTAATATTTTTCTCGACTTGTAATATTCAGTCTTTTTCTCCAGTGCCCAAACATTAGTTAATTATACAACTGTATGTGTCTCTACCATTTGTGTACAAGAATCCAATTTTTAACTATCTATTTGGGGCTTAACTATTCAACTGTTTAAAGGGATAAGTAGGTATACTTGCAATCTTTCAAGACATCAAATTCCAACATCAGTTTAACCGACACAAAATATTTTCACTCAATAATGCCAATTGGAACAAATTCCCCCAAGTAGAGCTAACAATTGTTACGGCCACCGTAATGGAGATGAGCCAACGGACATTATTTGAATTAACGGATATTATTTGAATTATATAAATATTAAATTAATGCCATCTGTAGTTCGATAGTATTACTAAATATATTATTTCCATTTCATTTAACTAATGCCATCTAGGGATGGACATTCCTATTAATAAGAAACCGAACATCGCTGTCAAATAAGAAGATGAAATAAAAAACGATCAATCGCAATCGCAATAGAACCTTGGTACGAACAAGAAGTGTTTTATTTACGTTGCCATTAATTATTCTTTGTGCAGGAGAAGCGCAAACAACAATTGCTCTAGCACTATTTATAATAATAATTCATTTAAAATTTAAAATTATAAAAATGAAATAAAATATTCCAAATTTTTATATAACTACACTAAACGAAAGACTCTAACTTTAACATTAATAAAATCGAAACTTGATTAACCCGTTAACCCGTATCCAAATCTGCATTAAATTTGATTTGAAACTAAACAATGAATTGCGTTTTAAAAATCATTCAACAGTTGATAATTTTGACAACTTTGCCATTGCTGTTGATTCCATTTTTGGTTTTGACAGTAGATATACGTACTTTCTGATCTTTCCCAATGAATACAGGTCTAACTCGCCCCAAAAGCCATCGTGTACAAGGTATATTGCCGTTTTGAACCCAAACTACGTCATCGACCTTTAAATTATCTCGCCGTTTTATACCCACTTATATATTCCTTCCACACCCTTCACCAAAAATGTTACATCATCTGTCTGGTCGTTTGGCAATGCGACATTTAAATGATCCAAGCAATAAAGAGGCAATATGTATGCCTTGTGAAACGGTCCCTTTCATCGATGTTTATATTTTACCTCGAAAGGTTCACAGCAGACAATTCCGTTAATCTTAAATGGTTGAGTGCCTATTCTATGGATAAATTTCCCACAACTTGTTCAAGTGTTCTAAACTTTATTCTAAAACGTTCTATACATTACTGTTAAATCCCCTTGACTAAATTTTTTGCATTAATTGGCCAATAACGTTGTCGGACAAATGCTAGTATTTCTTGTACACCTCATAACGATTGATGTTTTTGGTCCAAGCTAAAAAACTATGTTCGAGCCTGCCTCTAACACGTAAAATCCTTTTGGATCAATGGGTGGTGATAAATTGGTCAATCTGCTATTTTTGGGCAACTCGGTTTTTAATCTTAACGATTTGTGTTCATAGGCAAAATGGTTACTTTGTACGATTTTTACTCATGTTTTCAGGGATGTTGTTGATTGTTCGGTAGTTAAATTGTAAATTTTTAATACATATCGCAAATACGCCATCACGTGAGTTAGCTTTGTCATTGCGCTATAATTTTCTCTATACCATATATGCAACCTTGAAACTCAACTAATACAAATTCGTTTGAATGATTTCTTTAAATTTATTTGGCCAATTCGATTCGTTTTCATAAGGAAATTTTGGGTCAACCGTTTAAAAATTCTTTCGGCATTATCCCCGAGAAACATGGTCGCTAACTCTTACCTTCAGCCAAATTTTGAATCTCGCTAATGCGATTTGCAACAGAAGCCTTTAGTTTATACGGGGGTAGGCGAATCTAATGCATTACTATATACTAGAATCAGCCAAAGTACGATCCGATCAATTAATCACTCCAAAACCTCTTTGACCTTCACAACTAGTTTTGATAACAGGTATGCCGGATAAACGTGGTATTGGGATCACCTTGGCAGGTGCTATACGAATTTTTTTGCGTAAAAAACTTACTACAGAGCCTTACCATCATTACCGTCTGTGCATCGTTGATTAACAGAAGCGCCATACGTGGATTTTCATAGATCTCGTGTCTTTTGGAACTATAGATCTACCTAATCTATTAATGCAAATTAAATGTTCACGATTATTGTAACAACATGTTAGAATTATTTTCTGGAGTAAGATCATCCCAAGCGGCTTTAACGGATTACGGGAAATATTAATCCCAAGGAATCACATAATTTTCAAATTTCTGACCAAACGTTTCATTTTGTCACCAACGCTTCATGCAAAACAGGAATGGTACGTAAATTGGCAGTCCACTTACGAAGTTTCATACCAGCTCCGTGCAGCATTGGTATTAACTGATTTCTAATTTCTATTCCAAGTTATTACTACCAAAAATACATCAGCCTCATAAAAATGTCGTTGAATGATTTTAAAAGCTAGAAGAAACTCGAGACTTCCATCAGTTCTAAATTGTTGTAAAACTTTCGTTGCTAAATAAGGAGCAACATATCATATGTTACAATGTCCAGCTCGAAAACTTGAATTATGTTCTCAATAAGTTCGCGCCACAAATTTTTTTTTTTTAGTGTGTGTTCATGTGCTATTCAAAACTGTCTGTACATTGTTTCAATGACAGATGTAAAACCACTACCACTGCTAGATGGCTCATTACCTAATATCCTCCTAATATGATGTTTTGTAGTTTTGACAGCTGCTTCGTATAAACCTCCAAAATGAGGTGACCTAGGTGGTGCGAAATTCCACGTGATACCTTCATCTACACAGTATCGATTTATTTCCTGTTTGTTAAATTGTTCGAAAATTTTGCGCAGTTCCTTGTTTGCGCCAACGAAATTCGTTGCATTGTCGGTAAATATAGTGGTATATCTTCCTCTTGTAGCGATGAAGCGTTTTAATGCGCCAATGAAAGCGTTTGTACTCAAGTCGGATACCAATTCTAAGTGTATTGCCTTTACTACGAAACATACAAATACCACGATGTACGTTCCGAATGGTGCTTTAAATTGGCCTTTGAAGTGCACAGAAAATGGCCCACACAGATCGATCCCCACAATAGAAAATGGAGATGCTGGGCACACTCTTTGTTCTGGTAGATTTCCCATAAATTGTGACACGTTGGATGGTCTCGAATGGAAGCATCGTATGCAGCGATTAACTACCTTTCTTGCAATTTTTCTTCCGCTATTGCCCAATATTTCTCCTTGATCATTGCTAAGAGTGCTTGTGGACCTGGATGTAAATAGGAGGAATGATAATGATTAAAAATTGTTAGTGTAAGCTTATAATTTATCGGCAATATTAGTGGAAATTTTGATGAGTATGGCAGCTCTGAGTTTTTGAGACGACCTCCAACTCGCAATAAACCGTCTTTGTCAATGAACGGATTTAATGTTTTTAAATGACTGTTCTTTGGAATGTTTTGCTGGCTTGACAAAGATATCAAGTCTGAATGGAAATTGTGATATTGGATGCTCTTTATGATTAGATTGTGGCCTTCGGAAAGCTCTTCAACTACAAGTTCCCCAAATCTTCTGTCTTCCCTTGGTTTCCGGCAATTGCTCTTGAATCGACAAACATAAGCCATACTTCGTTGCAAAGATTTAAATTGATGAATGTATTTGTGTTGTGGTAGAACGTCTTCCTTTTCAGTTGTGACAAGGCAAGCAGCTTTTCGTTGTTCTGGTAAAACTGGACATGGCTCAGGTAACGACTTTGGCCATTTGCATACAGGCTGACGAAGATAATCCGGTCCATTTAACCATAGACTGCAATTTATAAACTGTGCAGGCATCATTCCTCGCGATATAACATCGGCTGCATTGTTTTCACTGGCAACGTGGTTCCATTCTTCGATATTAGATAACCGATGAATTTCCGCTATTCTGTTGGCCACAAAGGCCTTTGAATGTGAACTTGAAGATTGTATCCAATGCCAAACGATCGAAGAATCGGTCCAATAAAACATTTTATTCACTTTAACGTTCAGCTGCGACCGCACCTTCGACATCAATTGGGCAGTAAGGAGCGCAGCACAGAGCTCTAGCCTTGGCAATGTAACCTTACTCAACGGAGCAACGCGTGATTTTGCACAAAGCAAAGTTGTTGCGATATTATTGTGGTTGTTACATCGTATATACATATATCGCAGCTCCAAACGCCACTTCACTGGAGTCTCCGAAGCCGTGAAGTTGAACATCAGTGGTGACTTCGTAAATTTCAATGAATCTCTTAACGCGGAAATTATTTAAATATGCAAGTTGGTTTCGAAAGTAGGTCCATTTTGTATGCATTGATTGAGGTAACGATTCATCCCAATCTTGTTTTAATTTTCAGAGTTGCTGAATAAAAATGTTTGCAACTAAAATTACGGGACCAGCGAATCCAAGAGGATCGAAAATACTGGCTGCTTCGGAGAGAACTAAACGCTTGGTTATTCTTTTTGGATTTGGCACTTTTTAAACTCATTTCAGCTGTAGCAAGAAGCGAAACTACCTCTCATCGGAGATACAGTGCTTCATCGATAGAATTGCTACCGGTTAGCAGATCATCAACATATGTGAGTGGATGCGACTTTGCTTCTTCGTTACAAAGTTGCAACAAACAACGCGTGGCTAAATATGGAGCTGACGCGGTACCGTAAGTGACCGTAGTTAAACGGTAAATTTGTAGTTCATCTTCGGGATTATCTCTCCAGAAGATGTATTGATAATGAGAATCGTTCTCACAAATATTTATTTGTCTGTACATTTTACTAATATCAGCGCTGAATGCAATTTTCCAGCGCCTAAATCTTAATAAGATGGAAACCAAATCGGATTGAACGACTGGTCCAACCATAAGTAATTCGATTAATTACTTGTTGGAATCAGTTTTTGCTGAAGCGTCAAAAACGACGCGCAACTTGGTAGTTGAGCTTGATGGTTTTAGAACACAATGATGTGGGAGAAAATAATGAGAGTCAGGAATATTTGTTTCAGATTCCAGTCTCATGTGGTTTAAATTTCGATAATCCTCAATGAACTGACTATATTGTAACTTCAATTCGGGATTTCCAGACAGTCGCTTTTCTAAGTTGAGAAATTGAATTAACGCACCTTGTCTGGAGTTGCCTAAGAGTTTCGGAGAATGAAAAAAGGGAAAAGCCACGGTAAATCGACCTGAGTCGGCTCTGGAAACATTTTCAAGAAAATAAGTTTCGCAAATCTGTTCGTTGTTTGTGAAACTTGCAGCCTTGTTGTTTATTTGTTCCAGATCCCAAAACTGCTGCACAATATTATTTAACTTCGTCATCTCGTCTTGATTTGTGGTAACCATATTACAAAATCCTTTAGAATTTGAATTTGAACTTGTACTGCCAGAAACAACCCATTCCAAGACCGTGTTTTGAAGGTCTGGTAACGATTCACCCAACTGTATCTGACCTACCGACAATAACTTGCAATACAGTTCGGCTCCAATCAGCATATCTATTTCTTGGGTCTGATTAAAATTTGGATCTGCTAATAAAACATTATGAGGAATCTTCCAATTACTTATATCAACATTTAGTACTGGTTGTGGATCAGTAATTTTATTTAAAACATATACCTTTAATTGGTGAGAAACTGGTTTAATGCAAGATTCGACAGTTACTAGCATAGTCAACGTACTTGCAGTTACCGAGTTAGATATGCCGTAAATTTGAGTTGGTGAATGTTGAGATGGAAGCCCAAGCTTGCTAGCTAGTTTTTCTGTTATGAAACTGAAGTGTAAACATGAATCTAATAGTGCTCGTACAATAATGGGTGTATTTTGCAGTCAAGAACCTTCACGCATGCCGTCATTAAAAATACATAAGTCGATATATTTTTAACTAAGAGAGTATTACCCGGAAATGGTGGTTCATTTAAATGTTTGGATGACGAAGGCGACATATTTTTCATTGATTGCGAAGTTGATTTATGGATATTTGAACTAGTTGTTGATGCTTCGCTATGTAATAAAGTGTGATGGGGTTTGAAACAAACTCGACATTTCAACTTGGATTGACATTGGGAAATATTATGTTTAGAGGTTAAACAATTCGTACATACATTGTGTTTAGATACAAGGGATAATCGGTTTACAGGTTTTGAAATAAAAACATCACACCTATATAAACCATGTCCAGGCTTATCACAAATAATACAATTTTCTGAATGTACAGCCACCAATGAAGTATATTTCTGCTTATTCAGAGTAATATTTTTACTGAATGGTTTTGAACCCGATTGATACTGGTTTTGTTTATTGATCTGATCATTATTTTCTAGGGCACGACATCGACGTTCTAAAAAGGTTAGTAATTGATCTAAGGTCGGCATTTTATCCATTGAACATTCATCTTCCCATTTCATACGAGTATCGTGATCCAGTTTAGAAAGGATGAAAAATATAATCAAGTCATCCCACTGTAACGTGGGTCACCCAAGTGATTTTAAAGATCTTAAATGAGTATTAACGATGTCTATAACATTTCGGATTTTTACAGCATTGCCACGCTCTATATTTTTTATTGCAAATATTTCAAAAATGTGGGCATTACAAATTAATTTTACGTTCTGATACCTATCTCGCAGTAATTTTATTGCTGTGTCATAATTTTCATTGCTAAGTTCTAGTACGGCAAATGGCAATACCACGCGCCGCATCCCCGTTTAATGCATTTCTTAAATATTCAAATTTAGTTACATTATTTAGAGATGGAATATTATGAATGAGACTAATAAAAGATTCATAAAATTCTAACCATTTAGTATAATCGCCAGCAAATGAATTTATCTCTATTTTAGGTAATTTAATATTTGATTTAAATTCTGGTTGCACCTGCGCGCCACGTGTTTCAGCTTCGATGGCATTAATCCTAACTTGCAACATTGGTCGAATTTTAAAATAAGTTTCTTCATACCTTGCTCTATTAGGGTTAGATGTTTCATCTTCCACTAAAGACTCGAGTTCTGATTGAACTGTACCAAATGATTCAAACATTTTTATTAAACTATTCAGTCGAAGAGATAGCTCTGGCAATGTAGCCTGTTCCACCAGTACCTTGCATTTAGTTTTCAGTTTAGTGACTTTTGCATCAGTCATTTTAGATTAATTGATTTTAATTTCAACTATCTTTAATTACGTATATATTTAATTAACAAGACCGTTTTAAATTGAAAGCTATACCATACAAAATGAATTCACTTCACTGAACCGTTTAGATCGTTCGCATTAAAGACGGGATATTTAACGGGATATATCAAATTCGAAATTGTGGTGTGATACACAGTGCAATCTTGACGACCTTGTTAACGGTATTTCAATGTAAAATTTGAAAACACGTGTCGCAAGTTGCACGGCTCGATCTTTCGAATTTGAAACTCACACAAAATATAACTTTGAATTATGTAAATATAAATGAAATTAATGTTCATTATATTTTAGATGATTCACTAAAACGCACTTATCACCAAAAATTATGTGTATAAATATAATAAATAAATACTTCTCGACAATGAGGTTGCGTTGGAAACCTTGATGATATGTTTTGTTAATGATGATACTGCGACTGGTTACGGGATGTGATATGTTGATCGGGACACAGAATCCCACTTCTGACACCAATGTTGAATCCTTAAGCGTTTTTAAGGAATAATTTGGCCTTTAATCGTGAATTTAAAATTAAAAGCCACTTGAATTAAATTTGTTTTATTTTACTTCGGTCTAAAAAGACCAAAGTATTGAAATCCTGTCAAAAATGACGAAAAATTTGGTTGGTCCAAAATCACTTTTCTCGACGTTTTGAAAGTCCTAGAGTCTGAAAATGCAAAAAAAAAAATATTAAGGGCTGAAACCTCACGAGGGGATCAGAACTTCGGTCTTTGGTATCTTCAATAATGTCATAAAGTTGGCATGACAGTTTTGACACTATTGAATTCTATTTTAACCAACATATATTTACTTATACAACAACAACCAAACAGGTCAAAAGCTTCAGTAAAATGGGTACAGCCATCCAATTTAAAACGAAAAATCGTATTCTAGAACTTTATACCGAAAGTAGTATAACAAATTATACTGATACTCCTAACCGTTTAACTGACCATATTCCAGAAATATATCCAAAAACTCATTTTAGAATCCCATTTCCAACACACATATCAAATTTCAACATAATCGGTTAAGAAAAAGCTAAGTTCCATCCTACTTGGCCATATTTCAGAACTTATAAAAAAATTATTATAGAATTCCATTCCCAATACACATGGCTAATTTAATGATACCCGCGGTTAAGGCATAGCCAAGTTCCATCCTACTTAGCAATATTCCACAAATATCAAATATTCCCATTTCCATACACATTTCAAATGTCATTATAATCGGTTAAGAAATAGCCAAGTCCCATCATAGTTGGCCATATTCCTGAACTTTGTCCAAAAATCATTTTAGAACCCCATTTCCAATACACTTGTCGAATTTCATTATAATCGGTTGAGAAATGAGCAAGTTCCATCATACTTGGCCATATTCTAGAACCTGATACAAAACTCATTTCAGAATCCCATTTCCTAGAAATAGCCAAGTTCCATCATACTTGGCCATATTCTAGAACTTCATCCAAAACTCATTTTAGAATCCCATTTCTAACACACAAATTAAATTTCTTAATAATCGGTTGAGAAATAGACAAGTTCCATCATACTTGGCCATATTTCAGAACTTCATCCAGAAATCGTTTTAAAATCCCAGAACTACATCCAAAAAACATTTTAGAATCCCATTTCCAATACAACTGTTGAATCTCATCGTAATCGGTTGAGAAATGTGCAAGTTCCGTCCTACTTGACCATATTCCAGAACTTCATCCAAAACTCATTTTAGATTCCCATTTCCATTGCACATGTCGAGTTTCATCATAATTGGTTGAGAAATGGGCAAGTTCCATCATACTTGACCATATTCTAGAACCTCATCCAAAACTCATTTTAGAATCCCATTTCTAACACACAAATCAAATTTCATAATAATCGGTTGAGAAATAGACAAGTTCTATCATACTTGGCTAGATTCCAGAACTTCATCCAGAGATCATTTTAAAATCCCAGAACTACATCCAAAAAACATTTTAGAATCCCATTTCCAATACAAATGTCGAATTTCATCGTAATCGGTTGAAAAATGGGCAAGTTCCATCCTGCTTGGCCATATTCCAGAACTTCATCCAAGACTCATTTTAGAATCCAATTTCCAATACACATGTCAAATTTCATAATAATCGGTTGATAAATAGGGAAGTTCCATCATATAAAAAATGTGTTAACTATTCACTACATCCAAATCCAACCCCAACTCAACTCCAACTCAACTTCAACTCAACGCGCAAATTGACCCCTAATTTAACCTTCAAATCAAATCCCAATTCAATGCCCAATCCAACAATCAAATAAGCATATATGTACATATAAAAATTTTTATTAAAAAATCGTAAATATTTGTAAAAGCAGGTATTTTGGGTCAATTCGTATGGCAGGTACCCCACCCCCTTGACGTACAGTCTCCAAAAGCTTTTCAAATCTCCGCCTTGACCATAGAAACAGATTGGCGAAAAAAAAAATCCAAATCGGACAAGCCGTTCTTGAGCTACCATGGGTCCAGACAGACGGACGGACATTTTTTTTTTTTTTGCATTTTCAGACTCAGGGACTTTCAAAACGTCGAGAAAAGTGGTTTTGGACCAACCAAATTTTTCATCATTTTTGACAGGATTTCAATACTTTGGTCTTTTTAGACCGAAGTAAAAAATGTCCGTCCGTCTGTCTGGACGTCTGGATGTCTGGATGTCTGGATGTCTGGACCCATGGTATCTCGAGAACGGCTTGTCCGATTTGAATTTTTTTTTTCGCCAATCTGTTTCTATGGTCAAGGCGGAGATTTGAAAAGCTTTTGGAGACTGTACGTCAAGGGGGTGGGGTACCTGCCATACGAATTGACCCAAATGCTTTTACAAATATTTACGATTTTTTAATAAAAATTTTTATATGTACATATATGCTTATTTGATTGTTGGATTGGGCATTGAATTGGGATTTGATTTGAAGGTTAAATTAGGGGTCAAATGGCGCGTTGAATTGAAGTTGAGTTGGAGTTGAGTTGAGGTTGGATTTGGACGTAGTGAATAGTTAACACATTTTTTATATGATGGAACTTCCCTATTTATCAACCGATTATTATGAAATTTGACATGTGTGTTGGAAATGGGATTCTAAAATGAGTCTTGGATGAAGTTCTAGAATATGGCCAAGAATGATGGAACTTGACTATTTCTCATCACATGTGCGTTGAAAATGGGATTCCAAAACTGTTTTGGATGAAGTTCAGCAATATGGCCAAGTATGATGGAACTTGTCTATTTCTCAACCGATTATTATGAAATTTGATATGTGTATTAGAAATCGGATTCTAAAATGAGTTTTGGATGAAGTTCTGGAATATGGCCAAGCAGGATGGAACTTGCCCATTTCTCAACCGATTACGATGAAATTCGACATGTGTATTGGAAATGGGATTCTAAAATGTTTTTTGGATGAAGTTCTGGGATTTTAAAATGATCTCTGGATGAAGTTCTGGAATATGGCCAAGTATGATGGAACTTGCCTATTTCTCAACCGATTATTATGAAATTTAGTGTGTTTGTTAGAAATGGGATTCTAAAATGAATTTTGGAAGAAGTTCTGGAATATGGTTAAGTAGGACGGAACTTGCCCATTTCTCAACCGATTACGGTGAGATTCACCATTTGTATTGGAAAAAGGATTCTAAAATGTTTTTTGGATGAAGTTCTGGGATTTTAAAACGATTTCTGGTTGAAGTTCTGAAATATGGCCAAGTATGATGGAACTTATCTATTTCTCAACCGATTATTATGAAATTTGATTTGTGTGTTAGAAATGGGATTCTAAAATGAGTTTTGGATAATGTTCTAGATTATGGCCAAGTATGATGGAACTTGCCCAATGCTCAACCAATTATGATGAAATTCGACATGTGTATTGGAAATGGGAATCTAAAATGAGTTTTGGATGAAGTTCTGGTATATGGCCAAGTATGATGGAACTTGGCTATTTCTCAACCGATTATGTTGAAATTCGACATGTGTAATGGAAATGGGATTCTAAAATGAGTTTTGTATCAGGTTCGAGAATATGGCCAAGTATGATGGAACTTGCTCATTTCTCAACCGATTATAATGAAATTCGACATGTGTTGGAAATGGGGTTCCAAAATGATTTTTGGACGAAGTTCAGGAATATGGCCAAGTATGATGGAACTTGGCTGTGCCTTAACCGATTATAATGAAATTTTATATGTGTATGGAAATGGGAATATTTAATATGTGTGGAATATTGCCAAGTAGGATGGAACTTGGCTATGCCTTAACCGCGGGTATCATTAAATTAGCCATGTGTGTTGGGAATGGAATTCTATAATAATTTTTTATAAAGCTCTGGAATATGGCCAAGTAGGATGGAACTTGGCTATTTCTTAACCGATTATGATGTAATTTGATATGTGTGTTGGAAATGGGATTCTAAAATGAGTTTTTGGATAAATTTCTGGAATATGGTCAGTTAAACGGTTAGAAGTATCAGTATAATTTGTTATACTACTTTCGGTATAAAGTTCTAGAATACGATTTTTCGTTTTAAATTTGATGCCTGTACTCATGTTACTGAAGCTTTTGACCTGTTTGGCTGTTGTTGTATAAGTAAATATATGTTGGTTAAAATAGAAATCAATAATGTCAAAACTGTCACACCAACTTTATGATATTATTGAAGATACCAAAGACCGAAGTTCTGATCACCTCGTGAGGTTTCAGCCCTTTATATTTTACAATTAAAATTTTGTACAATTTTATTGTTTGTATAATTTCTGTTTTTATTGACCAAAAACCGAAAAAGAATTGAAATGTTAACAAAAAGCAAAAAAAAGAAAATTTTATTTTATTACAAAATTGACAGTCAAAAAAAGGTTTTTTATGGTTTATGAAATATGGCAATTATTATATAACCGGTAATGACAATTAATAGGGTGTGTTTATTTTTTCATCTAATCCGAGTGTAACAAATACATAAATTACTGACTAAATTGAAATCTTGATAATTTTGATGCAGAATATTCATCACCTACCTTTTAGACAATTCAAACATAAATCCCCCACTGTCGAGCTTTTTCATACCTTTGCTGAGTGGCCATCTTTACAAATTGCTTACTATTTGGCATTGTATGGAAGCGTATGGAATTTACCAGTAACATTATTCAATGAGGCCTGAAAGACTTGACCTGAAAGTTTTGAATTTTGAACAAATAATTAAATGAGAGAAAGTGTTCATTACAAAATTTTAAGAAATTCAATAAAACAAAAACTTCTGAATTATTATTGTATTGTACAACTGAATTTTAACTTCAAATTTTCCACAGTGATCAAATTTAAAATATTTCTCAAAACTACTTCAACTGCATTCGACTTTAGATTTAACGAATTTTTAGGTTTGTCTGTCTTTAGTTTTATCAACAAAAATCAATTTTTTAGAACTACAACCACATGATATGGTTTTAGAAAATTCATTTTCTTCTTTTCGAAGAAATTATATCAGTCAAACAATTTTTAGTAGGTTTCAAAAAACTAAGAGGCCGCCTTCTTTAAATGATGCACTAATTTTACAAGCAATCGTTATAAAACAATTTCAAAACTCATTTCTATTAAAAAGTGTAGTGTAGCATCAAAAAGTGTTGTAAAAGTGCATAAAAGTGTAGCCTTTTTCCCAATTCAACACTTTTGACACTTTTTAATAATTTTCGATGTACTAACGCAGTTAAACTATATGATTTATTTTGTGATATTGTATGTCTCTAATCTACTGTCCAGTCATATATCCATACTAAAGATCTACCTTACAATGATTGAGGTTTTAGAATATGGTATGTAACATACATACAAGAAAAACTAAATTCTATTAGAAAAGCTTATTCATGTTCAATTCTCAAACTTTTTGTTATTATTCTCCAGCAACAACACAAACAGAAAAAATCTTTATTATTACTATTATATTGTACATAAAATAAAGTCATTATTGCTCCTATTATTGCTATACACTATGTGTACTTAAGTGCCATGTTGCTCTAAGTTTGATGAAAAAGGTATACTCGTATATATTAGTAAGTGTGTACAAAATAATTTGTGATTTTAAGTTTATGTACTTTTGGAATGATAATGACATTTTTATTGTTGTACATACATATGTACATATATATACAAAAGCTTTTGTCAGTATGACAAAGCTTTTTTTTATTTTTATTTTATTTATGTTACATTTGTATAAAAGAAGTCTCTAGTTTTAATTTGTTCTTCGTTAAGTGGTTAATTAATTTAGTTTTGTACATTTGTATACAGATTTATTATGACTTGTATATTTGGTGAATTAGTGGCGAAGAGGGGTATGTGACCAAGCACTAATACTTAAAAGTTCATGCATACAGAAAAACTTTTTTTTTGTTTTTTGCTTTGCAAAATTTTTAATTCTTTTGTTTTGTTACGGAAAATTAGAATAGATATCGACAAGTTATTTGAATATCCTATTGTTGTAATTAAAACTAAAAAGTTTTTTTTTTGTGTATATTTTGTTTGCTGAAAACTGACGATAAAACTATTATCTCGGTAAACGTAGTTGAAAATGTTCTAATTGTTCAACAAAATTGAGAATAGAATGAATTTATGTGAAATTGAGGAGTATGAGAGTTTTTTTTTTGTTCAATTCTTATTATATCAAAATTTTATTTTGAAATTTAACAAATTTTCAATAGGGAATTGTTTAGTTATTTCTATATGGGGGGGCTGATCATTTAGGAAATTAGGTGATGTTATTTATTTTAATTGAATTGTGTATAGAGTTTGTATTTGTGAGAGATTTAATATACACTCGTGCATCATAATTCTAATGAATTCGTGCAGATTGTTTTTTTTTTAAAACTCTGGAACAATATTGATTAACGAGCTTTTGTATGTTGGAAGAAGCTGTTTCAAAGATCTTAAAATAGCTACATATCTACTATATTTAAACGTCATAAAATTGTTAAATGCTGGTTTGTATTATGGGTTTCGGAAACGGCACGACCGATTTTGATAAAAATTGATGAGGGGGTTTTCGAGTGCCGTGAAGCGATTACGACTAGTCTTGATTTCAGAAGAATTCGTTTAAGAGGTCCTCCAGTGGGGCCCGGGTTATATTTTTCTTAAAAAAATTTAATTATTGTGGTTGCGTTATTTTTTATTTCTTTCTTGTTTTGTGACTTTTGTTATCAATGGGATTTCTGCAAAATAGCCTAATGGGATCTGGAAAATGGCCAGTTTGCATGGAACTAAGCCATTTTTCAACCGATTTGGATAAGACTCGGTTTATATGATGAAAATGAGAAGTCTAAATGAGTTCCGGGTGTGGCTCTAGAAAATTTCCAGTTTAAATGGAATTACGCCATTTTTTATCCGATTGAGATGAAACACGGTGTGTTTGATGAAAATAAGATTCTAATATGATGTCCTGATGTTGTTTTGAAAAATTACTAATTTGAATGCGACTAGGCATTTCTCAACTGATTGGGATGAAACTTGAAATTTTATAATGTAAATGGAATTCTAATATGAGTTCCAAATATAGTTCTGGAAACTGGTTTATTTTGTTTCTATGATAAAAATTTGATTTCAGCATGAATTTCGGATGTGGTTCTAAAAATTGAAACTAACTCAGTTCTTCACAGATTGACATGAAACTCGTTCTAGAAATGAACTTACCAATTTAAAAAGTCTTGCAATGGCAATTTCGATGGAGTTAAGAAATTCAGACGTGAATTATGGGAGCGCCACTTCTGACTGATCTTCGATAATTTCGGCATTGACCTTACCTACGTCTTTATTCAATGGCGCTAGTATAGTTCGATTCTTCACTTCTTCATAGTTGTGATTGGCGAGGTTATTTCCGAACACTTTAATTAGATTGCCATTGGACAGGAGATCCTCCGGTGATTTTATGTCATCAAACTGGTCCATCGGAAGTTTTCCGTCTCCCAATTGCTACAAATAACTTTTCGAATTCTATCTGTTTAGTACTTTGGCTTACCGTCATCCACTAAAGATGTTAAATCTTGGAAATGATTGGGGAAGTCGAAGCGGCACTTCACGCATCCATTTTTTTTATCTTGCATCTGGGTTCAGGTCCCCACATGGATTATGAATCATCCATTTTAAAATTAGTTTTCGCAATTCAGGATCATCGTTGCTAGGAATTTCAGCTGATATAACATCGTCTAGTTCTTCTGCATTATGGATCTTCTCTTCAGGGTTCATAATTAGCAGCCGGTGCATGAGGAGACCTCGCTTCTGAAATTCTATTGTATATATATAAGCAGTGAACTTTCCGAAGATTTGAAGTTTATCTATAGTTGTTCGCTGATTTTGTCAAATTTAAGTTTGACAATTCTAGCGACGAGGTCAGGTCTTTCTTGGGTAAGCTGTTGTAAGGTAGTTCCAACAGCTTTGTTTTCCTTAACGAGTGTGATAAAGCGGTTAACTCCTGCGTAATTGTCCCTGTGAAGGTTTTATTTCGGTCTAAAATGACCAAAGTATAGAAATTCTGTCAAAAATGACGAAAAACTCGGTTGGTCCAAATCCACTTTCCTCGACGTTTTGAAAGTCCCTGAATCTGAAAAATCGTAAATATCTGCGTCTGTCACGACCTGTCCGATTTGGATTTCATTTTCGACAATCTGTTTCTATGGTCAAGGCGGCGATTTGAAAAGCTTTTGGAAACTGTACGTCAAGAGGGTGGGTACCTGCCATACGAATTGACCCAAAACACTTGGTTATAAATGCTGGTTTAATTATTGAATTGGGCATTGAATTTGGAGTTGATTTGAAAGTTAAGTTATGGGCCAATTTGCGGGTTGAGTTAAAGTTGAATTGGGTTTGAATTAGGATGTAGTGAGCAGTTAACTAAATTTGTATATATGCTGGTTTGAGGATTGAGTTTGCGGTTGAGTTGAGGGTTAATTTGGGTTCCGTTTGCGGGTTGAATTAGGGCTGAGTTGGGGTTGAATTAGGAATTATTCTGGTATATTCCAGATTGATAAATATTTTACAAAGAGAAGAAATATTTAAGGGGTTTGCAATTCAGTTTCGATCTGCGAGCATTATGAAAAAATAAATCATCTTTCAGTCATCTCATCAGGCTATAGCGACCCAGGCAATTCCCAAACTTATTACTCTGATTTATTCCTATATATTGATAGTCCCTCTAAAATTATTCAAGCCAGCCAAACCTATTTCGACATTAAAACTTTACGCAGCTAACGGCACACCAGTCCCCGCATATGGCACCAAATTATTAAAGTTTTATTTCGGATTGCGTCGCGAATTCCGTTGGGAATTTGTCATTGCCGACGTCACGACTCCCATTTTGGGTGCCGATTTTTTGAAATTTACGGGCCTCATCGTGGACATGCAGGGACGTAAGCTCGTCGATCTGGGACTCCACTATCTATTACGGGCATACCAACACATATGCAATCATCAAGTCTGCCATTTATCACTAATGTTACAGTACCCAAACAAATCCAGGATTTAATCGGAATGTTCCCGGAGATCACAAGCCATTCATTGAGCTGCACTACGCTTAAACACAACGTTACGCACCGTTTGGAAGCAACAGGCCTGCCAATTTCGCATCGTTTGATGCCTGATAAGTTCAAAATTCAGACTTCGAACACACGATGGCACAGGGTGTTTGTCCCCCTAGTAATAGTCCATGGGCGAGCTCCCTTCATTTGGTGTTAAAAAATAATGCAGACTAGAGGCCATGCGGTGATTATCGTGCACAAAATCGAGTTACGATCCCTGAAATGTACCCAATACCGAATATAAGGACTTTTCGTATCAACTCGCAGGTTGTACAATATTTTCAACTATCGACCTTGCTCAAGCGTATACCATCAAATCCCGATCGAACCATCAGACGTCCCTAAGACGTCCACATCTCCACATCCTTCGGTCTTTTTTAATTCACAAAAATGGTATTCGGCCTAAGGGATGCAGCAAAGACTTTTCAATGACTGATGCATTCTGTATTATTCGGAATCTAAGACCTCCGAAGAACATCTTGAAAATCTCAACGTTATTTTTCAAAAATTATCCGAGCATGGTTTGATCATCAATTCGGACAAATGCATCTTCGCATTACCCGAAATTAAATTCCTAGGCCATCTAAACAAAGAACAAGGCATTCTTCTTCTTCCGGACAAAGTCAGTTCCATTAAAAAATTCGAACGGCCTGTAACTATTGATCAATTCAAGCGTTTTTGGGCATGATCAATTTTTATAGACGGTTTATACCAGGCGCTGCCGCTGACCATGCTTTGTCAAATGACTGCTCGAAAGGCCACAAAATGAAAAGCAAAACACCAATTAACTGGACTTCGGTATCTACAGACGCCTTCAATAATTGCAAGAAGAAGCTATGGCGAACGCATCCGACCATGCTATCGGAACAGTCGTGCAGCAATTTGTCTCGGATACTTACAGCTACAGTGCTACAGTGCTTACGACAAGGAGCTGTTCACAGTGTACCACGGAATCAAACATGTTCTGCATTCCCTCGAAGGTCGTGGGTTCACATTGTTCACTAACCATAAACTCTTAGTCTATGCCTTTTACTTAAATCCAGATAAAGCGTGGTGATGTCAATTTCGACATCACGATTTTATCAGTCAATTCACAACCGATATTCAACATATCTCCGGCGTTGCCGATACCCATTCACGTATAGGTCAAATTTCTCTTCCCGAAAACATTGACTATGTACAAATCGCGGATGAACAAACCAATGATGCAGAACTACGGGAACTTTTGCATGATCTCAACATGTCGATTAAACTCAAGCAACTTCCAATAATATTTAATTCTGATAAACAAATTTATTGTGATATTTCGACTAGTACACCCGGAACCTTTATTCCGTTAAACTTCCGGAAACAGGTTTTCGAATCATTTCACAAACTTTCACATCCTGGAATTCAAGCTACCACAAACATTTTTAACGCAAAACGTTATTTGGTCCTCCCTCAAAAAGGATTCGAAACAACTTATTCAACAATGTGTACAACGTAGCTTCGCTATGTTTTGCAGAAATCCATCTCGACATCATTGGTCCTTTACCGCTTTCTGGTAATCACCGTTACTGCGTTACGCTCATCGATCGTTACACACGTTGGCCTGAGGCGACTCCGGTTCCCGGCATCACTGCTGCTACTGTTGCGTTCGCAGTATTTACATCATGGATATCCAGTTTTGGCGTGCCAGGTCCATCCTTACAGACCAAGGCACCCAGTTTGAATCTGAACTTTTCGTTGAGCTGATAAAGTTTCTTGGTTTCCAGCGGGTTCGAACCACGGCTTATAACCCGAAGTGCAATAGTATGGTAGAAAGATGCCACCGCACTTTAAAGGCCGTCATACTGTGCCACGAACGCGCCGACTGGCATAAAATTCTGCCAACGATCATATTAGGGTTACGATCAACTTTCAGCGAAGAATTGCAAGCATCGTGTGCCGAGTTGGTGTATGGCACGGCTATTCGAATACCGGGTCATACATGCTAGCTACTTTTTCTTCTTAATCAACTTTAATAGTCTGCAGTTTAACCAAGGTTTCATTTTTGAAATCGAACGATTAATAGAGCATTCTTCAGTACAACGATGCTGTGTTAGAAGATAGAATGGAAATGAATTTTTGAAATGCTTCAGAAGAAGAAGTTTCTTTTAAAACCATGATTGATGAATCAATAAGTAAGATTTTCTCTAACTGCATCATATAAGTACTTTTTCTAAAATTGTTGGCTAAAACCGATGGCCATGTACCTGATCCAGAGATTTTAATCGAAGTCATGTGATGACTCGACAAGGCATAATTAAAGCATTCTGGTTTGTAGTGAATGCTGGCATTAATCACCCTAATTATGGTTGTCGCCTCGATTAACAATCGACACGACTTTGCACGAATTTGTAAAATTTTTTGAAATGTACATCTTATGATTTAATGGGCAATTTAGAGTTTTAGCAACATTTATTGAATCTATACGAATTTTCAGAATTTGTAATATTTGTTAAAATATTTAATATTGAGCTTAGCAATTATAGCATCACCAATGCAACTACTTCTAATATTTATTTATAGCCGCCTTACTTTGGTAAAAGTTATTCCTATCCGGATAGGAATGAAATTTTGCCCAAAGTAAGAGCAATTCTTATTCAGAATAATTTTTGGTGCCAACAGTTGGTACCAAGCTCTAAAATATAATTTATTATTTAGAATTTTAACAAACACTAAAAGTGATAACAAATTATTGAATAAAGTAAAATTAATTCCAACTGATAATTAACAAAATTTAAAATTCTGATTTATCGAAAAATTGATACATAATTGTTATTTAATACCAACTCATAAAACTAAATATATTTAATATATTTACTCTAGTGGTAAACCCTGCAACTAGGTGAAGAAGAGAATTTTTCTATTCCTTCCTCTCAGCGGAATGAAACTATTCATTCCGGAATGAAAATACACGGCATTGTTGTTGTAAAATTGCCAAAGTAAGACTACATATATGTATGTATAATTAAAAACTAAACTTAACATTAGCCAATTCAGGAAATTTTAATATTTTTTGAAATTTTTAATATTACCCTACAGTCTTATGATTTCGAATCATCGATCTTTCGATCGAATTCAATGTTTTAACAATTAACGTCTTTATTAAAGTTAACAATTCTGAAATTAGTAATATTTTGTAAAATTTGTTATATTGAGCTATATAACACTTGGTCGAATAGACGTACATCAATATAAAATCTAAACAATTAACATCATCAATGCAATGAGCTATTTACAAAATCATTTAAGACTAAAACCGAATCTTAAAATGTATTGAATTTTGAATAATTTTCAGATTTATCTACGATTTAGCGAACTCTTGCAATTAAAATGAAATACTTAAAGAAGGAATTTTTTACAGTACAGCCTTACTATTAAATCGAACAAAGAGGAGTTCAAAATTTAAACAAGTAGTATCGTTAATGTATTGAGATTTTTTCAAGATTCATTTAATATTAAAAACTCTTGAATTTTGAGCAATTTTCAGAATTATCTTATTTATGAAATTTTTATTATTGAACTATACAATTTTTGCTCTACAATTTTACCATTTAACGAAGAATTTAATTAAATTTTCATAACAATGATCCACTTACGAAATTTATTTAAAATTTCAAACCAAACTGAATATTTACTGAATTATTACAAATTTTCAGAATTTGTAATATTTTTTGAAATTTTTAACATTACACAAATCTTTGTCGTACAGTTGTACCATTTAACGATCAGTTTAAAATCTAACATCGTCAAACGAATCTTTAAAGTTATTGAATTTTGAATAATTTTCAAATTTATCTCAGTTTTGAAATTTATGTTATTGACTAAACTTACAATTTATTGATTTTTTTCGAAATTCTGCGATTTTTAATATCTTTTGAAATTTGTAATTTTGAAATTGTTTGGTATCATACCATAATGAACTATTCCCAATTTTATTTTTTGAAATTTTTAATGTTGAACGATTACAATTGTACGATTTAGCGAAAAATTCACAATTTACAAGATTAATTTAAAATACTTAAAGAAGAAATTTTTTATACTACTTTCTTACGATTAAATCGTACATAGAGGAGTTCAAAATTTAAACAAGTAGCATCGTCAATGCATTGAGATTTTTTCAATATTTATTTAATATTAAAAACTATTCTTAAAATTTATTTAATTTTGAGTAATTTTCATAATAATCATATTTTTGGAATTTTTAATTTTGAGCTAAACAAATTTTTGCTCGACAGCGTTACCATTTAACGAGGAATTTAATTAAATTTTCATAACAGTGAGCCACTTACGAGATTTCTTTAAAATTTAAAACCAAACTGAATATTAACTGAATTATTATAATTTTTTCAGAATTTGTAATAGTTTTTAAAATATTTAATATTGAGCTATACAACTCTTTTTTACAGTGGTTCGAATTAATAAGAAATTCAAAATTTTAAACTATTATAACATCGTCAATGCAAAGAGATACTTACAATATTTATTTATAGTTAAAAATTAAACTTAAAATTTGTTAAATTTTCGCCAATTTAGGGAGTTTTAATATTTTTTGAAATTTTAGCTTACAATTTTTTGCACTAGAGTCTTATTTTACGATTTAAAGTCTTAACATTTAAAATTTTTATTCCAATGATCCGCTTGTAATCTAAAAATTCAAAACCAAATTTAGCATGTACTGAATTATTACCAGTTTCAGGTTTTGTAATATTTTGTGAAATTTGTAATATTGAATTATATAAGATATAAAACTTGGACGTATAGTCGTACGTTTTATCGATCAATTTAAAATTTAAACAATAGCACCATCAACGCATTGAGATATTTACAATATTCATTTAAAATTAAAAAGTACGATTTATTCATTTTGAAAAGTATTATTTATTTACAATTAAAAACTATACTGAAATTATTTTGAATTTTGCCATTTCTCAGATTTTAAATTTTTTTTTAAAATTTTAATATTGAGCAAAGTTCAATTTTTGAAATTTCAGAAATGTAGAATTATTTGGAATTTTTATATTGAGTGCTTCGTCTTAAGGTCGGTATTCACGTACAATTAAATTACGCAATATAATTGTGTGACGTCAATATTGCACAATAAAATTCCAAAATCTTGAATAAAATTTGAGAATATTGTGCAATGTTCTGGCATCACACAATTAAATTGCGCAATATAATTGTGTGACGTCATTATATTGCACAATATACGCAATTTTTATTCAACATTTTTCAATTTTATTGTGCAATATTGGGCGTCACACAATTATATTGTTTAATTTAATTGAAAGTGAATACCGCCCTTTACTGTTGTTCGATTTAACGAAAAATTCAAAATAAAACAATTACGATGGTGAAAGCAATGAACTACTGACAATATTCATTTAATTGAATTTTGAGGAGTTTTCAGATTAATAATAATTTTGAAATGTTTAGTATTGAGCTTTAAAATATTATTTATTTGTAATAAAAAGCTAAACTCAATATTTATTGAATTTTTGGCAATTCTGAGAATTTTAGCTATATAATGTTTTAGTTACAATATGTTACGATTTAACGAGCAATTTAACATCTTTATTTTAATATAATGAGCTACTAGCATAGTTTATTTAAAACTAAAACCAAACTGAACATTTATTGAATTATTACAAATTTCAAAATTTGCAAAATTTTTAAAATTAAAATATTAAATTTATTTATTTATTTTTGGCTGAATTTTTACCAATTTACAACATTAAAATATGTTTTAAAATTGGTTATATTAAGCCATAGAATTTAAAAAGGTAACATCTTTATTACTACGGGTTAATTAAGATATTTATCTGCAATTATAAACTAATCTTAATATTTATCGAATTTTGGCTAATGATCAGATTTATAATATTTTTGGAATTTTTGATGTTGAGCTATATAAATTTTTACACAAAGTCGGAGCAATTCAAAATTTAACAATTAACATCATCTTAACAATGAGCTTACAATCTTTATTAACAATTAAAAACAAATCTTAAGAAAACATTTTTCTTTTACAATTCAATCAGCTACTTCATAATATACAATATTCATTAAAAATTAAAAACAAATCTTAACATTTTGAAATGTTTAGTATTGAGCTATAAATATTATTTATTTATAATTAAAAACTAAACTCAAAATTTAGTGAATTTTTGGCAATTCTAAGAATTTTAGAATGTTTTTAAACGTTTGCAGTGTTACGATTTAACGAAAAATTTAACATCTTTATTATAACACAATGTGCTAATTGGATAATTTATTTAAAATTTAAAACTGAAATTTTTAATATTGACCTAAACAATTTTAATGCCCGATTATATGAACGAGGATAAATGATTAGTCCTCTGATTTAGCGTAGTTTGCATTGTATGAACGATACTAAATCAGAAAATTAATCGATGATTTTTTTTTGTACAATCCGTTTTATCCTCTCTTTTTGGTGACTGAATCAGAGACTAAAAATATTTGTTTTTGTTTTTTAACATTTCAAATGTGGTGTATCATACAAACGAGACATTTTTATAAAATAACGTAATTATTAAAAATGGACTCAACAAGGAAGAAAATGTCAAATTCAGAATTGAAATTTTATTTTCCTCCAAATAAACAAAAAAAAAAAAAAAAATTTAATAAACATCAACAAAGTAAACGTATTAGAAAAAGTATTGCCAGTCATACAAAAAGCTGCAATAAAAGAGCGCGCGCGTAATTCTATAAATGCACGGAAAATTGTTATGCAAGATAACAAATCGCATTGAGAAAATTCTACTGTTTAATGATAATTGCAATTACATATTTAGTAAAAATAATAAAATGAAATTAAAGTTCCCGTTTTTTATCTTATACATAAATGATAATTATGATTGTTTCATAAAAACAATCGTAAAATAAAAGAACGTTCTTTGAAAATCTGGACACACGAAAACATTTTGTCAGCAACTTTAAATAAAAATTATTTTTAATTTTTAATTTTTATGAAATTATAAAACAAATATGTATATCCGTATTATGGATATTTCGATGGTTGCTCCAAGCAAAGGCAAGGATAAGTTATTTATTGATGGATATGCGTACCATTTAATCAGAAAAACAAAGAAAACGTTTAATTGGATCTGCAGTAAACACAAATCTTTATGGTGCAAAGGACGAGTAGTCACACACAAAGTTGAAGGCAAACACGAAATATCAAAACCTTCAACTACTCATTCTCATACACCCTTGGTTTTCGAAAAAACCATAATGTGCGTTCCCAATCTCTCAATCAAAATTCAGGCTAAAAATTTCGATACTGCACCAACTATTATTATTAGAGATAGCATTACTAATTGGTAATTACCAGAGAAACTCAGAGGTATACTTACCGTCGATGAAAGCACAAAGGATAAAAATTCAAATAATCCGCAGAAATAAAATAAAAGAACCAGACTGTTTGCAGGCTATAAATATATCAGAAAACTTGAAATATGTTGAAGGGGAATTATTTATCCTGCGTAATAAAAAGTGTGACGATGAAAAAATCATAATAGTGGACTAGCGGAATCGAGTTGCTGGTATATAGTTCCATCCATCATGCGGCAACTCTTTTCAATTCTCGGGTATGTTGAGGGGCAAATTGTACCTTTAATATTTTGTTTAATGAGCGAAACATCTCTGAAGGTTTACGACAGATTTTTTTTAACTTAAGGAAAGTCGGCTTGGAACTGGGTATTAATTTAAATCGAAGGAGAGTCATAATAGATTTCGAAAAGGCAATTGTGCCGTCATCTTCAACATTTTTCCCCGAAGCAACGTTCAAATATTACCTTCGGTGGTTTTCAAAAATTATATTGGGGGCCCTCAATCGTACACCAAGATATGTATATGCCACAATTCTGGTCTATTGTCGATCCAAATATAGGGTCAGAAAACTTCCCACGGACGCAAAACAGTGTGAAGCTTGGCACTGACGCCTTAAAGTTGTGGTTGGATAACGGCATGCTGGAGAATACCGAAGCTTTTTTGATTTGTGAATAAAATTGCAATAATTTAATTTTACCTCAAAACTGACTTATTTGAATTTTCAATTGAGAAATGAATTTTTATGAATACTCAATATTATTTTAGATACTACAAAAATTATGTTAGATACTGCAAAATTTTGGAATGCAAGATTTTGTATTTGCAAGATTTTGTACTTGCAAAATTTTGTAACTGCAAGATTTTGATTTGCATGATTTTTAAAAAATTCAAGATTTTGTACTTGTAAGATTTTGTAATGCAAGATTTCGGGGTGCTCCCGCTTGAATGCTAATAAACTGTATTTGTTATATGTTGGATATTGGTGTAAGATTGGCTAGTTAATTTGGAAGGTGAAAACCTGGCACTAAGGTTACTTTGGTATCCAGTTACCTTGGAAATCTAATGCTCATTTTAGATTTTGGGCCCGATGTTTTATGATATCTTAGAAGGGCTATTAACACTTTTTCATATACATAGTCGTACATCAATGCCACAATAAATAATATTTTAGAGTGCAACATAAAAATTTTAAAAATATGAATTTTGCAAATAACTCGTATTAAAAACTAAATTTAAAATTCGTTAAATTTTTGCCCATTCTGGAAATTTTAATATTGATGTATACAATTTTTTGCATTTGAAAATTTTACCAAATAACATTTTTATAACAATGAACTAATTACAAAATGTATTTAAAATTTAAATCCAAACTAAACATTTACTAAATTATTTCCAATTTTCAAAATTTGGAATATTTTTTGAAATTTTTAATATTGAGCTTACAAAACTTTTAACCGCAATTTAAAATCTGAACAATTAGCATAGTCGATGTAATTTTTAATATTGCGCAAATTTTTTTATTAGAAATGTTTGGCACCATGCTACCATTTATTGAATTATTACCAATTTTTAAAATATGTAACAGTTTTCGAAATTTTTAATGATAAGCTCTTCGCCGTACAGTTGTACGATTAAACGAAAAATTCAAATTTCACAAGATTCAATTAAAATTTAAAACTAATCTTAAAATTTATCGAATTTTGACTAATTTTCAAGATTTATTACATTTTTTGAATTTTTAATTATGAGCTATCAAATATTATTTATTTATATTTAAAAATCAAACTTATAAGTTACCATTTTGGCAATTTTGAGAAATTTAACTTTTCTGGAATTTTTAAATCTGAGCTATTCAATTTTTCACTATAGCCTTACGATTTAGTGAGTAATTCAAAGTTTTAACAATTAACAATTTGTGTTGTGAGCTACTTACAACATTTTTTTAAAATTAGAAACCAAACTAAACATGGATTGAATTATGTATACTAATTTTCAGAATTTGTAATATGTTTTGAAATTTGTAAAATACCTTTGCATAACTGCCGCATAGCCTTACGGGCAATTTATAATATTTATTTAAAACTATCTTACAGCTATACAAATTTTTGCTCACAGTCTCTTGCATTTCAAAATTTTATCAATTAATATCGTCATGACAAAGAGGTTTCAATATTTATTTATAATGAAAAGCCAATCTTCTCATTTCTTTTTTAATTTTTTGCAATTCTGAGTATATTAAAATTTTTTAATTTTTATTGTTGAGATATGTATATATTTTTTGTGCCACAGTTTTACGGTTTAAAGAGAAATCTAGTTTTAACCAGGGATTCGGAGCGTTTGCAGAAAGTACTCCGCTCCATTTAATATTTTATCCGCTCCATTATGCTCCGACTAGCATCGCTCCTCTTAAAATAGAGTTCCGTTCCTCTCCGCTCTGCTCCGCTCCGACTAAGTAAAAAATACCATTACGAAAATAATATATTTATTAAATTAAATAATTTAAAATTTAAAAACATAACAATTTATAGCTCTACTACAAAAAACAAAAATTAATAAAAAAGCCTAATAATAAGAATAGATTTTGTTAGAGCATACTTTCTAGTTTCTACTACAATAAACAAAAATTAGTATATTATTCAACGAGTAATGATAGCTGTTATTCACGAAGATGAAGTTTGCCGACACGAGCCGATAGGCGAGTGTCGTAAATCATCTGAGTGAATAACAGCCATTATATGCGAGTAGAATACGATACTTTGTCCACGACCGACAAATATCATTGTTTTATAATCAAATCCTTTAAATACTCTTCAAATAATTTTCTTCGACATTTTGACGTCACAGTTTAATAATAATGAAAATTGCAAGAGACTACTAGATAAACTAGCAGTGAATAATGGATATCATTATAAGTGATGAAACAAACGTATAATGAGCATATTATACGTTAGTCGTGGAAAAATGAGCTTTTCAATCTTAAAGGCCCTACACACAATCCAATTTGGTCGGTCCAACCAAATTGGTATGTCGGTCCAACCAAATTGGAGTTGCCTACACACGATCCAATCGATGGGTGTATGATGAGTACAGACGATCCAACTTAGTCGGTCCGATTTTGACGTTTGTTTGAAAAACAAAACACTACGTCAAGAAATAAGAACATTATTTATTTTATTTTTTTTTCTAGCTCAGCTATCTATGAAATTTCACTATAGACTAGAAAATTGTCAACCGATAACAACACACGATCCAATTTGGTTGGTTGGTTGGCTGGTCGGATGGAAATTTTCATCCAACACATCCGACAAATTTTTTTCAACCAACATGCATACACACGTACCAATTTCCAACCAAATTGGATCAACCGTCCGACCAAATTGGATCGTGTGTAGGGCCTTTTATTGACGATTGGAGCGTCTCGGATTCCATCTAGTGGATTTTCTTTTAACTGGGCCAACGCAGTTTTCTGGCATGTATAGTAAATAAATAATAATCAAACAGGCATTGAGAAATAAGGCATGATTTGTTATTAAATTGTATCTGTTATTTTTTACGGTTTTTGCGATCTTTATAAAATGTAAGCCTCAACTTAATATATTTTTAGAACATTTCCATTTTTAAAATTTATTGTTAACTAAAAATATTACCTGATTTTGGATGAATATTGTGCTTCAAAACAAAACAAAAATAAACTGACAAATTGTCATAAATTCACACGTCACATTTCGGCGTTGGGCCAATTATGTTTTGTTCCGCTAGAGGCGCATTTCGTACTTTTACAATCGTTAATAGGCAAAATGTCTTGTAATTTTTGTGTGTTAAGCGACATCGTAAGTGCGAAAGTACATATTTTAGTACTGAGAAATTCCACTCGTCGCGTGTTTGAGTCGCTGATACGGCTTAGACCATTTGGGACAATTCGTATAATACTTCCTCACGTTTTTCCATTCCATTTCAAAATATCGGTTCGTGAAAGTAATTTTTGATTATTACTTCAACTACATTTTTAGAGTAAATTGGATTACTGTTCGGGTTTTTATCTTCTGCTGATTGCAAAAAAATTTCTAAATCATTCAGCTTAGAGTTAGCACTAGAATTAGATCAATTTGTAGATTCTGCGATTTCTTGATTTAGGATAACCGACTTTTGTTCTTTTATTTTTCTCAAAGCACGTACAGTAACCGTTTTGGAGCTGCGATTACATTTTGTTCAGATAATAACAATTTGAACCTTGGATATATAGGTGAGCTTTCTCTCTTTCCTTTAGATATAGGTACATACAATTTTTTAGCAATAGGGTGTTATACATTTTAAAATATTTGCAGAAATAGGACTTACTTTAATAACATCATAAGCAGCTAGCTGCTTAGTGTGGGCCGCACACCTAATAAATTTAATAGCATTTAAGTTATTTGGAGTTGAAGTTAAAAAGGATTCGATTCATCATCATTTGTATCCGCATACTCCTCATTGCGACTAAATGTTCTGCCCAATTTTAATCATAAGACGATATTTCATTTTCAATGCAAAAATCTTCGTCATTTTAATCATCACTTTGAATTTGTTGAGTTTCATTTTCTTCTTGAGCAATATGCTTATGCAATAATTCGATACATTTGATCACGTTGGCTCTATTATCAGAGGTAACCGAGTATGTTTGAATTCTGTTAATTGAAAATTCTATTACCACTTTAATCAAAGTATCTTTGATGAAAGTCGAAGTAAGAGACTCTGTTAATTTGGTCATAACAATTGTCCTGAAAAAAAAAGTTCATTTTTTTTTTACACTGAATATTTATACCCAACCATCGATTTTGGACCACATTTATAATTTTTTGTCGAACTTCGTTGGCTACAACTGAAATTTTTTGTTTTATATTTTCAGAAGTCACACATCCTTTCTTATTAAAAGCTTTCATTAAAGGATCTATAATTTTTTGAAAGCCTCTATTTTGAAATAATAAAAATTGTCTCCTATTTCTAGTAACAATAAGCTCTACACAAGCATTACGAAGTTGTGCTTCGTTTAGTGAAATTGTTAAAGTTTTTTTCTGCACATTTCTACATATTTCATATTTTCAGAAAAAGAAAATTAATTCGAAATATTTTTAATTAACTTTCCGTCTGAAAGTGGGTGGTCCGTCTGAGTTACCAGTTATAGATAACACATTTAGTAATAAAATGATGAAAGTTTTGTCAACAATTTAATATCGTTTTCGATTCGTCTTCTACCCCTCTCTGAAAAAGCTATTTAAGGGTGTTTGTATATCATTATATGATTTTTTTAATTTTGAGCTACACAACTTTTGGCTTTACAGTATTACGATTTAACAAGCAATTCAATATTTTACAACTTCATTATAATGATAGTGAATGAATTAATTGAACAAAATTATGCTTGGCATTCCTTCATCTTCAAAATGTTGGAAAGTTATATTATATTTGTTATTTCCAATTATAAAATTTAGATTACTGAATTTTTTGTTATACAGAACTAATTTTGAGCTACAATTATACTCGTTTAACTTAAACATTTTAGCAATTTTTTAATATCTTGTGGTTTGGTTTGATGATACAATCTATTAGGGGTGGTAATCGATAAGGTTGGACCCGACATTTTGAGAACATACATTTGGTGCCAATAAATTGAGCAATATTGAGCTCTTTAACTTTTTAAATTACATATTCAAATTCTAGTATTTCAATCAATACACTCATGTACTCTTACCTAAAATTTATGAAACAAATTAAAGTTTAATATTGAGCTGTATCTGCAGGCATGCATCTTATCAAAAATTGTACTTTTGTTTTCTTTTTTGGATTGAATTAGCCAATCGTATGCTAACTTTTATTTTTCTGAGCAATTCTGTTCTTAATTTATAGGTAACGATAACCGAAATCATTAGCTTCATCTACCTTCAACCAAATTTTATTAAGAGCTTTCGAAATTGAAAATTTATTGTAGACATTATTTTTAATCATTTGCTTAAAAATTTATAAATTTATAAACTCGTTTAAGGAAAACTTTTCAGTTTGAAGCTTAATAAAAAAAAAAATCGAAACTATCGTAATAACTAAGCTTAATACTAAAATAATACTAGTGAAAGCTTTTATTCTTTAAATTTTGTACAATTCCAGCATCTAAATATTTTTAACTTAACTTTATAAATTTGTCCTAGTCGCATGAAATATAAAACCAAAATAAGTTCAAAAAATTCATTACACAACAACAAAAAAAAAACTCAGATTTTCGTGGAGGTACATAGGTATACATAATCGAAAAGCACGAACAAGAAAATAAACTTTCATTTATATTCAAATGGACAAATTAGCATATCACGAAATGACTTAAAAAAAAAAAAATACAAAATTAATAATAATACGCGTCATCAATTTTTCAAAAGCTCTGAATAATTTCATTCCATATCATTTAATTCAAATTAAATTTTTGTTGTTGTCGAATATTTTTTTGTTGTTGAATTTAAGCCAAATTGAAATTTTTCCCATCTAAAATTTATTTATAAAAACGCAAGTCATAACATATTTATGTGTATATAGCTATTTGGGTCGAGTGAAAATTGTGTTTATGTTTACCGTATATATATGCTACTAATTATGTTCTAATAAAATTGCAGGTCCCCAAAATATATACTGTAGTAGTAGCCACACAAACTCCTGTATCCATCCATCCTAATTAATTTTTGTGAAAATTAAATTTTCTAAAAATCATATTATGGAACCAAGGGTATATACACTATATAACTATAAATATGTATTATGTGTTGTATTATTTTTTGCTAGTAGTTTTTTCCTGTCACAAGGGAAATTAATCAATAATCCAAAAAATTAATTAGTTCCAAAAACAAAAATAAAGTTGGGAAATTTTTGTTTTTGACTTTTTGTCTATATATCTAATTAATAGATAATTGAGTTTATTGAAGATAGATGTATCCATTTTTGTGCGCTATCACCATTTTTATCATATCATACATGTATATAGATGATAGATAACTAGGTGTAGTCAAGGTGGATAATTTGTAACATATACATACATTTATACTATAGAAAACTTCTTTTATAATCTCGAGTATATATAAAACACACCAGAAAGCTCTCGAAAAACCACAAATCATATTATAATGTGGTTTAGTGTTTATTGTATTGTTTTGTACAGTAGTTAAGTTGTCTCGCTCGTCTTGTTCACTGTGCATAGAGATATGGACTGTATTTAATAGATTTTTGAATATTATTAACACATTATCATATGAATACACAACAACATATAGTACATAAGCCTTTTTATGTTTTATCATTTTGTTGCCAACAAGTTCTTTTATTTTGGGCATAATATGAACTTTTTGTTTGTGTAAATACGATACTAAATATTTACACAAACACACAGATGAATATAAAAGCTTTTGAAATTAAATCCAAACTATATACTCATTGTGTGGGTTTTCAGATTGTTCATTTGTAAGGATATGTAATACAATCCTTTTTTTAACAATTTAATTTTATTCGTATAATGTTACATGTAACTGAAGTTTTTAAGAGAAATAATGTGTACCTATACATAGGAATATTTGAAAGATTCTACAACAGGTCCAATTCCTTTTAAATTTAACTTTTTTACTAAAGCTTTGGTGAAATATTAATTTGCAAAACGGGGACTTTTAATGGGCTAACAATTCGAAGTATTTTTTTTTTTAAACCGCTTATTAAGTAAGAAAAAACCGTTACTAAATTTTCCATTCTTTTTATCGATTTAAATTTGATGAGTTTGTTAAAGCTCACACTGAGAAAAGATGTGTACGTGAAAGCGCACACTGATGCTCTAAATTCATTTACGGGTTGTCTGTCGGTCTGCTTGACGAACGAGTGGAGAGTTCTTAACGTTAACAGAAAAGCATAGCTCCACAAATTAACAGGAAAGTGGCGGGTGAGAGATTGAAAATATGTTTGAATTGATAATATGCTCATTGTAATGAATTAAACATTAGAGATACCAATGAATTCATATTTCCTTTCTTTTCTTCTGTTTTTGGATGGTACGAACAACTAACGGTGATGCAAAAAGTCACATTCAATATCTAAAAATGGATTCTTGAAGACATTTCTGGCCTTCCTCCCCTTATTCACCTCCTGACATATCCCCTAACCTTAAAATCGTGGAGACGACCCACCTGCGAGATGTCTCATAACAGCCGGGCTTAACAGCTATTTCCTTAACCATACAAAGAAAATTTAGTTATGTTCAATATATTTTGATTCAATAGAGTGCGTCAGAAGTTTTGAATAACAATATTTCGAGTACTAATTCTTTATGTCTTTAAGATGATAAATTCCTAAAACTTTTCCATACTCATCCGCCAATTCATAAGCCACATTTCGCACTGCCCTCTTAATATACATAAATGCTTTTTGGTATTTTGGGGCGAGCTTTGCGGATTAATGTTTTATGGCATCACTTTAGGCAAAATTTTTAGCATAAACCATTTGGCCTACTTGGAATTTCCTTTCGTGACTTCGTAAATTGTAAGCATCAGCATTTCTTTTATAGACCTCTTTGAGGTTTTGAAGAATATTACTTTGTACTAAAATTTGACAATCTGAGTTTGCTATTCCAATTTCTTTTCCTCCAAGGTTCTGTAGAAGTTTCATCAATTCATATTTCATATTGTGAACCATACGCTACATGATGCTAACCAAACATTATATAATGGGGGGACTGGTTTTTGCTCTGATCTATTGAATTCCGTAGGGCCGCAATGCTATAGAGTTGATTTGCCCAGTTTAAATGGTTTTCCCAATATACATATCGAAAAACTCTTCTTTTAAAAATGAAGTTACGTTTTGAGAGGAGACGTCTTTCATTGGTTTTACTAATGTAAATCTAGAGTATTGATCCAGTACAACAAAAGAAAATAACGACCATATTTTGAACGGAGATATGGGCCAAGGAAATCAATATAAATCCTTTCCCTTGTGCGCGTTACTTTCATATACTTCCCCTTATTTGATCGTGTTACATAATTTACGGCCTTGGAAACCTTGCAAACCTCACAATGTTTTAAGTATTCTGCAACATTTTTACACATTGTTGGCCAAAAGACTGGATAACACAATACGGGGCTTGATGATAACGCTTCATTCAGTGTTTCAAATGATTTTTGTGCCGCTGTACCCCATATAAATTTTTTTGATTTTTTAAGGAGGTCGGTGAGTGCTGTCACAATTCAATAATTTTAAGTAAATCGTCTGTACCAGCCCGTCATGCCTATAAATCTTCTAAGTAAACGAATTGTTTTTGGAGCTGGGTATTCAGTCATAGGTGCCACTTTAGACACATCAGGTTTTAGAACACCGTTACCAACGATATATCCCAAATATTTCAATTCCCGCCGAATGAAGCGACTCTTTTCCACATTAATGGTTAAGTTAGTTTTGTGGAGTAGATTTGCAATTTCGCTCAAAAGTTGTGTAGGTGTTCTACGTAAGTCTCAGAGGTTACCAATAAATCGTCTAAATATTCGAATACTTTGTGATGAAGTTCATGCGGAATGACTTTTTCCATGAGTCGACACATGGTTTAAGGAGCGTTTTACCTTGTTTTATCCCTATCGATCCAAAACGCGTCTTTAAGGTCTATACTTGATATAAATCGCGTTTTTCCTAGCCGACCGAGTAGCCCGTCGATGAGAGGTAGGCCCACTTTCACCGTAACTGTGTTTACAAACGGATTTTCCATTCGCTTACCTCACCAGTGTAAGTTCTGCCTGTACTGCGGGGGATATTGGATAGCGACGCTGTTTAATAGGGACGCCTACATCGATCGAATAGCTCAAAACATGGGTTTTCTCTAATCCGAGTTTTTCGTAGGAGGGGAACTTTTTTAATGACTAGATCGAGGCATGATTTTTGCGATGGTGACAAACCGTGAAATATAAATTCAGAATTATTTTTATTTACCGAAGGAGCCAGCTTATTTACTTGGGGTTCATGGATCGATTGACTTAGCGGAACATGTATTTTTAGTCCGAACGCAACCCAAAAATCTACTCCTAAATACAGAGGTTGGGTTAAGGTTGGCGTTAAATGCAGTGTTAAGTAGCGTGTCTTTCCAATAAATACTACTGGAACCCTAATATGTCTCAGAAGAGCCAATAGCAAATTTAAGAGTAGAGTGTAACTTATGAACTTATGATCGGCCGATAGTTCCTTTGGTCTGTGTTAAAACCACAAACTTCTTCGCTGTATTCTAAAGCGAGTAATAGCTCACACTGTTCGATGGAAGATTCCAGCTCATGAACTTGACGTCGTTGACACATCATCTCTGGAATAAACCCAGTTCTTGCCCAGGTATCTTCGTACTGAGCACAAAACTGAACCATTTGCTCTAATGTTGGAAATTGTCGGTGTACTAACTTATCCTGCAATCCTGCCCTCATATTTTTACGAATCGTATAAATACATAAGTTTAGTATCCGAGAGCGGAAGTTCAAATTGAAGAGATATAGAAATTATTTGCATTAGTTTAGGTATGCATAACAGCTGGTGGCCAGAATCATCCATCTTAAACAAAATACCTCGTTGTGTAATATAGTTTTGATATGGACCATATTGTAATAGTTTTATTATGAGCGATAATTTGTTGTCTTTTGTTTGAGCAGCTGCAACTTGACTCAGAAATTCATCTTCGACTAACATACTAATGGGATTTCTGCTCAGAGCATCTCGATGTTCTAACGAATATCTAAATTCCTCCAAAGTTAGGGCCCATCCCGCAATCCGCGTAGCTATGATTTTCTTTTTCATAGTCTTCTGGAATGCTGCACAGTTGGTTATTATTTTAAAAGCAATGCTTAATAAATTTATTCGTAATTTTTTGAGCGCTGAGACAATGGTCAGTACTTCGAGGTCATAACTATAGAGTATTTCTCTAGTCTTGAGATTTTTTTCAATTCGATGAATGCTTGTCTCTGCGTAGTACCAAAAGTGAATGTGTTACCTTTTTTCGGAGGTCTGTTAGAGGTCGAGCAATAATTGAATATTGCAGAATAAACTGCCGAAAATACCCGGAAAGTCTAAGGCAACTTTGCACTTTCTTGAGATTTGTCGGCTCGGGGAAATTCAGCACAGCTTTAATTATTATTTCTGAGGGGTTAATTTTTCCGTCTGGTATTACATATCCTAGGAATTCAATTTTTTCGAATAGCAATTTGCACATTTTCCACTTACCAAACCAAAAAAAAAAAAATTTCCATAGTAAAACACAAAAAACATATGGGAAATAACTTTTTTTCCTAAAACAAATTTGTAAATGAAAACGTTGCAAATTTTTAATTATGATTTCTGAAATATTTTCATAAATGTTTGAATTTCAACATATAAATCTCATTTAAGTAAATCGTTTTTATTTTCTTGTAATAATTGATTTATTTAAACCAAAATATAAAAAAAAGTTCATAACAACAGCTTTCTGGTGAAATTAAAAAGAAAAGCTTACTACAAATCGTGTGCATTAAGTCAAGAAACATTACAATTGCCACTTGGAGAAATTTCAAGTGCAAAAATTCATACAAATCAAAACAAATTCACAAAATATTAAGAACGTGTCATAATTTTGTAATTAAACATTTTTTTTTTCATATTTTTCTGTATAAATCTGAGACATCTAATGTACACTAGTAAAACTAAAGATAAATTTAGCAAGTATTATTTTAATTCGTCAGAGCCAACTTTGATGTATTTTTCAAAATGAAAGTTCGAAAAAAATATTTTAGAAATAATTTAATTTTAAAATTTCTGCAATTAACATTTACTTAATACCAATATACCCTTCCTGTGTATTGCTGCTAAAGATATGTAGAACACTTTTGTATAAACATTTTGTAACATTTTTGCTTTTTTCACTGAAAATCTTGAAGCTTAAAATCACCATTTTTACTATGGATTCCTATGGAAATCAGTGAAAAGTTATACCACTCAAAAAGCTTCTAAAAAATACGTCATAATGATTATGGCTCTTATCTCTAGAAGGCTCTGCTATAACACGTTCTTAATATTTTGAGAATTCGTTTTGCTTTTGCTACAATTTTTGAACTTGAAATTTCCCCAGGTGGCAATTTTTCGTACGATTTTTCAAAATGTTTACTGCCATCACTGCCATCTATGTAATGTATATTGACTTAATGCACACGATTTGTAGTAGGTAAGCTTTTCTTTTAATTTGAACTTTTTTTTATATTTTGGTTTAAATAAATCAATTATTACAAGAAAATGAAAATGATTTACTTAAACAATATTCATATGTGTTGAAATTCAAACATTTATGAAAATATTTCAGAAATCATAATTAAAAATTTGTAACGTTTTCATTTACAAATTTGTCTTAGGAAAAAAAGTGATTTCCCATATGTTTTATGTGTTTTACTATGGAAATTTTGGTTTTTTCCTCGTTTCTAATTCCCTTATAAAAGCTTTGTTTTTTAGATTATGGCTTGTATAATCAAGGTTGCTTTGACTGTATATGTGACAGCTTTTAGAAACCCATTCGAAATTTATTAAGTAATCGCTTTTTCATTATAAATTAGCTTTCGAAAGTATATTCAAAGGCACATATTTACATTAAAAAGAGATTTTATTCCCCTAACGACCCCTTTTGCTATTAATAAATTAATTAATAAATTTTTAAAAACCAAAACCAAAAATATTTAAAAAATATGAGCACATTCCGATTAAAAATTGAAGGCTACAATATTTTAGAGCAAAGAGCAACGTCTAGAATTTCAGATAAAGCAGTTCCAGGATTTTTGATTTTTTACATCTAATGACCATATCAGAACACGTATGAACTAGGGCTTACGTCCTGGGAATTTCCGGGAATTTAAGAAAGTGTTCCCGTTTCCTGGGAATGTTTTGAATTATTCCTGGGAATGCAAAATCCAATTTCTAGATTTCACCGTGCACTTTTTTAACTTCATGGACTAATCAGAAAGTCGCCAATGATGGGTGCAACGCTATTAAAAATAAAGACACATTACAAAGTTTAGCGAGTGTAACAAACAATTCAGGATTATATCTTGGAACTCGGTTGCTATAGCCGATGTAATTTTTTTTGAACTATGATCCAATTCCTTTAACATCTGTGTCATTAAACTCATTGGACAAACTGGCATAATACGCAGCTACTTCATAATTTTTGCACAAAGGCTAGGATTTTAATCATTCTAATTTGCATTGAAAAAGATTCGATGTTTGTGCACACTTGTGCACCAACGTTTCTTTATGGATATTCCACCAAATAATTTGACCGAAATGAATTCAACATCCCTTAAAAACGGTTTCCGGAAAAAATATGATGCTGACGATACTATTATTTTTTCGAAATCGCAAGTTATTCTCGTCGGATTTAACTGAATTTCATTTTCCAAGCAATTTTTTTTTTAAATTGAAAAACAATTGGTCTTATACTTTTCTACTTATTTTGTTCATCAAGCAAAATACCAACGGTAATATTTCTCCATCAATACGTCCGTGTATTGAAAATAGCTGCCGCATTATGGATGGTACAACGTCTAAAGTACCATCCATAATCCAACAACTGGATTTCCAACAAAATAATTTTTTCGCCATCGAACTCTTCTTCGGTTAAAACAAATATTTCTCCTTCAACATATCGAATGTTGTCGGGAATGTTAATATCTGCAAAATTTTCTGGCTCTTTTATTTTGTTATAGCAGGCTCGTTGAATTTCAATTCTTTGAGCTTTTGCTGTTTGAAGATAAATGCGGAAGTCGGAGGAAGTGTTGATAACCGAATCTCTCATTAAAATCGATGGTGGCTAATGAACATTTTTTGCTTTGAATTTGAAGGCGACGTTAGTTTCAGCTACAACTTTACCCGACACCAATGGTTCATGAGAATGCACCGATGGTGGTTTTAAAATTTCATGTTTATTCTGGACACTGTCAGTTACAACGCGACTTTTACACATATAACTTTTTTGCTTGGCCAAACCCAATTTAATGTGAATTTTGTCTTCTTTAAATGATAATAATATCCGTTAATAAATAATTTATTATTGCCTTTATTAGACTTGATCATGCCGATATTCAAAATATGTATGTGTATGTCTTATTCGAGATCTGTTTTAAGAAATTATATTATGATTTGTGACTCACACAAAATAAAAGGTAAAATAACTATTGTATATAGACCTGTCAACTGATTTAATAGCTTTTTATTTGAATACTTAGGCTGAGGTCCAATTCCCGACTTATTTCAAATAAGTCGACTTATTTGACTTATTCAAAATGGCGGTATGAAATAAGTCATTTGGCGGTCCAATTCGAATCTAGACTTATTTGAACATAACCGTACATTTCATAATTGACTCATTATTAGTGATCCTTTCTTGTATGTCGAAACATAAATTATGTACACATTTACGTAAAATTAAACACTAAAATGGAGAATCGCCAGCATCAAATGATGTTACTATGTAGCTTTTTTAGTAAACAAGAATATTAGGCAACTCATTGAATACGACATAGGAATACTGATTTGGAGTTTGCGCGCCTTATGAGAAGGGTATACAGGGTGTTCGGCACATGGACCGACACAATTTTTTGGGGAATTGGTTGGGTCGTTAGCTAGTTTTCACCCATACGATATGAATTTTTTTCGTTTTTTATTTAAATTACCTGAAGTTTCGCCTTTAAATCGTCATATTTTTTTTGTTTGTGATTGTAATAGCACGAAATAACTTTTATTGTATTCTGCATTGTATTTTTAGTCTAAATAAATCACTATTTGGTACAAATGGCTTCAAGAAAATAAATTATATGAGCTTCGAAAGTCTTGAAAATGTGTAAATGTATGAAAAATTTCTATTTCTAAATTCAATATAAAAAAAAAATAAACATTATTTTGAACATAGGTTTGTTTTAAAAAGTTGTCTAGTTTATACTCTTTCCAACGGTATGCTACATGTTGGAGAAATTATTTATAGTATGGTCAAAATAAGAGATAGAAGTTGTCAGGGTCAAGAAAATTCTTTTTATCTTTATTATGTTTTTATTAAATATGAGTTATAATATTATTTTGTTCTAATTGTTCTCCTCTACTCCGTATGCATGCACGACACATTTTCCTTATTTCAAATGTTATTGTGCGAAGTCGCATTTCTCTTTTCATTATTTCAAATGCAGCTATAATTCGCTCCATTAAAATTTCTCGTGAGGGCACCTCTGTTGCATAAACCAATTCCTTTGCACGTCCCCAGACGTAAAAATCGAGGAGTGTCCAAATAAATTCCAAAAATTCCCAGAAAAAGCCCAATAAATTCCCAAAATTCCCAGAAAATGCGCAAAAAATTCCAAAAATTCCCAGAAAATACCCAAGAATTTCCAAAAATTCCCAGAAAATGGCCTTGAATTTCCAAAAATTCAAAGAAAATGGCCTTGCACTTCCAAAAATTCCCAGAAAATGGCCCTGAACTTCCAAAAATTCCCAGAAAATAGCCCTGAATTTCCTAAAATTCTCAGAAAGTGGCCTTGAACTTCCAAAAATGCCCAGAAAATGGCCCTGAACTTCCAAAAATTCCCAGAAAATGGCCTTGAACTTCCAAAAATTCCCAGAAATTGGCCCTGATCTTCCAAAAATTCCCAGAAAATGGCCCTGAACTTTCAAAAATTCCCAGAAAATAGCCCCCTGAACTTCCAAAATTTCCCACAAAATGACCTTGAACTTCCAAAAATTCCCAGAAAATAGCCCTGAATTTCCAAAAATTCCCAGAATATGGCCTTGAACTTCCAAAAATTCCCAGAAAATGGCCTTGAGCTTCCAAAAATTCCCAGAAAATGGCCCTGAACTTCCAAAAATTCCCAGAAAATGGCCTTGAACTTTCAAAAATTCCCAGAAAATAGCCCTGAACTTCCAAAAATTCCCACAAAATGACCTTGAACTTCCAAAAATTCAAAGAAAATAGCCCTGAATTTCCAAAAATTCCCAGAATATGGCCTTGAACTTCCAAAAATTCCCAGAAAATGGCCTTGAGCTTCCAAAAATTCCCAGAAAATGGCCTTGAACTTCCAAAAATTCCCAGAAAATGGCCTAGAATTTCCAAAAATGGCCAAGAATTACCAAAAATTCCCAGAAAATGGAGAAATTCTTGGCCGTTTTATAGGAATTTTTGGATGGTCAGGGCCATTTCCTGGGAATTTTTGGATTTGGAAGTTCAAGGCCAATTTCTGGGAATTATTGGAAGTTCAAGGCCATATTCTGGGAATTTTTGGAAATTCAGGGCTATTTTCTGGGAATTTTTGGAAGTTCAAGGTCATTTTGTCGGAATTTTTGGAAGTTCAGGGCCATTTTCTGGGAATTTTAGGAAGTTCAAGGCCATTTTCTGGGAATTTTTGGAAATTCAAGGCCATTTTCTGGGAATTTTTGGAAATTCAGGGCTATTTTCTGGGAATTTTTGGAAGTTCAAGGTCATTTTCTGGGAATTTTTGGAAGTGCAAGGCCATTTTCTGGGAATTTTTGGAAGTTCAAGGTAATTTTCTGGGCATTTTTGGAAATTCAAGATCATTTTCTAGGAATTTTTGGAAATTCAAGGCCATATTCTGGGAACTTCTGGAAGCTCAGGGCCATTTTCTGGGAATTTTTGGAAGTTCATGGCCATTTTCTGGGAATTTTTGAAAGTTCAAGGCCACTTTCTGGGAATTTTAGGAAATTCAGGGCTATTTTCTGGGAATTTTTGGAAATTCAGGGCTATTTTCTGGGAATTTTTGGAAGTTCAAGGTCATTTTATGGGAATTTTTGGAAGTTCAGGGCCATTCTCTGGGAATTTTTGGAAGTTCAGAGCCATTTTCTGGGAATTTTTGGAAGTTCAAGGCCACTTTCTGAGAATTTTAAGAAATTCAGGGCTATTTTCTGGGAATTTTTGGAAGTTTAGGGCCATTTTCTGGGAATTTTTGGAAATTCTAGGCCATTTTCTTTGAATTTTTGGAAATTCAAGGCCATTTTCTGGGAATTTTTGGAAATTCAGGGCTATTTTCTGGGAATTTTTGGAAGTTCAAGTCCATTTTCTGGGAATTTTTGGAAGTTCAGGGCCATTTTCTGGGAATTTTTGGAAATTCAAGGCCATTTTCTGGGAATTTTTGGAAATTCTTGGGTATTTTCTGGAAATTTTTGGAATTTTTTGCGCATTTTCTGGGAATTTTTAGAATTTTTTGGGCTTTTTCTGGGAATTTTTGGAATTTCTTTGGACACTCCTCGATTTTTACGTCTGGGGACGTGCAAAGGAATTGGTTTATGCAACAGAGGTGCCCTCACGAGAAATTTTAATGGAGCGAATTATAGCTGCATTTGAAATAATGAAAAGAGAAATGCGACTTCGCACAATAACATTTGAAATAAGGAAAATGTGTCGTGCATGCATACGGAGTAGAGGAGAACAATTAGAACAAAATAATATTATAACTCATATTTAATAAAAACATAATAAAGATAAAAATAATTTTCTTGACCCTGACAACTTCTATCTCTCATTTTGACCATACTATAAATAATTTCTCCAACATGTAGCATACCGTTGGAAAGAGTATAAACTAGTCAGCTTTTTAAAACAAACCTATTTTCAAAATAATGTTTATTTTTTTTATATTGAATTTAGAAGGAGAAATTTTTCATACATTTACACATTTTCAAGACTTTCGAAGCTCATATAATTTATTTTCTTGAAGCCATTTGTACCAAATAGTGATTTACTTAGACTAAAAATACATTGCAGAATACAATAAAAGTTATTTCGTGCTATTACAATCACAAACAAAAAAAATATGACGATTTAAAGGCGAAATTTCAGGTAATTTAAATAAAAAACGAAAAAAATCCATATCTCAGTTACCGTGTCACTTAGGACGTAGGGTCGTATGGGTGAAAACTAGCTAATGACCCAACCAATTCCCCAAAAAATTGTGTCGGTCCATGTGCCGAACACCCTGTATATTGGAAATGTTTTTTAGTTTGAACTGAATTTTGTCTAATTCAGATTATGTCTAGAGTTTGAAATATTGTACTAATTTTATTTATGTGAAAATTTTCGTGTGTGAAAATTTAAGTGATAATAAAATCAATAAACAAATTGTACTTATTGTACTAACAGACCGGCTTTTACTTGGTTTTGTAAAATTTTACTGTGCATTAGTTATGATTCGAAACACTACCTATTTCATATACTTATTTACGGGAAAAAGTTTATGCGAGATTATTTTGTTATACGAGATTTTGTATTGCGAGATTTTGTAGTGCGAGATTTTGTAAAATGGATTTTGTGGTTTTTGATAATGTGGCGAACCATCAAAATTGTTTATTTGTTATTTTTATTTTTAATTGACTCACTATGAGACAGGCATTGCACTATTTGTTCCTACTACTGCTGCGGCCAAATCGAACAAATATCCACCATGGTACGACGATAAACTAATCAATCTTAAGAACAAGAAAGACAAAGCTTACAAAGCAAATCTCAAAATCAGTTCAGACGAAAGCAAACATTAATTCACTGCGTGTAATCAAAATTTCGAGAGATACTTTGAGATAAAGTATAAGAGTTATATAAGCCGTATTAAGGAAAAAATAAGAAACGATCCAAAACATTTTTGGAGATTTTTTAAAGAAAAACGTGAAACTAATGGTTACCCAGCTTGTATGACATTCAAAGAACGTAAATCCTGTGACCCGCAGGTTATATCAAACATGTTTGCGGAGTTTTTTCAATCAGTTTATAAACCGGAAGACATTGATAAGTATGAACATCCAAACAATGGTGAAAACAACGTAACCATACTAACACCAAGGATTGAAACCGAGGATATTCATCGAGCTTTAGAAGTATTCGGAGATGGATGTGGTCCTGATGGCATTCCAGCTTCATTATTGAAAGATTTCACATCGTTGGTAACTCCTCTGTGTCTTCTATTTAATCAATCATTACAACTAGCCGTATTTCCAACGAAATGGAAAGTAACAAGAGTAACACCAATTTTCAAAACAGGAGCAAGAAATGATGTCTCTTGTTACAGAGGAATTACATCAATATCTTCAATACCCAAATTATTTGAACTGGTTGTATGCAACTCATTCAGATCTTTGGTTCCTCGATTCATCTCACAGTGTCAGCATGGTTTTATACCCAAAAGATCAACATCATCAAATCTTATTGAATTTACCAGCAACACCATTAAAGAAATTGAAATGCATAAGCAAGTTGATGTGGTGTATACTGACTTTGCCAAAGCCTTTGACTCCATCAGTCATTGTAAAACGTTGGAACAGTTATACAGATTCGGTTTTTCTAAACAGTTTGTTGCGTGGTTTAAATCATATTTGAGTAATCGCATTCAGTATATTGAGCTTAGTAATAGAAGATCAGAATCAATTCAAGCTACTTCAGGAGTACCACAAGGCTCTCATGTTGGTCCTTGGATCTTCATAATTTTCATCAATGACGTTACTGAAGTAATACAACATTCTAAGGTATTAATGTTTGCAGATGATCTCAAAATCTTTAAAACAGTAGAAAACATCGGCGATACCCATAAGCTACAAGAAGACATCGACAATCTAGCGAAATGGTGTGAGTCTAACCTCCTCAGTCTCAACATCAACAAGTGTAAGAGTTTATCGTTCCATCGAAAAGTTAACCCTGTTACACAACAATATCAAATAAATGGCGTACTTTTACAAAAAGTATTCGAGATTAAAGACCTAGGGGTTACTTTCGTTGAAAACATGTGCTTTACTAAGCATATTGAACAATGCGTTGCTAGAGCCAATTCCATGCTTGGTTTTATTAAGCGTTGGACTGGGGATATTCATGACCTAGAGACAATCAAGATCCTGTATTATGCCTACGTGAGATCTCAACTTGAATATGCTGTCAACATCTGGTGTCCTTTTTACGACGAACCTATCAACAAAATCGAGAGTGTCCAAAAAAAGTTTATACGGTATATAACGTGTAAAGACGGATGGGATTATGACCATGACTTACCGCACCACGTTAACCTGAAGCGATTACCATCATATGCTACTGGATGCAAAACCTATCAAATGACAACATTGGCAAATAGACGAGAGCTTTTAAAGTGTTCGTTTATTGGAAATATTTTACTTGATCAAATCGATGCACCATCTATACTGGAATCAATTAAAATAAAGGCACCGAGTAGGAATTTAAGAGATCATGAGTTCCTTCATCTAAATAAACACAGAACAAACTATGGTGACAATGAACCGCTAAACATGATGTCGAAGAGTTTTAATAAAATCGACCATCTGTTCGACTTTTACTTAAGTAAAAACAGCTTTAAACGTAGGTTGAAGCAACATTTTGCTCCAACCTAAAAATATTTTTATGTCAATTTTTATTCTTTTTTTTTGTTTAATTTAATTTTTATTCTACCATGTTCAATATGTTATAAATTCAAGTCATATTTGTAGACTTTTCTCAATATAAATAAATAAATAAATAAAAATGAATTTATATGACATTAAGAACTGACAATTTCGAATAATTTTGTAATTATTCTACTTTTCTGGAAAGTTTTGAATAATACACGATACGTATTCATAAATTCTGGTCTGCCCTGTGTAATAAAAAGAAATTCTAGACATGATGAAATAAAAGGTTATTTTTATTTCATCTCTATAGGTCGACACAGAGAACGATGAATTGAATGAAGACACACAACAATAATTCCCTTTCCAATTTCTATGATTTCATACCCTGAGGATAGATTTCTTCCCATTATTTTGTGGATAATAAATATTTTGCAATTTTATTTTATATTATTTCAAAATATCTATCTACACACACATACATACATATACTCGTACATTAACCATATTCTAATCTTAATAATAAATGAAAAATTCAATTTTTTTGTTTGATCTGATTAAAATTGCTTTGTATCGCATTCTGTATACATACATATATAGAATATGAACATTATTAATTTATTTATTAACAAAAACTGAAAATTTGTATCCAACAACAAGAAAATATTTTATCATTTCATGCATTGTAATAGGAAAATTTTATGCCCAAAAACTGTAATCTTCTTCATTTTTCTAATTTCAATAATATTAGATTACATTATTATGTTTGCTATTGTTACAATTTAATCTAAATTAAATTAATTTATAAATACATTTTTTGTTATCAATTAAGGAAAATATTTTTAATAATTTTGCCCATTTCAATAGAATATTTTATTATGGTATATGTTATCGTCTGCTTGAAGGTGGACTTTTAATCTTATTATCATTGTAATTTTATCATTCATGAAAATCATTTTTTTGTTGTTGTTGTCCATCAATGATGAACATTTTTTCTTCCTATCCCAACTTAGGTACTGCGTGCGTTCTCATATTCCACGAAAGCTTTTTGTTGAAAAATAAAACAGTTCATGTGTTGATTTTAATACTCGTACCAATGGGAAAATTTACAAAATTTGTAAACTTGTGTTGCCTGCAAAAAAAAAATGTTTGTTGGTACAACTCGAATTTTGTGTTGTTTGTATACCATACAACAATTTTACTGGGAATAATATTATTGTACATTATATATGAATATGTAGTACGAGACTGTTCCCATAAAATAACAAGAAGAAACCGAGATGAATTCTCAATTAATTTTATGGTTTTTGTTACCATTTACCAATTAAATCAACTTAATTAGAAAAAACAAAAATATTTGTGTTTTATTTATTTTTAATAATTTTAATGTGAAATAACAAACCATGTACGAAATGTATTTGCTTTTACGATATATGTATACGAATATTATTTTGTATATAAATATGTACATACGTAATTTCAACCCGTTTTTCAGCGGTTATTAAATTGAGTATTACTTGTTGTTTATGTTTATGAAGGGGTTTGCAATTATTATTTTAAATGAGTGGTATTTTTGAGTGCGATGTTTGTTTTCTGTAGCACGTATTTCAAAACTAAACGAAAATTCTTGTTTTGTTAAGAATTTTAATTTACGAATTTCACATCAATTCTAAAATATATAAAACATCAAGGTCTGTCAAGAAGTCTTGATAAATATCATTCATCATGCCATACTAGATGAAGGAAAGCATTATTGGAGTGCACGGCTCAAAAACGAAAGCTAATCCCAAAAATAATAGGACAGTTTCTAGAGATATTTTGACAGAAAAAACGGATTAGACTATATAATGACTTCGAGATTTAACCAAGGTCCGATTGAAAATCTATTTGGGCAAATTAGAGCGGTAAATGGTAATAATCGAAAACCATAGGTTTTTAATTTTAAATATTAATGCCAGAATTTCAACCATACAATTATTAACTCAGTTTTCAAATTTAACACACTGCGAGGAAGAAACCGATGTGTGTTTATTGGAATCAATGGAAGTGGGAAATAATATACAGGCCGTTGAAGAAATAAACCCTAATTCACTGCGTGCTGAAGAATCTGATAGCTCGGATTTATATGAAAACTTTTTAGATTTAGATGTACCTCTTTGGATGTACCTATAATCTTCTATGAGGATATGTTGCATTTAAAATGGTTAGTGTGAAGTTTATGACAAATTGACAAAAAACCTTACAACAGCAAAAAAGTGTAAAGGCAAGTACTACACACTAATAAACTGAGAATCTCAAACCGTTTTAAGTGACAGTACCAAAAATTTACATTTTCATAATTAAACAACCAACTTCCTTACTATGCTAAGTAAAATTTAAATTTTAGATTACAAAATTTGCATGAGTTTAAATCAATTTTATAAGTTCCTCTTAAAAAGTGTAGGCTGTCATTGAGTGAATGACGACAGGAAATCATTCAAACTTCTAAGAAAATGTGAACACATCATATTGTTTGTCCAACAATCAACACATTTGTGAAAAGAGGTGTATTAACTCGATTTTGAAGGCCAAATAGAGAGGAATCGAATTTAAAAAAAAAAACACTTCGAAAAAAAGTGTAGGTAAATAATTCGATAACTCACCCCCTGAGGGTCGCGCTAATATACCCAATATAGGAAATATTAACGTTGAGACATAAAACATGGTGGCATACTCAGATTTACTTAGCCATCTCTGCGATTGCCTGTCATTGGCCATCGAACTTCCACCTACACTTTTTTTCGAAGTTTTTTTTTTTGAAAATTCGATTCCTCTCTATTTGACCTTCAAAATCGAGTTAATACACCTCTTTTCACAAATGTGTTGATTGTTGGACAAACAATATGATGTGTTCACATTTTCCTAGAAGTTTGAATGATTTCCTGTCGTCATTCACTCAATGTCAGCCTACACTTTTTAAGAGACACTTATAAAATTGATTTAAACTCATGCAAATTTTGTAATCTAAAATTTAAATTTTACTTAGCATAGTAAGGAAGTTGGTTGTTTAATTATGAAAATGTAAATTTTTGGTACTGTCACTTAAAACGGTTTGAGATTCTCAGTTTATTAGTGTGTAGTACTTGCCTTTACACTTTTTTGCTGTTGTAAGGTTTTTTGTCAATTTGTCATAAACTTCACACCAGTTTTAAAATGACTAAGAGAATAAAGTGTAGCAGTTGGGAAAGTATTTTAATAAAATATAATGAGATGTTTGAAATGAATCGCCTTCCGAATTTCTCATCATTAATAAAAGTTGTTCGGAAGAAATTGATTGCAACAAACTTAAAGCACTAACAGATTTATTTTTTGAGATATGTAAGGAGCAAATACTAGAATACTCGTGGACCGTGCAAAAATTAAAAAATTAAGGGAACCAATTTTTAATGTATATGCATCACGAATATTGCAATTAGCCACAAAGATGTCTGCAACCCACATAATCTATGCTTTGAACATCGCAGATCAATATTAAATTTCATGCTTCTGGTACTTATAAGAAAGCATTGTGAATGGCTAACTGACGACAAGTATGTTAAAACTACCTTTTGCTGAAGCTTTGATCCTAATTGCACATGTTGAATTTCAAAAATAAACAGAACATTTCTAAAAATCATTTTAAAACCACCTTTTGGTGGTAATGGAATTGACTGCTTTAGGCATTAATAAAAAAATATTTGTGCGTCTATTTGAAAAAATCATATAACGGAAGTGAAACAGCTTGATTTGTTCATTTTGCGGTAAAATCGTGTCACTGGTTATTACAATTATGATAAAGCTGTACATAATTAGTTCAAAATACAAACCTTTATTCCTGCTTTATTATTTATTGGTAACTTACAGAGGGTCGTCCAATATAAGTGTTATAACTTTCAATGGACAAAAAGAATTCAGTGAAAAAATTTCAAGCTTAATTATTTCCTATTCAAATATTTCAAATTTTTCATTGACATTAAATTCATTCGAACCCTCTCGCCTTTAAGTTTGACTATCGCTGCAAGTCTCTTGTGTTGATTGCGGCACATATCCCATTAAATGGAAAAGTCATTGAAATTTTTGAAAGTTTGCCGTTTAAAATTTTCAATATTTTGGATTTTTTATTGTTTGCCTACTGCTACTATTGACCCCTTTAACCCCCCCAAACGTCTTTAATTTTTGAAAATTAGTCTTAGCACAAAAGACTTGCATTGGTAGTCAATGATAAAGACAATTACAAAATTTGGCATTTAATTTCATTATTTTGAAGCATTCCGGAAGTATGCACTAGATATGACACAAAAAAAGCGCACAATTGCAGCTTTTATTAGAAATTTCATGGAACAACCAAGCATTCATCGGGCGAACGCAACCAACTTTCGAAACCTGCTAGATTCATCTGATGAGGTAATCAGAGGACTGAAGGCCCTAGGAAAAGATGCTGAATCGCGACATGTGTGGTTAATTAATAATTACCATTTTAGAAGATAAATTAGTCATTAAAACTTCATCGTTATGAGGACAAACCTCTTGTGAAGCGGACTTTACCAATATTAGAAACTTTTTTTAAATTTTTATTAAATTGTTCGGATGCGCTTGAGTCACTAATCCAAACGTCCATCAAATCCACGTACGTATGCTTCTGTAGTTTACGCGCGTATGTTGCTGTAGTTTATATGCGGCAGTTGATCGGCTCAGATGAGTATACATCTTGTTTGATAGCCGCGAAGCCTAAGGTGGGTCCAATCAAAAAACTATTAGTCGCTAGGCTGGAACTTTGTGCAGCACGTGTCAAGCATAGCTTGTTAAACCGACTCAGCGATTGTTTTAGATTGGCTGTCTGATGTTCTAGTATGATGGGAAACTTTTGTTGAAAACAGAATGTCCCAAATCTTGGAAATTGTTGCAAGAGACAAATGGCGTCATGTTCCTACCAAGGACAATGCAGCTGAATGTGTGTCACGGAAAATTTTACCAATTTGACTATTAATCCAAGAATTGTGGTGGACGTCTCCTAGGTGGTTACGGGGTAATGTCGATAGCTGGACAGTGCAGAAAATTACCTACGGTTTTTGAGAAGAAAAAGGATCACGATTCAGCACAATATTGACTGTCAAAATGTCTCGTTTCCTTTTTAGACTTGGTCGAAAAACTTTCCTCATATACAAAACTTATCAGAACTTTCGTCATCGCTCAACGTTTCATAAACAACACACGGGGAGAAGCAGCAAAACACAAACGGCTAATAATAGTTACAGAGTTAGAGAAGCCGAGAAGCGGTCAAATTATGTTGTAGACAAGTTCAACTAAGTTGTATGTTGCAGGAAATCCTAGCCGCTAAAAACTCGAAGCTTATGAAAGGATCAATAAAATACCTGAATCCGTATATTGATGATGACAGAATATTGCGAGTAGCGAGCCAAAATGGCATATGGAGTAACACATCCAATCATTTTACGACCGCCCAAACCAATAACCTAGATTATAGAAGATTATCACACCCGTTACTAACATACTGGGCCCTGGTTGATGGTAAGTATACTGAGACAAAAATTTTTGATATTAAAAGCAAAATAAGAGATACGGAAGGGTGAACAGGAGGTGTTGGCAGTGTTTTAGAGTAAAGCCCATTCCACTCGTTCTGCTCGTGTTCCATTCAAGCTGTGTTTATGACATAATACAATACCGACTAAAATGTTTATACAAGCCGTACTATTGCAATACGAGCACAAAATAAAACCTACTATTTCTGTAAGTATTAGTGTCTTAACCCAGTATAATCTTTACATACTTCGATTCTTATAGTTGGTATCTAAAATAGTAGAAAATCTCACTTATAGAAATAGTAGGTTTTGGATTTAATAGTATACGTGCGTCACAGAAACAATACGGCTTGTATAAACATTTTTGTTGGTTTTGCGTAGGAAGATAGGAAGATTGAAACGACCAACCAAATTATTTAAAATGTCACCAGCTTCTCGGACTACAAGAAATTTTTCAACTCGAGCATGAAACTAGTAGGCGGGGCTTGTAACATTTTAAATAATTTTGTTGGTCGTGCCAATCTTCCTAATGCTGAGTTTATGACATAGGAAGATAGGAAGATTGACACGACCAACCAAATTATTTAAAATATCACAAGCCCCGCCTACTAGTTCCATGCTCTAGTTGAAAAATTTCTTACTTTTGATCAAAGTGGGCTAAGTAGTAGGCGAGGCAGGTGACATTGTAAATAATTTGGTTGGTTGTTTCAATATTCCTATGTCATAGACACAGCTTTAGAGACTGTTTAAAGAATATTAACGTTTAGAAATATTAAAATCCCCCCGTACTTTAACCCAAGAGTTATTCAAAGTATATCGACCCCAAAAAATTAAAACCCTCTTTGAGTTTTGTATATGGTAGTTTGGTTTCGTACTGAAAAGTTCGCACGAAATAAAGTTCGTTCTACTCTTCAGATAGCTACGACTACTACAAAATACAATTCTAACTTCATACATTAAGTATGAGACAAGAACTTACTGACTTAGCGAATTATATTCACTAAATCAAAAACTCAAGAAAACCCCTCATTTCTGTAAGTTTTATGCCCACACAAATAATACAACAGAAAGAGAAGTTTGTCTGTATAAAAATCAATACACATTTTGTTAAAATTGTCAAATTCAGAAAATACATTTTTGAAAATACCAAAAAATTGGAGTGCCATTTGCCATAATTTTGGTTAATTTAGCACTTTTTCTTTTTAGCACGCAATTCGAAATTTTAAGATAAAAACTGGAAATATTTAGTATTATCATTCACAATTGTTGCGTTTCAGTGGTTTTCAGTGATTTTGTGTCATGTGCTGGGTGAGCGAAATCGCGCAGATTGCGCCATTTTATAATTTTTTTTATTCGGGTTATTCGAATTTCCACGAATGGAATTCGGTTTGCGGAATGCTGGACAAATTTTCCAACGTTTTATGAACCAAGTGACTGCCGGATTGGATTTTTTTTTTGTCTATATTGACGATGTAATAGTAACGAGCTCCGGTGTAGAGCATCATAAGAAACATTTAAGTGCCGTCATTAGATTTTTTCAGTCATACCATTTCTCAAGATCGAATTTTGCCATTGATACGGAACGCCTACTTCGTTACAACAAGTCGAAGGTTTTGTAGGAATAGTGAATTACTACAACCGATTTCTGCCAAATCTCGCGGAGGATTTGACACCGATTCACAAATTAATAGCATGTCTTCGATCACCGAAACGATCCAAATGTAGAGTCAAGATAGATTTCACGTGGTCTGATGAATGCGAAGCATCTTACGTCAAAGTAAAAAATCTTTTGGCACAAGCAACATTGCTAGTTTTTCCAGTAGATAATGCGGAATTTAATATTACTACAGGTCCATCGAATGTTGCAGTCGGTGCTGTTTTACAGCAGTTTAACGAAAATTATTGGTAGCCTCTTGCCTTCTTTTCTAAAAAACTCAAGCCAGCCGAAACCAGATATTACGCTTTCGATCGTGAGTTGTTATGATCTACCTTGCGATCAAACATTTTAGATATTTTATGGAAGGTCGGTCAGCCGTAGTTTTACAGTTCACAAACCTCTGATTTATGCTATGAATTGTAAAATCAAAAGAAGTCCGAGGCAGACAAAAAATCTGGAGTTTATCGCTCAGATCACAACGGACATTCGCCATGTAAGTGCAAAAGCAATACAGTCGCAAATTTTCTATCACGAATGAATTATGAACAATCCATAATAAATTTATCGATATCCTTAAACGTTCGTAAATTAACAAAGGTCTGATAATAGCCGCATTTCTTGACGCATAGTGATCCGGATAAGATCAAAGTTTGCATTGAAAACAACAACAAAATTTTAAATTTTTGTTGTTGTTTTCAATGTAAACTTTGATCTGATCCGGATCACTAAGCGTCAAGAAATGCGGCTATTGAGCTGACAGAACTATTGTCACAATTAAAATCTCGTCCCAAAAATATTAAGAAGAGCATCATTTAAGAAGTTACACGATTTATCTCATCCCGCGTACGTGCCATACGAGGAAATTAATTACTGCAAAATATTTTTGGCCGAAGATAAACTTAGATATTAACCAATGGTCAAAATCTTGTATATCGTGCCAAAAATGTAGAATACATCGGCATCAGATAGTCAATATCGGCATATCTTCAGCTCGATTTGAGCATATCCATATATGGATCTGGTTGGCCCACTTTCACCATCTGACACCAAATGCTACATTTTGACTATAGTCGATCGATATACTCGATGGCCCGAGGCTTTTCCTATTAAAAACATTAGAGCAGAGACGATTGCCGAAACGTTCGTTAATAAATATGTTTCTAGATTCGGTGTCCCCATGACAATCACAACAGACCAAAGTTCACAATTTGAATCAAAGCTGTTTATGCAAGTATAAGAACAATACTAGGCTCGAACAGAATGTGGACCACCTCATACCATCCACAATCAAACGGGATGGTGAGCGGTTCCACCGTCAGTTAAAAGCATTATTAATGGCCCGCTGTAACACTATTCACTGGAGCGAAGAACTTCCAATTGACATGTTAGGAATTCGAGTCACTGTAAAGGATGATCTAAAATGTTTACCCGCAGAAATTGTCTATGGACAAACACTTCAAATTCCTGGCGAATATTTTTCAAATTCAGTAAATCCAGATGCCAATTTAGATCAAAATGTGTTCATTGATTGTCTGAGAATACACATGAGTAAAAAATTGGTAGAAATGTGTGCACAACAATCTAAAGGATTTATTCCTAAATCGTTAGATCAATACTCACATGTATTCGTCAGAGTTGATAAGATCAAACCCTAGTTATATCCACCTTACGATGGACCTTTCGAAATTTTAGAAGATTTCGTAAACATTTTGTGATATCTGTCAACGCTAAAAATCAATCAATATCGATTGATCGTTTGAAACCCGCTTTCGGAATTATGAACAACGGTATGGTGGACCGGTGTTCTAAAAAACAAGTCAGTTTTGTTCGTTAAACTTTTTTTTTATAAATCGTTAATAAATTTCTCTTAAAGGATAGACGCTTCGCTGGTAGGGGGAGTATTATCGTTGGCCTAAGTAAATCTGTACTGAAAGCACTAGAACACACCAACTTCTTAGGGCCCAATAACTCTTAATTTATGAAAATATATGTTAACATTGAAATTAATATCATTTTTTATTATTTTTCGTTTCAGGTAGGTCAAGTACATATATTTTTGGATATAATCTACCGTAAGTACATTGCAATGAAAATTTGATTACAAAATATATTTGTGTTGGTTTTGAATTTGCAACAGTTTTAAAATTTCAACAATTTTTTAAAAACACTTAAAATCCTAAAATATTTGTGTAAGTCGTAAAAATAAAAATATTAAATTTTTCGACAACTAAAAACGTAAAGCATTTACAAAAAAAATTTCCAGTGAAAGGTGAAAACCTCCATCTATGTAAATTACCATAATAATTCATTCTAATTTTGTCATCTCGAATATTATCTAGATAGAAAAAGTATGATATAAATTTCATACAGAAGATTTGCAAAAAAAGATATTTACATGAACCAACATAAATAAATTCATTCATCCTCTCTGCCTCCTCGGTTGTTGTATGTACATGCAAAACATACACATCATTGTTATTTTGTGAAAATGATCATTCTCATCCTACATATATACATACATACATTCAAAATACATTCATATGAAAAAAAATTCCAAATATTACATACCATTTATATACCAAGCATATCACATACGACACTGTAACAATCTGTATAGCATAATTCGTTCCATTGTACTCAACTGTTAATGTATGGTGTAGTATAAAGTTATGCCAAAAAAAAAGCTTAAAAATTTATACATTTTTCTATTGTCAGACAGCTTTTTTTTTCGTTGCTTCCTTGTATGCTGCTCTATACTCTCTACTCAGTCGAGAAATGGCTTAAACGGATATTTGATTATTTACATTTTATTTGAATTAAGGATATCACAAAAAAAAAAAACTTTGGAGAATTTCAAAGAAGGTGAATGATATATGAATGTTTGTGGATTTACATTGTGCATACAATGATGGTAAATAATATTGATTTTCTAGACAACGAATTTAGATTAAACCAACAAAAGGTGGTTACATTTAAAAATTGATCGTCTATAGTATCTATACAATTGGGTAAATAAACTTAAATAGAGACAACTTTTCAAATTGTCTGCAACAATCTAAAAAAAAAAAAATTTTATTTCAGATGTTGATGTTCTAATTCTAAATGTTGAAATTATAAATTGTGACGTGAAAAGTACAAGTATATTTCTGATGTTTAATTTTATTTTATTGGCAATGAAATGTTGATGTTCTAATTCTAGATGTTATAATTCTGAACCTGAAATTTAGGTGTGAATTATTAATCTATTAAAGTACATTTTGTAGTTTGAAAAATTTGAATTGTTGTTCTTCTAGTTTCAATGTTGATACTCTTTTAATGTTAAAATTGGAAAAAATAAAAAACATTTTTAAGATTTGGTGTCAAGTTTAGTTTTTGAAACTTGTTAGTTATGGTTGAACCGACCAAAAATTCAAAGCAACATGATTTTCTTAAATTTTAACAGATCAAATAAATGTTGATGCTCTAGCTCGAAAATTTGAAAACATTAAAGCACAACATATTCCATGAATCCGATCTAGACCATGAATGTTAAAATACTGTACAATCGGGAAAACAAAGATATATTTTTTAATAGATAACGTTGGCTAATTTTCTAAGTAAGAAAGAATAATTTTTTGCAACAATTGTTGTTTTAATTCGAAATGTTGAAGTTATAAAATTTGCGTAAAATATTTTAAATGTTAAAAAAATGTGAGGCAAGATTTATGTTTATAAAGCTTAATTTTGTTTTATTGGCGATGAAGTGTTGATGTTCTAGTTCTAGAAGTTGTAACTCAAATTTAAAGTGTTGCTGTTAAAGCAAATTTCTATTTCATTGTTTCAAAGTAGCCTACATATGATTAACGTTGTTTTGGTTCATATTTTTTGAACATTTAACATCAACATTGGATGAGAAATTGACCTTTCTATTTTTTTTTTATTTTTCTTTAAATCAATATTAACTTGCCACGCATATTATTGACAGCAAAATCAAATATTTGAATCGTTTTTCCAAAATATTTTCAAATACATATGTATATTAAAGTAAAATTTATTTTCGAAGTTTATTTTTATTAGTTGATAAAGCTTTAATATGTTTTTTGCGTTTTATATGTCATGAAATGTTGATATTATAGTTCTAGATAATTCAAATTTGAAGTTTGACTAGTAAACCAAATTTTCTATTGCTATGTTTTAAGATAGTCTACATTTGATTCAGAATTACAGCATCTTGAACTAGAACATCAACATTTCAACACCTATAAAACAAATTAAAGTTTGCAAACATTTTTTATTTTAGTTTTTATAAATATTCAAAATATTTAATGCATAGTTCATAATTTCAACATTTAGAACTATAACATCAACATTCGAAAAAAAATTGTCTTTTACTTAACTTTGACTTTTTGAAAGATCAATATTTTAAAAGTAAAACCAAATATTAAAATTGTTTCAAATGTTGATATAGTAACTCTAATTGTTGAAATTATGAAATGTGCGTAAAAAAGTTGAATGTAAAAAAATGTTCGGTAAAAAGAATATTTTTAAAGTTTAATTTAGTTTTATTGGTGTTGAAATATTGATGGTCTGATTCTAGATTTAAATATAGTGAGATTATTAAGCAAATTGTTTCAATCAAAGTTTCAAGATGGTTTCCATTTGATTTTTAATTACAACATCTAGAATTAAAACATCAACCTTTAAACTAATGCTATAAACTAAAATTAAACAACTTTATAAACGTACGTTTAGCATCACATTTTTTAACATTCAAGATATTTTACGGATGGTTCATAAATTCAACATTTATAATTAGAACATAAACAGTTGAAAAAATTTACCTTTGGATCAAAAAATTAAAAGCAAAACTTAATATTGATTCGTTGATGTTCTAATTTCAAATATTGGGGTTAAGTTTAGTTGATGAAATATTGTAATTATAGTTGTGCTTTGAAAAATATTAAGGCAACATGTTATTTGTAAAGTTTTTGTTTTATTTTAACGAATGAAATGTTGATGTTTTAGCTCTGACCTCTTGATTCTTGGGGAATGAAAACTTTCGGGATGTTCTGGTACATAAATACGTTCGAATTTTAAAGTGTTATTTTAATAAGTATTTTAAGCATTTTTAAAAAATTTGTTTTTTCTTATACTTAGTTTTGTAGAGCTTTAAAAATAAAAAAATTTCTAATGGACTTTGATCAGATATGTCACATGTTTTTGTTTGATTTAACGAGTATGTTTTGTTATTTCTGAAGCCTGCTGGTCCCGCTGAAAAGAGCTTTTGTCTTTCGTGATTCTAATACTTAAATTCATGTTTATTGAACGCATATCCATAGATTAGTCCAAGGAACTTTATTATTTTACTCACTTCTTCTTTTAAGTAACCAGCCAAACAACATCTATAACTCTATCTAAGCTCAAATTTTTCCCTCAAACATTGATGTTATAATTCTAAATGTTGAAATTATGAACTGTGCTTAAAATATTTTGAATGTTAAAAAAATTGTAAAACGAATCTTTATTAAGTTTAATTTTTTTGTTATCGGTGATGAAATGTTCTAGTTCTAAATGTTGTAATTTAAAGTACGGCTACTAAAGCAAATTTAATCTTTGAATTTTTCAAGATATTTTACGTATGGTTTAGTACTTCAACATTTATAATTATAACATCAACATTTCATCCCCTAAACAAATAAAATTAAGCTTTACAAATATACGTTTTGCTCCACAACATTTTAGAAACAGTTCATAGTTTCAACATTTATAATGAGAACATCAACAGTTTGAACAAATTGGTCTTTCTATCTTTTTTTATTCTTTCTATCTGTTTTATATTTTGAAGACCAATAAATTAAAAGCAAACCCAAGTGAATGTGGTTTCTGATACTTCCTGGTGCTATTAAAAAGAGTTTTTGTCAGTAACGCGCCTTAATTTAAAGAACTTTAATATTTTATCTGCTTCATCTTTTTGACAAGAAAGCAAACAAATAATCTAATTTTTCTAAGAATTAACATTTTTTCTCAAATGTTGATTTCGTAATTCTAAATGTTGAAATTAAAAATTAAAATTAAACTTCATAAAATTTTTGCTTCATATTTCTTTAGCATTCAAAGTTTTTTACACTTAGCTCACAATTTCAACATTTATAATTATAAATTGATTTTTCTACATAGAAAGCATCTGAACAGAACTTCCAAAAATATTATTTTGCTATTAAACATATTTTTGTAGAGCTTTAAAATTAAAAAGTTATGTAACCGATGGTGCTTGCTGGTTCGACTGAAAACAGTTTTTGTCAGTAACATGTCCTTGTGGACCTAAAAATTTAATTCGTATCCAGTAAAAGCATACCTATGGGTAAGTCCATCCAACTTTTTATTTTAGCTGATTCTTCGTTTTGACAATCACGCAAAAAATCATCGATTATTTGGATAATTTTCGAAAAACAATTTTTTTTTTAAAATGTTGATGTTCTAATTCTAAATGTTGAATTTATGAACTGTGCGTAAAATATTTGTAAATTATTAAGCATAACAAATTTTTATAAAATTTTATTTTGTATTATTGGTGATAAAATGTTGATGTTCTAGTTCTAGATGATGTAATTCAAATTTAAAATGTGACTATTCAAGCAAATCTTGTATTTCAATGATTCAAGATAGTCAACGTTCGGTTCAGAATTACAACGTTTAAAATTACAACATCAACATTTCATCACCAAAATACTTTGCAAATATTTTACGCATTATTCATAATTTCAACATTTAAAATTAAAATACCAACATTTGAAAAAAATTTGTTTTTCGAAAACTATAAAAAAATCGATGATTCAAAATCAACAGACAATCTCATAAAGACAATAAAGAGGTTCTACACCGACTTTAACTCTATCTACTCGAATTAACAGATATTCGCACGTATATCATCTAGGACGTAGGTTGTAATTTGAGTTGCACTAATACTCTCGTAAATTGCGCATATACTCTCGCAATTTGTCAACGATTTTTAATGGATTATCCGCCTCCATCATTGGTGACTTTACTATTAGCTGGCCCGAAACTTCTAATGCTTGTATATAAACCAAATCTGCTACTGAATATTTCAAATCGTCTGTTATAGTTGTTCACATTCTCAATAAGACGAGAGGTAATTCGTCAACCCAGTTTACCGTAGCTTTTAAAAATTTTTATAATGTGTTCAAATCATTACTAGCGGGATAATAGGTTGTGGTTTAGATTCGATGATATCCTATTACTGTGTTTAATTTCGCGAACGGTTTGGATTCGAATTGAACCCCTTAATTCGTGGTAGTTTCTTGCAGATATCCAAAACGAGAAATAAATTCTCGGATGAACGATCGAGCAACATGGCTCAGACCATCGAATGAATCTGTCAACAATAGTTAAAATATATACAAATGTAACCGTCCGACGAAGGAAAAGGATCTACTAAATCCAGATGGATGTTTTCAACTATAGGCTGTATTGGTGATTTGCCAGCTCATGCAGTTTTTCCCCCAATATCCTGCATTGATATTCATATTTTGACAAAAATATCGTGATGATGTTAGCTTCCTTGTGGCTCTATATAGTAGGTGCGAATAAATTGCTGCAATAATGTACCAATGGCTAAACTCCAACTTCTTATTGTTATACTCAGATATGCATTACTAATAGGGTGAACCAGCAGAGTAACTGGAGACAAAGCAGTTTTTCTCTTTAAAATGCGTCATGACGGGTACCCGACCAATAAAAGGATTTATGATTTTTATGGAATTTATTCATTCCGTTTAAATGTGTATGGACGGGAGCAAGAATCTCAGAAATGTTGAGGATAAATCGACAACATACCAAAATTGCCAAATTTCTGAATTTCTTTGTAGGATTTCTGTGGTTGAAAAGCAACTACATCCTTTCGATGCGTAGAAGCCTCAGTGCCATTTTTCGAAATAATGTGAGATAGAAAACCCTCGTTTGCTTGATTTTAAGATCGAAATTGCTTAAACGTTCAAGCACTTGTTCTAAATGACGTATATAGAGGTTCGTCTTCATTACGGCTAGTTACCAAACTATTATTAACAACTTCATTACCATTTAGTTTCATTGTAAAGTCGTGAATGTGGGTGATTGGATACTGGTCGGGCACCGGCCACACATTTAGCCGGCGGCATTCACCACATCTCCAATTATTGTTGTCTTTCTTTTGAACGAGATGTAATGGAGATGAGACGGGCAACTGGCCTTTGTGTATATACTAGTGGAGTACCTTTTGTTTAACAGGACTGTATTCAGCTGATGCAGTAATAATCGGTTAACTCTTAAGCAACACTCCAAATTTATTTTCTATCTTCTGTAATGCTTCGGTTTTGGGGTATCCACCGATGCTGTGATACCTGTAATAGTCAGCAATGTTTTTGAATCAAGATTGATATCTGCCAGTGTATTGAATTTGCTAAGAAAATCGGCCCAATAATTGGTCGATTGACAGATGCAATTACGAAGCAATGTGAAAATTTTCTCCGTAAACCAAAATGTATATTTAGTAATTGAGTTCCATCCGTGTAAATCTTCGAACCATTAGCTGCGGTTAAACAGTAATTTGGGTTATGCTACTACGAACGTAATATATGAGAGTTACTAACGTTGTGATAACAAAAATTAGTTTTTTAAAATCGTAAGGTTTTCTGTGACCTTAGTTTTTGCGCCAAATTTAAAATGGTAATAGCAATACGGGTACCGTGCTACCTCACTACTACGACAACTACGAATTGATTTAGATCGGTTTCGATGAGGTGAATTGACATTTGGCTTATTTCGAAATTATTGTCTGCCCGTATTAAACATCTGGGCAGTTGAAACGGTCGACAACTGATAGTTTGCGAACATTCGATTTCATGAATTGTATCTGTCGTAGAATGCTTTTTATGGCAAGTGGTAAACCATTCATCCAAATTTGCTTTAACAAATGTTTTGTAACTACTTTTTGTCGTTTCGGCGATATTCTCAAGTTGCTCAAACGTCAATGAATTCAATCCTACAATTCGAGAAATAAGGACCTTTGAATTGTTCTGTCAAGATTGTTACTTCTACGACGTTGCTTATTAATTTTTTTACTGCAAGCCGCGTGCCGTTGCAAAGCTTTGGCTGATGGTTGATATTTCGCAATATGATAATTGGCATGCTGATTTTCAATTGCAGTACGTGCGGTGGCATCCCTGACAGATCCAGTGAATTCAAAAATTCTAATGGATAATTAACCGCTTCATCTGCTTCCACAACAGTATATCGACCGACTTGTATGTGACTGCCTCGCTTTGAATTGTAGACTGAATAATATTATTAGGTTCGTAGACGTCTTTGTTCTTGGCGGCAAGAATAGCTCGTTCACTCAGCCAATCGTGATTCTTATAATTGGTTTTAAAATTGGGAAATACTTTTTCAGTCAATTCTTCTTTTGACGTCACTAAAGTGTAGAAGTTATTCAACCGGCACCTTTCCCTTCCCAATTTCCAGCAATTGATGTGAAAATATTTCAACTGATCGGTTGTTTTGCAGCTGGACTCGCATATTTGTAGTTAATTTCAGCGTCTTTACGTGTCGCCACAAAGTAGAGTATTTCAGGCAAGCATTTATTTCATCCGCTGGTGTCGATCGAGGAATTACAGGTAATGTTTGCCTGAAATTTCCTGCTAGCAATATAAAATGTTTCCACGCAAATCTTGCAATGAACGATCAAGAGCCTCGAGCGATTTATGTGTGCCATTGTGCATCCCAAGCAATATGTTTGCATTTTTGCAACACTTTTCCCATGCCGCATGCTTTGGAAATGTTGCACGTGTGAGTTTCAATGAATTGCATGTTCAATGGCAATTTCAAAGCGGAATGGGCAGTATTTCTATCTGGTAGCAATGTCGCAAGCTTCAATCATTATCAACGCTTCGTTGTAAATTACTGCTGTGAAATTAATGTCCATGTTTGAATTTTCCTCGCATATTCGACGGAAAATATCTTCAGGCATGTGCGATTTATATTTCTGTCAAAACTCTGATGGAGATGAAGGAGAGCAGGCGGTCAATATGATTGGAAACAATGCACGAATTTGATTTTGATGTGACGTTTTGCACCCGTCATTAAGGCATACATCCCAGTGTCGGTCGTTCCCCAATAAATTCAGAGCTTGATATGCACTGCGGAAAGTAGCCTTTTTGATGCCGTTGACAATTCTCAATTGCTGGAAAGACGTTGGACCGGGCACATTTTCCAACAACACGGTGTACAGTCTGCATATAGTAAAGTTTCTTTGATTATGCCAAGTTATCTGTCGACTCGCTCTCCTCGTTTCAGTTGTTCAAATGATTTTTTACTCGCAGTCCATGTGTAGTATGTAGGCACTTCCGAATACAGTAGTGTTTTCGCAAACGCGTCATTGTGACATAAAGTGAAGAAAGCAGTTAACGTTCTAGCCGGTGGATTTAGGGCAATTTGTTGCACATTTGTAGCTGTAAAATAAACGCGTTCTCCATTTTCTTGATGTAATGCTAGGTGAACAACAGCTGTACTTCGTTCATGTATGGGAAATGAAAGGATTCGCCATACAGCTTCATTGCTGCTTATGTATCTTCCAGCCTGATACTGTGCGATTTCATAGGTATATATGGTTGAACACCAAAACTACCATGTCGCGTACTTACAAATTTATTTGATAGATTTAACGGAGTTACAGTATTCCAAGTTTATGTGCGCTTTGTATGTTTTTGATAGCAAAGGCGAATATGGAACAACCCGGCGGCTATCTATTTCGATGCCACCATTTCACATTTGTATGGTTGCTAATTTACCGCCATCTTCCACCCATAGTTTCCTGTAACTGTGATGGATACTAATACTCGTCGATTTCGTTTGAAGTGATTATGTTATCGAGCCAGATTAGTATGCGTGTGGTAATCCTCTCTTTTGCCATCCCGCTGAATACAATACAGCGCAAAGACTCAAACTCTTCTTGTTTTACCATGAAATCCATCAGCGATTTCAGCTTCTGTCTAAAAACACGTGCTGTGATGTCATGAATATCCACCGGCGATTGCCCGGGAAATAGGAGCTGTGGTATATCGTCCCAAGCTGGATTGCATGTAAATGTGATAAATAGGCTTGGTGCCCGTAGTGACGAATATACGCAATTTCATCTTGGGCATACTCATGTATATGACGTGGACTGTCTGTATATGAAGATGGTAAAATCGTCAGTCTTGCCGGTAGAAATTCCGCAGCAGAAATTCATCATTGCCATCACCGATGAAATACATTTGTAGGAATTTATGTCGACCATCTGGGAATGAAAGCAGGAAACCGGCTTTATGATAAATTTGTCTTTTCACTTTGCAAGTTGGCATGAATTGAGCTGTTACGATTTCGTCATTTGAAAGCATGAGATGTATTTCCTGATGTTAGATAGGAAATGCTTTGATTCGGCGGTATATCCGGCAAGTAAACTTTTTAATATGGCTCTGGCGGTTCTTCAAGTTGAGGCAGTTTAATTTTTCCGGTGGCGTAACACACTCCTTTCGTTTTTCCATTAAATTACAGAGCCTTAGAATGAGCACACACTTCAGTCGTAGTACCGATGAGAATATGCTGGCTTAAACTATAATAATCAGGTGGGTTGTACCGGAAAGCATGGCGATTGTAATCGCTTGATTGTTGAGCACAGAGTTGTATTTGAGACTGACTTCTGTTCTCGTTGATGTCATTGAGTCATCCTCAGCCTGTCGCATTCATTCTGTTGAGAATGAAGTAAATCTGAAGCTGCAGAACGCAATCGCCATGCCCGCAACCGTGCATCCTCAAGTTTGGCTGCACGATGCGCTGCTGCTTCCTCGGCACGTATTTGAGCCATTCTTTGTCTGTTTCGCTCGTTCGCTGATACCCATTTTCCTCCCGCGAGTACGACGACCTAAGTTTGATTTTCTGCGAGGCATTATTTTGATGAATCAATGCAATCGGAAATATTAAAAATTCTAAGTGAGAGCAGCAGTCAAGAAGCATGCTGTGCGGCAAGAGCAATGTTTAGTATTGCGTGTGTTGCTGTTACGTTCAACAGATGGTGCTTTTTAAAAAAAAACATGTTTTACCTGTCACAGGCGTGTTAGCGCGTATTTGAATACAACATTGTGTCAAAATTTCAAAGCAATCGGTGAAGAACTTTCGAAGATTTTTCGATTTTATTTTGTTTTTCCCAGGAATTTTCGAACTTCTTAAAAAATTTTGGACGAAACCAATAAAAATGTTTTTGTCAAATCTCCAAAGTCGCAAATTAAGCGATTATTAAACCAAATTTGGAGTAAGAATGGAGAAATAGTAAACCAATATTGCTTTCCATCAGTACAATTGGCTTCAGTAATTTTAAGGCGAGATCAAATTTCCAGAATGCGTAAAATATTATAGGACTACATGAATCCCAACTAACCATATAATTTTTAAAAGTCTAGAGACCCTTTCCTCGAAACTTTTATATACAGATACAATCTAAATTAAATATGAAATGTAAATCCCAAACAAATTATCTAAGATAAAAGCTTTTCACATCACAGATCAAAACTCAAACAAATTAAAAAAAGAAATTCAACTGCGGGTCTAGTAGAAAGGTCAACCTTTTATTCTTCAAATAGGATTGCATACCCAATCACAAAAAGCAAAGTTCTCAAATAATCATCTAAAAAGCTTTTCATCATCATCATTTTTATATAATTGTTGTTGTTTTTGTATATAAAGCTAAATAATTACCATAATCCATCACTAATTTCAATTTTTATTTTTTAATAACAACAAAATACTTTTCTATAAGAAAATTCTTGTTTTCGTTTTGTTTTTGTAATATTCTGAGAAATGATAAAAATGATAAGGAATATAATATACAAAAAAAAATATCAAACTACAGAGCGAGCGAGCTAACACAAAAATCTTTTGAACTTTTATTTTTATTTTTTTTATTTTTTTAATTAAATTAATTAATTAATTAAATATGCGGGTAATTATTATTATTTTGCTTTTTTATTAAAATAACATAAAACTTTGGAAACATTTGAGAAATCTGATTTTGTGCCGCGGATAAACGAAAGATACTTGTTTGCCCCAATTTTTTTTTTTTTTTCATGTAGTTCGTACAACATTTTTATTTAATAAGTTACAAGATAAAGCAAAGCACAAAAATAAAATTAAAATTTTCTTATCTTACTCTGACCATTATCTGGATGGATGTGTATATGCGCGCGGAGGAATTTTTATTTCATTTTTTTTTTGTGCTAAGTAGGTAAATAAATAAATTTTTACTGCTTGATGTTGTGAGTGAAGAGTTTTTATGCGAGCTTTCACATTTTTTTTTTGTTTTTGTTTTTGGCAAATTTTTAATTTTCTTTTCTTTATAGAAATATTTTAATTTCATTAGAAATTCTGTTTCTTTTTTTAATTTTAGTTGTTTTTGTTGTTGTCGGAAAAGTTCAACGTAATTATGAATATGAAAAGCTTTGATGTTTCGTATGTAGATATAGATTTTTTTTTCTTTATAGCGTTTTCTGTATATCTTGGGGCGATAAATGAATTATGTAAATTAAGTTAGATATAAATGTTAGGGTCTTAGAGCGTGTAGTGTTTCGAGGAATATCCAAATAATTTTAAGATTTCATGCAACACCAGTGTAAAAATTTCGTTTAATTTTATGTTTCTGGCTGAAAGCTTTTGAATTTTTTTCTATAGGATAAATCGTAAACGCGCATTCTCCATTCAAATTAAAAGACATGCAGATGAGGATCTAACAATGGCTTTTCCAATAAGGACTTGACAACTTTTTTTTAAATAAAACGCAAATCATTTGAGATATCTCGAAAATTTTATTATTGGCTCAAAGTACAATCAAAACATTTATGTATGGAATTCCACATCGTTCTTATGTCTACCACGGGAACGTTTGCATGTGTCGATTCGTTGAACCCAAATTTTCGATGATTCGGCCACATATTTCGACGGAAACGGCCGCTATCTCTCGTTCAATATTGCCTCTGAGCTCCTCTAACGACGGTGGTTTTTTGGCATAAACCAATGATTTAACGTAGCCCCATAAAAAAAATCTAGAGGTGTTAAATCACACGATATAGGTGGCCAATCGACAGGATCATTTCGCTGTGTGGCATGTCGCACCGTCTTATTGAAACAACGTTGCAACATGTCTCTATAGCGATCTTCATTGACTATAACGTGACGGTCATTTTCATTCCAACATTTTCTTCCTTCATGGTCATAATGTCATTCAGTTTTAAGGAAGATTGTGGTTCTTCCCATTTCGATCTTTGTTATAACGATCGCTTGCAGAAATTTTGGTGCATATATTGCACCATCTGCCATTGCGATAGGTGAGATGTTTTGACATTCATCACATTATATTCCGGTAATTTGGTGGCTGCCTGGCCAACTAAAAAATGTGATGGCGTGAGTGCATCTGTTTCTTCTGACGATAACACCCATAAAGGCCGAGAATTTAATATACTCTCTATTTCAGCCAATATAGATTATTCATTTCTCCTCCATAGTGAGTAAGGAATTGCCGATAACTCGTCGCAAATTAAATTTTGTTGATTCGATTGCGGACTCCCATATGCCACCAAAGTGAGGCACGCTGTTAGGTATGAAGTGCCAGTTAATTGCGTGTCTAGAAATAAAATAGGAAGTTCATTAGATTGTTCAATACAGTTTTTAAAGATATTTCGAAGTGGATTATCCGCGCCCACGAAATTGGAGCCGTTGTCACGTTTATGCCTTGTGTGATTTTTGGCTAAGCCAAAGATTGAGTCAAATGAATGTTTAATGGCCCGGCGTAATCAACGCCAACCTTATGAAACGGGCGAATTAGTTGTAATCGAAAATTTGGTAAATTGCCCAAAAGTTGCTTCTCACACGTCGCCTTGTGCCGAGTACACGTGATATATTGATGAACTACTTTCGTATCAATTTTCTAGTGCCAGTTACCCAATAGTTTTGCTTTATAATTGCTAGCACCAAGGAAGGACCAGCGTGTTTATGTTCCCAATGCATTTCCTTTAGCATTAATGTAGTAAGCAACGATTTCGCAGATAATATGATTGGATGTCGTGTGGAAAATGGTACATCACATTTTGCCAATCTACCACGGATTGAGGGATTTTAGCAGGCTGGTTATCCTGATTGGTTTTGAATTGCGTAAATCTGCTATTTCGTTCTGGAAGTATTTGCTCTGATCGTAACCACAAAGTATGAACAGCGCGTCGTACGTTTCCTTTCCAGATAGGAACAAACTGGATGATTCTTTTTTAGAATTGTTAAAGAACCGTCAGATATAAGCCACTACTCGTTGTATCTTGTGAAATGTGGAGCAGCTTGTAATTAGTTTGTCGAGCATATCATTTTCCATCACGGATGTATGCGAAATGCTATCGAGGCAGTCGTCTTCAAGGTTGTAATATCGTTGCTGAGGTGCCCAAACGTGTAACCAATCAGGTCCGTTCCACCATAATGTCTTTAAGTTCTTGTGGAAAACATCCTATTGAGGCGATATCTGCTGGATTGTGTGCCGATGGTATATGAAGCCAATGTATTCTTACATATGACTCCTGACTAGATATCAGCAGTGTTCTTTCCCTTAATGAACAACCTGTGTGCTAAGGTGAGAATACCACTACCTCATAAGGTTGAATCTATTATTGTGAATGCAAATTAAACACTGTCTCCTTGGGAAGTACCATGATCCACTTATTATTTCCCAGTTGGTAAAGAATGTAATCGCCAACGCTGACTTAACTCGAAAATTGTTGCAGGGCATCTCTTTGGTCTAACACCGTAATCAGATCTTCCAGCTTCATTATATACGTTATTGGTTGTATTAGCCTCTCAAAATTACGAATACAATAATAACGCGTTGTTTGTTCCTGGGGTTCACTAATCTTGCAACCTCTGACCTGGTCCTTACAGCTGATCCCGCTCGTGCCAGTAACTGGTCAAATTGTGGGACGTTCCTAATTTCCAATCACTCATTGAAATCGTAGCTCTGGAAATGAGCTGCAACTGGCGGATCGTATGCCTGTCCCAATGCTACTTGGATGCCATTTTGGCAATCACAACTTCCAAGCAGAAATTTTTGTCTGATAATCTTGTTCTGTTCCTGGCCGATATATAAGGAATTTCCCGTCAATGAACTTTAGATCAGGTTTGGCGGAAATGCCATCTTCTACTGGTTTCAACAAACCTACATAGTCATCTATGACTAATGAAAAATCTTCAGTGGCGCTTTAGTGGGGAGATAGTGCATCTGGCACAATATTTTATGGTCCTTTACGGTATTCAATAAGGAAGGTTAAGCCTACTCTAAGGTGCCAACCATCCGGATAAATCAGACTGGTCCATCAACCATTGTAGGAAGCGTGATCTATGATGATGACGAATTCATACCCTTCTACGTATTAACGAGATTTCTTTATGCTTAGCACTGCAGCTGGACATTTTGTTGTGTCCCATTCAGCTTGTGGGAATAAAATGCAATGGGATGTTCAGCACCATCAGCCTCCTTTTGAAACAGAACACTGTGTTGATCATCTGGATGGATCAAGATAAGTGCACTTGTAAGCAAGGCTCTTAATGCACCGAACACCTCCTGAGCTGACTCATCCCAAACCACTTTCCCTTTAGGTTTGAGTAAGTCGGTAAGTGGTGAGGATATGGTAGAGAAGTTTGGGATAAACTTCCGATACCAGCCACTCATCCCAAGGAAACGACGGATTTGTTTGGCGGTACGGGGGTTGGAAAATTCTTTATAGCCATGATTTTATTTGGGTCTACGTTTATAGTTCCTTCCCCCAAGATGTGCCCGAGATATCGTAGTTGTGTGAGTACACATTTGGATTTATCCATGTTGAGTTGATGGTAAGATTTACCCACAGTAATCGCTTGGCAATATATTCCGTGAATGCAGCGAAGGTTACTATGAAAACTCGGTCATGCAGCTAGTCAGCACATCATCTAAGCTGCGTTGCATAACCCGAAAGGCATCATGGTAAACTGGTGTGGTTGTTTTCCTGGCACAGTAAATGCAGTCTTGGCTCTTGAAAATTTCTGCAGTGAAACCTGCAACCTTTAAATCCAAACTGGAAACGAATTGAATATTTTCCAATCGGCTAAGCAGACCGACAATTATCGGCAAGGGGTAGGCCTCCTGTTCACCTTTCGGGCATCCAAGCACAATCTGACATTGCCGTTGCTTTTGGCCACAACGGTCACTGGCGAACTCCACGGGAGATCATTTTTTAATCAACCCTAGTTTGAGCAGGCAATCAAGTCCGATTCATCTCTTTCTGTTTGGCGTACACGACTGCGTAGTACCGCTGTTTGATCGGCTTAGCGTCTCCAATGATCGGTCTCATGTTCCAAGAGGTGTGTCTGCCCCAGGCCCAGTATAACTTATGATTGTAACTTGCCCGTGATCATCTCTGATACACGCTGCTTGTATCTCAGATACAGGTACTGCTAATGCTAAAACTAAAATTTAGAGAACGGGCGCCTTTCAGAAATCTGTACCTAAATGCGAAACCTGCAACAAGACAGGAGCAATAAACTATTGTAATTGCTTTGTTTGACCTACATGGGTAAATGGATCTAACCGATGATGTTCTCCGGAGCACCACTGTCAGTATGCACTTTAGACTTGAAGGGACGGTACTCCAAACCATGACCCAAAACGCTAATGTTGGTTCTGGAATCGAGCAATCTCGCGCAGGTTGAATGGAGCTTACCGAATTGTTCTCTTTTTTGTAAGCTTCAAAATTTCGTTTTTTTGCATCCGAGTTAACTTTCCTGTTAAAATTGAGGAACAATTTTGTTTGTCCAAAATCATTTTTCTCGCCATGATATCTGGAGAACGGCATCTTTGATTTGGATTTTTTTCGCGAATCTGTTTCATGGACAAGAGAATTGAGTTGACAAAGAACAACACGTGGTGGAAACCACGTTAACTAATTTTTCGTCTATATTAGTTTGTGGACTGAGTTGGACCTTTACTGGATTAGTTGGTGTTGGCTTAAAATTTAGTCGGCAGTTGTTCAATTCTTTATATATGCCGGTTTGACGATTGAGTTAGGCGTTGAGTTTGGTGGTTGATTTTGAGGTTGAGTTTGGTTTCTTTCGCGAGTTGAGATGGAGTTGAGCTGGGGATGCATTAGGATTTAGTGAGCAGTTCCACTGGAGATCTATTTGTGGGTTGAGTTCATGTAAGCGTGTAGTTTTTTAGACCATGTTGATCTGCAAGTTGAGTTAAGGTTAAGATGAGGTTGGGCTACAGTTGAGTTGGGGTTGACTTGAAATTGAGTCAGCAATTCAGTTAGAAAGTTATTTGGGGCTGTGTTGAGGGTTGCATTGAGTTTATGTACTTATGTACTTTTCAGGATCCTGTTATTTACGGATTGAGTAAGACGTTAAATTTGGAGTTGAGTTTTGGGCTGAATTTGCGGTTCAGTTGTGAATTTATTTGGGCTTTGAGTTGAGAATTGCGTATGAAGTTTGCTTGAGTTGTTTCGAGTTAAGTTCAATGATCAACCGCGATTATTTAAGGATTGAGTTTGCGTTGATCTGAGGGCTGCGTTAAAGGTTAATTTGTAGTCGGGTAGAGTTTTGAGTTGGGATTGGCTGTGGGGTTCAGTTGCGGACAGTTTTCAAACATTGTTGATTTAGGGATTGAGTTGAACATGGAGTTTGGAGTTGAGGTGATCGTTTAGTCCGTGTTCAGTTCAAATTTGGGTTGAGGTGGTGTTAAGGGTTGTTTTTAGGTCTAAGTGTTAATTGATTTGGATTTGAATGAGGGGTTCGGTTGCGGATTAATTTGGCGTCGAGGGTTTTGTTTAGTTGGGCTTAAGGATTTAGCGGGAGGCTGAATTCTATTGATTTGAGTTGAGTTTATACAAGGACGTAGTTTTCGAATAAAGTTGATTTCGGGACAAACTCAATACCAAAATCAACTTTATTCGAATAATACTTGCGTCCACGAACTCAACTCAAATAGGTCAATCTAGAGTGATTTGAGTTTGAAGTTGATTAGGTGATTGAAATTATGTTCGGGCTGGGGTTGGATGATGGATTCAGTTTGGGAATAATTTGCAGGTTTTTTCTAGGATTGAGTTACGCGTTGGTTTGGGGTTACGTTAAGGGTTGATTTGGAAGTTGATTCGGGGATGAGTTGGTGATTGAGTTGAGGGTTGGGTTGAAGTTTGAATGAGTTGGGGGTTGAGCTGGATTATTTACTGATTGATTTGGGAGTTGAGTTGTAGGTTCAATTGAGTTGACTTAAGACAAGTTCAAGAATGCACGAAATTTTCCGGCCCAAAGTTCTGATCACCTCGAGAGGTTTCAGCCCTTTATATGGGCTATTTTTCTACGGTAATCGTTAGACCCGCTTAATTTAGTCTAATAGCTACATTCTCCGGTTGTTTTGTATTTAGGTAAATATTTACAAAATAACATTTTTATTATTTACACCATCTTGAAAAATAATCAAACATTCCACTCTAGTCTTTACCATCATATTGTGGCAATTCTGCTGCCCGCATCTCTTCCACAAATGTTCTATTCACATTTTGAAATTTCTGCGCTGCCCCCGACGCCCCCTCAACTACTTCATTCACATTTTGAAATTTCTGCGGTGTCCGGGTCGCCTCCTCAACTACTACTTCCTTTCCGAAATATTTCAGAAATTTTTTTGGTTTTTTAATTGTCTGCGTTGCCCGGATCGCCTCCTCAAATACTTCATTCACATTTTTAATTTCCTTTGCCGAACATTCCAGAAATTTTTTTGCTTTTATATCATTTTTCATTATTTCACCAAATGCTCTAGGTGTCGCCTTTGCCGGAAATTTAGGCCGCAAATCAATTTTTGTGGCGACTAAAATAATCGGCACATTTGGACATTCACGTTTCAATTCGGGCGCCCACTTAGCTTTAATCCTGTCGAATGAACTTCTTTCCGTACAACTGTAGCACAATATGAAAGCATCGGCCTGTAAAAAATAATTATAAATATTTATTAATATGTCTACAGCTTTTTGTTTAAAACGTGCGGTGTAATTAAGTGTTCGGCACTAAAATCTGGACAGACATAATATATTAAGGATTTGATAACTCTCCGACACGAAATATTTGTTTAGATTTGGGTTGTTACGAAATTTCCAATTCCAACAACAAGTCCCATCCGAAAACAAAACACAACCTTATAATTGAACCATATATCAAGTAACCGCGTTAAATCAATTAAAAGGCCGACTAGTAAGGCGACCAGTTTTGAATTTTTTTTTCGTGCATGCAGATGCAAAACGCATAAAGATTCTAGAGCTGCCAGATTTGAAGGTATTCTGCTTCAATGAATGGAAGACTTAAAATTACATCCTGTAGAAGAAAAAACATCAATTTGTTATCAAGGCTGACATAGAGAAGATGTTCCGTCAAATTATGAGAAATAAAGCAGATCAAAATTATCAAAGGCTGCTGTGGAGAGAAGAGGATCACCAAAGGAGGAGATCAAAACGTTTAAGCTGAAAACAGTAGCATATGGGACCGCGTCTGCAACATATCTAGCTACTAAAGTCTTATGCCAATTAGCAATTGATGAGATGAAAAATTACCCAGTCGCCTTAACAATAACGTTAAGAGATTTCTATGTAGATGATCTATTTTCGGGAGCGGATACATTAGAAGAAGCACTAGAAGCTCAGTCACAGCTCATACAACTGCTGAAGGCAGGAGGTTTTAATCTAAGGAAATGGGCAAGTAACAATAAAGAGTTGTCAACGCATCCACCTGCAAACGCTCGCGAAGATGGACTGTGCTCCATTAAAATCGATGATACAATAAAGATGCTCGGAATTACCTGGAACCCCGTTTTCGACACTTTTGAGTTCAAAATTTCATCGTCCGAAAATATGCGAGAACCAACAAAAAGGAGCATATTGGCAGAAGTTGCCACTCGATTCGATCCACTAGGATGGTTTGCACCAATAATCATCCAAGCAAAGTTACTAATGCAGAACTTATGGATGGCAGGTGTTGAATGGGATGAACCGCTAAGTGTTGAACTACAACAACAATGAATACAATTCAAAGAAAGTTTGAATGAGATTGAAAATATTTAAATATGTAGATGGATAGAACACAGACAACAAGCAAAACATGAACTCCATGGATTCAGCGATGCTTCAGAGAAGGCATTTGCAACAGTGATATACTACATAATAACAAACTCCGAAGAAACACAGGTAGTTTATTTAATAGCAGCAAAAATCAAGGTCGATCATATAAAAAACAGAATATTATTGCCAAGGTTAGAATTATGTGGTGCCGTACTATTGGCAAAGTTATTAAAAAAGGTTCATGAATTTGGAGGACGGCTCTACTTATGCGTGGACGGATTCAATGATAACGCTTGGATGGATAAAAGGTAATCCCAGCAAATACAAAACTTTTGTGGGAAACCGAATAGCTGAAATTCAGTCATGTAGCTTCACGTGAAATGAACGCTCGACAATTGCGAAACAATCAAATTTGGTGGAAAGGACCAAGTTGGTTAAAAAACTCAAATTACCCGCTAACACTTGAATCAAATGAAGAAGCAGCGGATGAATAACCGAAAACAAATTGCTTGCTTACCAATGCACCTCCTCAATCAGAGTTAATAGAGTTTTCATGATTTTCATCAGCTCCTACAATCAAAAAAACCATAGAGTACTGCTACAGATTCATTACTACCCTTAAAAACCGAATCCATCAAGTTCCTGGAAAGATGCCAAGTTTTGTAACAGTAGATGAACTGACCAAAGCCCACAATGCAATCATAAAAACAATACAAGAATCAGAATTCGCTGCAGATGTTAAATCCCTCAAAATAACGAGGAAAGCTAAAAACAACAGCAAACTATCATCACTAAATTCATTGACAAAAATGGCTTGTTGAGGGTAGACGGTAGATTACAAAAATCTCAGCTAAAGTATGATCAAAAGCATCAACTGATTTTACCTAAAGATCTCTAAACTCATCACTCATGAAGCATACCATCTCATATTAAATGGAGGCATACAAGCAACCTTAGCACAATTACGTACAAAATATTGAATTCTGAATGGCAAATGTCTAGTACGCACAACAATCAACAATTGTGTAAGTTGCTTTCGATTCAGAAAAGCAGCATCAGCACAATTAAATGGTATGTTATCAGAAGCTAGAGTCTCTCCTTCTCCTCCTTTCTCCAATACGGGCATCGATTACGCGGGCCCATTTGCAATCCGTGTATACAAAGGAAGAGGAAACAGGTCCAACAAAGGGTCCATTGCGTTATTCATTTGCTTCTCTACTAAAGCAATTAAGCTGGAATTGATGAGTGACCTAACAATAGCAGCTTTCCTGGCAGCATTTAAACGATTTACCTCAAAAAGAGGAACGCCTTCGAATGTATACAGTGACAACGGTACTAATTTTGTTGGAGCTCGGAACGCGCTAAGTAAAGAGTTGCAGCTGGCTATACAGCAAGTAAACAATAATGCAGCACAGGAAGCAGCTAACTATGGAATAAACTGGCACTTCATCCCGCCCGGTAGTCCCCACTTCGGGGGAATTTGGGAATCTGGTGTAAAATCAACGAAAAGCCACTATTATGCAGAACTGTCTGTTTATAAGCGTTGCATAGATAGGCTATCAAAATATTGTTCATATCCTCACAATAACTTCGCAAACTCAAATATTTCTAAAAGATCAAGAGAAAGCATTTGTGGATTAATAGAACCATTGTTCGAGCAGTCCTTACAAGAAATAAAGCACATGGATGAGTTGCTTTACCACCATAAGGTGAGTTTTGGAAGAAGCAAACGGGGATTTTTCAACTTAGGAGGAAATATAGCCAACGGGTTATTCGGGGCACTAGACGACAAAGCCGCGGCTCGTTATGAACAAGAAATATAGAACTCAAACTGAACAATAAACATCGCACGGCGTTGTTGAAGAATGAAACGTCAATCATAGACGCGATTGTAAATGTTTTTAAGAATAGAGAAGTCGATATGAGCAAGCATTGGCTGGTATTCAATACTCAGTTAGAGGAGGCTCTGGAGAACAATTATGAAAGGGGAACTTTCTAGCCCTCTCAATACATACAATGTTGCGGATAATTGCATTTAAAGAAATCCAAGACACACTAATAGAAGCAGTATTGGATACACACAGCCGAGTCATTACCACAAGGATATATTGACGACCCAACAACTCAAGGAAGAAATAGATTTCATGACTAGAAATCTACCAACTGACCTTATGTTGCTCAATATCGAAGATAATGATGACATTGATGACATAAATGGAAGTGGCCTTTAGTGTATAAGGAAATTTACCAAATATATAAGCCCATACCGCTGCCTACTCCCAACATTCCATCTATATTCATAAGTCAACAAATAGAGCTTCTTGTGACAGATTTGCATCGGCATACATATTCCTCGATGACAAATTCCGAATGGCAAACCTGCGTCAGCACCGACGACTTGATCATATGCCAATTAAGTCAGGCCATGCCTCAAAATCAAGAAGATGATGTTTTATGCGAAATGCTCCTGTTACGATAAGAAAGAGTAAATAACCAATGCGAGGTAGTCGAAAGGAAGGTGTCCAATATGCCCGACACATGGATTCAACTAAAGGATCACCGGTGGCTTTATTCAGTATCCACCGAACGCACCCACGATCAGAATCGTTTGTCAACAAGAGTCATTTTCTACAAAAATATAAAACAATGGTATACTAAGCTTAGGATCTGGCTGTAACTTGAAGGGAAGAACCGTAAGAATACCAGCAAAGCAAACGTATTACCACAAGGTGTACCTACTCCTCAATATTACCAACATTTAATCTCTCAATGGAGATGATAAATCAGTCACAAGAGTACGCGTATCACTTTCAAGATCTATCGAAAACACAAGGAATCGAAGAACTACAGATAAAAATAAAGCATCTATGAATACGGGAGAAACCTTATCTTACCACCACGTGCATCACTATGCACTCACATATGGACTCATTGCACTCGCGCTCATAAACATACTCGTCATAATAATCAAAAGGGAAAAAGATTAATGCAACCAAAGATAAGACAGCCACAATCACTCATCTAGCCGGGGAGAATTTTATATACTATAACAACAATAACATCTACACAAGTTAGTGGCCGCGCGCATACTCGGATGTCATGCTGACTAGCTAGTGCATTCACCTTCATAATTATGAATTGCGCGAATATAAGCAATATTTATGTATATAAACCGTATGAATTATTGAATAAATATGTTAGTTAAACTAGTTCTACACAACTATCAACGTGTTTCTACATAAAGCCCTGACCAACAGCAAGCGGGAACCATTTTCAACGAGAATCATAGTCAATTAGAAAAAGCATTAGAAAACTGATTTTTTTCCTGCGATAGCTATTGACATGTTAGATATAATATGTACATACTCTAGAGGCTGATTTTATTCCAATTTTAAATATGGGGCGATTTCGCGAATTTTCCATAGTAATTTTTCGGCTAAACACTATCGATTCATAATGACTTTATTTTTAATTTTCGGCTGGAATAACACAATCTGCATTATCATGTTTCGGTTTGAACAAACTGTCTTTTGTGGTAATTCATATTTAATCAATATATATCGATGGTCACTGAGATTCCCGATTAAATAAGAGATGATCAATTATCGTTCTAGTGGTACTAGAAATGCTATATGCTATGCTAAAACCACTTCGGCTTCCATTATTACTGAAATTTGTTCAATTTAACCAAACCTGAAATATGTATGATGATAAATCCGATTAACCAATAACTCCAATCCAAATTTGATATTACTATAAAATAATGACTGTTATGGGGTGATCTCAGGAAGCCGCAGATACGTTTGCATTCACTCATTCTGCATTAGCTCGAACGAATTTGTTTTATTTGGTTAGAACAAACAACATGGCACTTGTCAAAAGCTTTATTTCAAAACAATTGAATCAAACCGTAAATTCTACAGTACTTAACCAGAAATATAAAGGTTAAAGCAGCAACACAACATCAGATGATTCCAGTAAATATTAGAATTTTGTTTTGGAAATTTTATTATTCCACCCCTCTATATACATAGTTCTACCCCAATTTAACAGCTGATTTAATTACACTTTACGCTTGTTGCCATGTTACACACATAATAAATCATTTTACAAAAAATACCACGGCCATTTAAATATGGCGTAAATTTATTGCGTTATTATAGAAAATACTTCAAATTAAATTTCGTTAAAATGTTGTAGTTCTGGTGTAAGATTAGATAGCACATTTATATCCATAATAGTCATTTTACAATCAACAATATATAGACATGACATAAGATTAGCTTAAACTTAAAGACACTTTATGTTGGAATATCCATTTTCTAATATAATAACATAACACAAACACGCGGAGTGTACTCACTTCAGTATATGCAAATTTCCGTAAACGATCATATTCCTCTTGGCCCCCGATGTCATATAACTTGACGTAATACTTTCTTCCATCTAATTCCCTTTCAATAGCTTCTCTGTCATACCTATATATGTATGGATAAGGGGACAATATTGCATATATTGTATGTACATAAAATCACTCAAAATATATATTTTGGATTTATTTATACTTACACGGTTGGTGAGAAAGTTTCTACAAATGTGCTTTGGGTGTATGTATGCAGTAAGCATGTTTTACCTGTATCACCATCGCCAACAAGCACAATATTCAGTTTAGTCGGTTCCATCTCCTCGTTTGGCCGTTTGTTACTGTTTGTTGTACCTACACAATTTTATCTATAGACTGAAGAAATATTTTTATTTTTTTTTATTACTTTACTTAATCAAAATGTCAGAGAATAGGTAATTTGATAAGAAATAAAAAAAAACAGCGAGCAAGTTCACCCTCAACTCGCATGTTGCATAAAGTTCGATCAGTGTTTAATAAATTGCGTTACATTTTTGGTTCAAAAAGTCAATAATTTATTCTATTTTGGATTTGGGGACATATACCTTTTTGACATTAATTCAGCATGAGCAAAGTACAGTTCTGTTAAGTTAATCACCCAAACCTGCCGTGTACACTGTTTAAAATATACCATTACTCGGCAATCTTGTTCAAGATTCCATAGTAGTGAATGTTGACGGCAAACTCGCTGAGCAAAGTAAAATCGCATCGTTTTGTCAGTTTGAAATAAATTAAATAGAGCGGTTCTATTAGGGCGCAATTTTGGCCGTAAAATCATTGCAATGAGTGACTTTTCGAAATATAGTTCTTCATTTTGTTTACCGGCAGCACCACAGTTAAACAAGTATGTAGTTTTTGTTTTGACAGATGAAATATATTTCATTATAAACAAGAGATTCATACAAATTGGTGTAAAATATGGTTCGTTTGGTTTGTGTACATCCGATTCGCGGAAATATGTCCAAAGATCGTCGCCGATGTATTAAAGTAAATTAACTTAGTTAGGTTAGGTTAGGTTTGGTTGGCGGTCCACCAGGACCGGGCATAGACACAAAAAAGGTCCGTAGCCATACCACAATTTAAAAATGTTCGTCCAACTCATTGAAACCACTTTGAGCTTGGTATGAAGCGCTGGATACTCCTGACGTCCATCCTGCTGAGTTCCGTCAGGGCGTTGAAAAGGGGTGCCCCTAGAAAATTCAGTCTGTTTCGTGCCAGACGAGGACGTTCTACTGTCTCTTCCTCCTCTTCGTCCTCGCAACTACGACAGTAGTCATGTGAGAAGAGACCAAGTCTACTCGCATGTCTGCCTATGAGACAGTGCCCCGTAATCACTCCAACAACCACACTGATCTGACTCCGCTGAAGTGAGATCAGCTGTTTGGATCTCACCAAGTTCAAGTTTGGCTAGATCTGCCGAGTTATTACGCATGAGGTACTATTTGACCATCTGTCATTCGTCAACTTACTGGCTTTCTCCTGAAGCAGCAGTTTACATACCGCAAGAGGCATTTCAACATCCTTTTTGCTGTTTGAAATGTGGTCCGTTGTACCACGTCGAGCCAGTTCATCGACTTTAAGGTTCCCCGTACTAACGAAATGGTGCCTGGCACCCATATGATATGGATGTTGAACTGATCTGTCATCTCGTTAAGAGATGAGAAACAGTTCTGGACTACTTTCGACGTGAGAAGGTGTGATTGAAGCGCTTTAATGGCTGCCTGACTGTCCGTCTCCATATATATGCGAATATCACAAGTCGATATTACATTATACCTCAACCAGTCCACGACTTCCTTTATCGCAGTTACCTCACCTTGAAAAATGCTACAGTAGTCAGGAAGACAAAAGGAGAGGTTTAACATGAGTTCCTCACAGAACACCCCAGCCCCTACTCTTCTATCCCGCTTTGAACCATCAGTGAAGAAGTTTAAAACTCCTGGTTCCAAAACTGCACCCATCATCCATTCCTCTCTGGAGGGGATAATAGTCCGGAACTTTCTTTCAAAAGATAGTGACGGGACAGTATAGTCGGTGGTCTTGGGATACCCTTTGTTACAAAGTATAGATAAGTGCACTGTATTATTGCAGGTCCACATTAACGTGGATTTCTGCCGGATGGCAGTGCAAGTTGCCCGCTGTTTTCCCAAGATATCTAGAGGAATCAGAAATAGCAGAGTCTCCAGTGCCTGAGTGGATGTGCTCCTCATTGCACCACTGATCCACAGAGAGATTGTTCTCTGAACTTTTGTCAACAACTTTAGGTTGACAGTTTTATCCAGAGCAGACCACCAGACTGTTACCCCATACAGAATAATGGGTCTAACTACTGCTGTGTATAGCCAAAGGACCATGTGGGGCTCCAGCCTCCAACCTTTCCCAATTGCATTTTTGCAAGAGTATAGCGCTACCTCTCGCTAGCTTTCTTTACTCTTTCCATAATATTCGGTTTCCAGTTTAATTTACTGTCCAAGACGAAACCCAAGTACTTTGCTTCACCTATTAAAGCCAAGTTGAAACCATTTAAAGTAGGAGGATCGACATGAGGAATTTTATATTTCCTAGAGAAGAGAACCAATTCGGTTTTCTGTGGGTTCACCTTTAGCCCACAACCATTGGTTCATAATAAAAGAATGCCCAGAGCATTTTGAATAAGCTCACTAAGTGTGCCGGGATATTTTCGACGAACACCAATAGCGACGTTATCCGCATAGGCAACCACCTTGACGCCACTATCCTCCAGTCTCAGCAACAGATCATTTATGACCAAGTTCCAGAGAAGGGGGGACAGTACGCCACCCTGCGGCGTGCCTCTGCTTGCAAATCTTCTGGCAGAGGATTTCCCCAGACTAGCATTTATGATCCTGCCTCTTAGCATCTGATCTATCCAGTCCTTAAGAGAATCATCCACTCCTAGATTCGAAAGTGCCCGAGTTATAGCCCCTGTAAGCACGTTATTAAAGGCTCCATCAATGTCCAAAAAGGTTACCATCGCGTAGTCTCCATATTCGAAAGATTTTTCAATAAAATATGTGAGAGAATGAAGAGCAGTTTCTACAGATCTCCCCTTGCAATAGGCATGTTGAGATTTGGACAGCTTTTCCGGCACAATCGTGCCTCTAATATGAGCTTCTATTTGTCTTTCCAGTATTTTGAAAAGGAAAGAAGACAAGCTGATCGGTCTAAAGTCTTTGGGACTGCAGTGTGAGCGTTTTCCCGCCTTAGGTATGAAGACAACCTTCACTTCCGTCCATTTACTGGGAATGTGACATAGTTCTAGGCTGCCTCTAAAAATTACCTCTAACCAGGAAATGGTTAGATCCGTAGTTTTTTGTATATCCGCAGGGATAATACCATCAGGTCGTGGCGACTTATATGGTTTAATACTGCTTATCGCCCACAGAATCTTTCTTCTGCTAAAATTGACTGTAACGTGAAGGTCATTTTCATTCCAATATTTTCTTCCTTAATGGTCACAATGTCATTCAGTTTTAAGGAACATTTTGGTTCTTCCAATTTCGATCTTTGTTGTAACGATCGCTTGCAGAGATTTCGGTGCATATATTGCACCATCTGCCATCACGATATGTGAGATATTTTGAGATGCGTCATATTATATTCCGGTAATTTGGTGGCTGCCTGACCAATTAAAAAATGTGATGGCGTGAGTGCATCTATTTCTTCTGACGATAACACCCATAAAGGCCGAGAATTTAATATACTCTCTATTTCATTCAATATAGAGTATTTATTTCCTCCATAGTGAGTACGGAATCGCCGGAATTCGATTGCGGACTCACTCCCATATGCCACCAAAGTGAGGCACGTTTTTAGGTATGAAGTGCTAGTTAATTGCGTGTCTAGAAGTAAAATTGGAAACTTCACTAGATTGTTCAATACAGTTTTTAAAGGTATTTCGAAGTTTATTATCCGCGCCCACGAAATTGGAGCCGTTGTCACGTTTACGCCTTGTGTGATTTTTGGCTAAGCCAAAGATCGAGTCAAATGAATGTTTAGTGGCCCGACGTAATCACGCCAACTTTATGAAACGGGCGAATTAGATCTAATCGAAAATTTGATGAATTGCCCATAAGTTGCTTCTCACACGTGCCGAGTACACGTGATATATTGATGAACTACTTTCGTATCAATTTTCTAGTACCAGTTACCCAATAGTTTTGCCTTATAATTGCTAGCACCAAGGAAGGACCAGCGTGTTTATGTTCCCAATGCATTTCCTTTAGCATTAATGTAGTAAGTAACGATTTTGCAGATAATATGATTGGATATCGTGTGGAAAATGGTACATCACATTTTGCCAATCTACCACGGATTGAGGGATTTTAGCAGGCTGGTTATCATGATTGGTTTTTAATTGCGTAAATCTGCTATTTCGTTCTGGAAGTATTTGCTCTGATCGTAACCACAAAGTTTGAACAGCGCGTTGTACGTTTCCTTTCCAGATAGGAACAAATTGGATGATTCTTTTTTAGAATTGTTAAAGAACCGTCAGATATAAGCCACTACTCGTTGTATCTTGTGAAATGTGGAGCAGCTTGTAATTAGTTTGTCGAGGATATCATTTTCCATCACGGATGTATGCGAAATGTTATCGAGACAGTCGTCTTCAAGGTTGTAATATCGTTGTTGAGGTGGCCAAACGTGTAACCACTCAGGTCCGTTACACCATAGTGTACTGTGTTTAAGTTCTTGTGGAAAACCTCCTATTGAGGCGATATCTGCTGGATTGTGTGCCGATGGTACATGTAGCCAATGTGTTCTTACATATGACTCCTGACTAGATATCAGCAGTGTTCTTTCCCTTAATGAATAACCAGTGTGCTAAGTTGAGAATACCACTACCTCATAAGGCTGAATATATTATTGTGAATGCAAATTAAACACTGTCTACTTGGAAAGTACCATGATCCACTTATTATTTCCCAGTTGGTAAAGAATGTAATCGCCAACGCTGACTTAACTCGAAAATTGTTGCAGGGCATCTCTTTGGTCTAACACCGTGAACAGATCTTCGAGCTTCATTATACACGTTATTGGTTGTATTAGCTTCTCAACCACAACTTCGAAGCAGGAATTTTTGTCTGGTAATCTTGTGCTGTTCCTGGCCGATGTATAAGCAATTTCCCGTCAATGAAGTTTAGATTAGGTTTGCCATTCCAGGAAATGCCATCTTCTACTGGTTTCAACAAACCTAAATAGTCACCTATGACTAAAGATCAATCTTCAGTGGCGCTTTAGTGGAGAGATAGTGCATCTGGCACAACATTTTATGTTCCTTTACGGTATTCCATAAGGAAGGTTAAGCCTTGCAGTTTCAAAATCCAAGGTGTCAACCTTCCGGATAAATCAGACTGGTCCATCAATCATTGCAAGCTAGCGTGATCTATGATGATGACGAATTCATACCCTTCTACGTAGTATGAGCGAAATTTCTTTACGCTTAGCACTGCAGCCAGACATTCTTTTGTGCCCCATTTAGGTTGTGAGAATAAAATGCAATGGGATGTTCAACACCATCAGCCTCCTTTTGAAACAGAACACTCAACATAATCTGGATGGTTCAAGATAAGTGCACTTTTAAGCAAGGCTCTTAATGCGCCGGAAACCTCTTGAGCTGAATCATCCCAAACCACCTTCCCTTTAGGCTTGGGTAAGTCGGTAAGTGGTGAGGATATGGTAGGGAAGTTTGGGATAAACTTTCGATACCACCCACTCATCCCTAGGAAACGAGGGATTTGTTTGGCGGTACGAGGAGTTGGAAAATTCTTTATAGCCATGATTTTATTTGGGTGTACTTTTATAGTTCCTTACCCCAAGATGTGCCCGAGATATCGTAGTTGTGTGAGTACACATTTGGATTTATCCATATTGCTGGTAAGATTTACTCACAGTAATCGCTTGGCAACTATATTCCTAGTAGTTCTATATATTCCGTGAATGCAGCGAAGGTTACCATGAAAACTCGGTCATGCAGCTATAGTCAGCACATCATCTAACCTGCGTTGCATAACCCGAAAGGCATCATGGTAAACTGGTGTGGTTGTTTCCTGGCACAGTAAATGCAGTCTTGGCTCTTGAAAATTTCTGCAGTGAAACCTGCAACCTTTAAATCCAAACTGGAAACGAATTGAATATTTTCCAATCGGCTAAGCAGACCGACAATTATCGGCAAGGGGAAGGCCTCCTTTACAGCAACGCTGTTCACCTTTCGGGCATTCAAGCACAATCTGACATTGCCATTGCTTTTGGCCACAACGGTCACTGGCAAACTCCACGGGAGATCATTTTTTAATCAACCCTAGTTTGAACATGCAATCAAGTCCGATTCATCTCTTTCTGTTTGGCGCACACGACTGCGTAGTACCGCTGTTTGATAGGCTTAGCATCTCCAGGATCGGTCTAATGTTCCAAGAGGTGTGTCTGCCCCAGGCCAGATATAACTGATGATTGTAACTTGGCCGTGATCATCTCTGATACACGCTGCTGGTATCTCAGGTACAGGTACTGCTAATGCTGAAAATAAAATATAGAGAACGGGCGCCTTCCAGAAATCTGTACCTAAATGCAAAACCTGCAACAAGACAGGAGCAATAAACAATTGTAAGTGCTTTGTTTGACCTACATGGGTAAATGGATTTACCGATGATGTTCTCCGGAGCACCACTGTCGGTATGCACTTTAGACTTGAAGGGACGGTACTCCAAACCATGACCCAAAACGCTAATGTTTTTTCTGGAATCGAGCAATCTCGCGCAGGTTGAATGGAGTTTACCGAATTGTTCTCTTTTTTGTATGCTTCAAAATTTCGTTTTTTTGCATCCGAGTTAACCTTCCTGTCAAAATTGAGCAACAATTTTGTTTGTCCAAAATCATTTTTCTCGCCATGATATCTGGAGAACGGCATCTTCGATTTGGATTTTTTTCGCAAATCTGTTCCATGGACAAGAGGATTGAGTTGACAAAAAACAACACGTGGTGGAAACCACGTTAACTAATTTTTCGTCTATATTGGTTTGTGGACTGAGTTGGACGTTTACTGGATTAGTTGGTGTTGGCTTAAAATTTAGTCGGCAGTTGTTCAATTCTTTATATATTATGCCGGTTTGACGATTGAGTTAGGCGTTGAGTTTGGTGGTTGATTTTGAGGTTGAGTTTGGTTTCTTTCGCGGGTTGAGATGGAGTTGAGCTGGGGATGCATTAGGATTTAGTGAGCAGTTCCACTGGAGATGTATTTGTGGGTTTAGTTCATGTAAGCATGTAGAATGTTTTTTTAGACCATGTTGATCTGCAAGTTGAGTTAAGGTTGAGATGAGGTTGGGCTACAGCTGAGTTGGGGTTGACTTGAAATTGAGTCAGCAATTCAGTTAGAAAGTTATTTGGGGCTGTGTTGAGGGTTCCATTGAGTTTAAGTACTTATGTACTTTTCCGGGGCCTATTATTTACGGATTGAGTAAGACGTTAAATTTGGAGTTGAGTTTTGGGCTGAATTTGCGGTTCAGTTGTGGATTTATTTGGGCTTTGAGTTGAGAATTGAGTATGAAGTTTGCTTGAGTTGTTCCTAGTTAAGTTCAATTATCAACCGCGTTTATTTAAGGATTGAGTTTGCGTTGATCTGAAGGTTGCGTTGAAGGTTGATTTGTAGTCGGGTAGGGTTTTGAGTTGGGATTGGCTGTGGGGTTCAGTTGGGGACAGTTTTCGAACATTGTTGATTTAGGGATTGAGTTGACATGGAGTTTGGGGTTGATTTGATCGTTTAATCGATTTTCAGTTCAATATTGGGTTGAGGTGGAGTTAAGGGTTGTTTTTACGTCTGAGAGTTAATTGATTTGGATTTGAATGAGGCTTCGGTTGCGGATTAATTTAGGGTCGAGGTTTTTGTTTAGTTGGGCTTAAGGACTTAGCGGAAGGCTAAATTGACTTGATTTGATTTGAGTTTGTACAAGGAAGTAGTTTTCGAATAGAGTTGATTTCGGGACAAACTCAATACCAAAATCAACTCTATTCGAATAGTACTTGCGTCCACGAACTCAACTCAAATAGATCAATCTAGAGTGATTTGAGTTTGAAGTTTGATTAGGTGATTGAAATTATGTTCGCGCTGGGGTTGGATGATAGATTCAGTTTGGGAATAATTTGCAGGTTTTTTCTAGGATTGAGTTACGCGTTGGCTTGGGGTTACGTTAAGGGTTGATTTGGAAGTTCATGCGTGGTTGAGTTGGTGATTGAATTGAGGATTGGGTTGAAGTTTGAATGAGTTGGGGGTTGAGCTGGATATTGAGAAAGGATTAAAGTGTTTATTTACTGATTGATTTGGGAGTTGAGTTGTAGGTTCAATTGAGTTGACTTAATTTTCCGGGCCAAAGTTCTGATCACCTCGAGAGGTTTCAGCCCTTTATATGTACTATTTTTCTATGGTAATCGTTAGACCCGCTTAATTTAGTCTAATAGCTACATCCTCCGGTCCGGGTTAGAAAATGCTATTTTTTCTCTCGAACTTGTTTTGTATTTAGGTAAATATTTACAAAATAACATTTTTATTATTTACACCATCTTCAAAAATAATCAAACATTCCACCCTAGTCTTTACCATCATATTGTGGCAATTCTGCTGCCCGGATCTCTTCCACAAATACTGTATTCACATTTGTAAATTTCTGCGCTGCCCGGGACGCCCCCTCAACTACTTCATTCACATTTTGAATTTTCTGCGGTGTCCGGATCGCTTCCTCAAATACTTCATTCGCATTATTTTTAAATCCCTTTCCGAAATATTTCAGAAATTTTTTTGGTTTTTTAATTGTCTGCGTTGCCCGGATCGCCTCCTCAAATACTTCATTCACATTTTTAAATTCCTTTGCCGAACATTCCAGAATTTTTTTTGCTTTTATATCATTTTTCAATGTTTCACCAGACTCTGTAGGTGTCGCCTTTGCCGGAAATTTAGGCCGCAAATCAATTTTTGTGGCGACCAAAATAATCGGCACATTTGGACATTCACGTTTCAATTCGGGCACCCAGTAAGTTTTAACGCTTTTCAATGAATTTCTTTCCATACAACTGTAGCACAATATGAAAGCATCGGCCTATAAAAAATAATTATAAATATTTATTAAAATGTTAACTGCGCTGTTAGTAATTCAACGCTATGTAAACCTTTAAAGATAAAAAAATGGTTGGTAAATCGATAAGTCTACAAAAAGATACGGCGAAATCCCTTACAAAGCGAGTAATCTCGAAAAGCTTGTACATTCTTAAGTAGAATTCTGGAATAACATCGAAATTCACAAAAATTTAAAATATTTCAGAAAACCTAGGATAAACACAAAATCTTACAACAATTTAAAAAATTGGGACAATCCGACTCTTCGGACGACACTTTTCCCAGAAAGCATCCGTTAAAGATCATCAATCCAACCATTTATATTTTACAAACATTTTCCGTTATTTTGAGTAGACAAGGTCTGATTGACAAGGTTTTCTTAAAAATAATAATTTTCCTATTCACATTACAATTTGAATACTTTATTTGTCGGTTGTTTTCAATTCGATGACCGATATGTCAAATATTCAGTAACGAAATAATATCGTCAAATTCTGTAAGGAGTCTTACTGAATCACTGGTTACCCTTTAAGTCGTTATTTCCCGTTAAGGTTATAAAATGCATTAATATTGTTTCAAAAATAATCATATTAATTCAAGCCTGGTTTTAGCACAAAACCTTTTTAGGTAAAGCTTGTCAACTTTTAAAAACAAACCTGATCTAAATGATTGATTGGGGACACTCTAAAAGTGACTTTAATATTTGTATAATTTAAGCTTGAGGCAAATAACAAAATCTATAGGTTCTTCGAAATAAAACACAATCTGATTGCCGAAATATTTTGTTTAATTGTTTAGTAATTGTTTCATGTAACGTCAATTCAATAGTTTTTTAGTGTAACTTCTGTTGCAAATATCGACAAGAATCATCCGACTTTGGATTTGTACCCTACTTACTTTTAAAATTGAACCATAACCGCATTATTTGTTGGTATTATGTGAAAGAAAAAAAATTGTAGGTTATGTATGTATTACTTGTTTGAATTCAATAGCGATAAATGTATGATACTAAAACAAAAAAACTTATTGCCATGCGTACAAAAATAAAAACAAAAAAATAGATCGATTATTTGACAGCCAAAATATGTCAAATTTTTTTGAGTGTTAAGGAAAACAAACAGCAGTTTATATGAAGCTAACTTAAAATGTTTGAAAATAACTTAATTTTAATAAAAATAGCCACACAAAAAACTCAAACGGCACAAGATTAAATCTAAAGAATACGAATTTGCCTTCTATTTATGTTTTAATTTTTCACACGCTTTTCACAAAAAAATTTACTTGCTTATCTTAAAATGACATAAAATGAATACATTTCAATTAAATTTTTATTAAAAAATATTTAATATATTATGTTTGTAATTATAGAAATAAAATTGCATCTGTGCCACTTCATACAAAAAGATATGAAGAATATTTTGACGTTTATTTGTTTTCCTTAACACAAAAAATCACAATGAAGTTGTCTAGCATTCAATCTATACGAGACAAAAAGATCATTCGGTATTCTGCCCTTTTTTCTTTAGTCGTGTTGTAGAAGCTTAAAAATAAAGACATGTAAAATAATTATATTCTTTAAGAACAAAACGAATAAACAGCTACTTTAATAAATAAAAATTAAAACAAACGAAAAATTATTTTATTGTAAAACGTACTTTTATTAAAAATAAAAGAAAAACGAAATGGTGTTAATTTAAAGCAACAGTTAATTATATTATGAATGAACAGCAACACTACATAAAAATACAAAGCAGAATTTTTCTACACGAACAAAACAGCAACGCTTAACATTTTGGTCCTTCGAGAGCTGGATTTTGTGTACGCCTGGTGGAAAAATCTAACCTAAATTGGCGTAAAAAACTACATAATAAAAACCAGCAACGTGAACGTAAACGAAATTTACACAGATTAATCTGGAATAATTTGGAGATAATTTGGAATAATAATTAATCATTTCATCTAATAATCGAGAAACAAGCATCAAGCTGCACACGCCCGAACGAAACAACTTTACATCAACATTATCAGTGCGTAAGTGTACAATACAAAAGCAATACGTAATTTCATTTAGACATTAAAACACATATATGTATATAAATATATATAATTTAAATTAAAAACATAACAAATTAGTTCAATAATTAATACATTTTATACATTTTAATTATATAAATTATAAATTTGTAAACGCAAAGCAATAAGTTCAGCCATTGATCTAATTCATTTATCTATCGCATCTCCCATCTGGCGGTGAATAGCGAAACAATATATCCAATATTTAAACCATTTATTTTATTCGGTAATGATAACCGGTACTTTCGGGAAAATCTTTATTCGTTTCTAAGATTTTAACGACAAATTAGTTGTCAAAATTAATTTAGGCTTAATTTAGAATTTTGTTTGTGATTCAACAAAATGGCTGACGAAAAGGTAGCCAAGATCAAAACTAGCTTTAACAGACGGTTTGGCTATTTAAAAAAACGATTAACAAATATTGAAAACTTTTTAGTGACGAACGAAAATTTGGGTTCAATTGAGCTTAAAACAAGGTTAGAATCCGTGGAAAAAATATTTCAAAATTTTGAAATAATTACGAACGAAATTATAGAAGTGCTTGATGAAGAAGATTTTAATGAAACGTATCAAGTTCACATCGAAGAATTTAATGATAGATATTTAAAAATGAAATCAGACATTTTGTATCGATGCGATAATACATCAGTCGAATCAAAACCGGAAACATCTCAAGTGAAAGCAATCAAACCTTTAATTAAATTTCCTGAACTGAATATTCCGCATTTCGATGGTGATCCATTAAAATGGATAACATTTAAAGATTTTTTCGATGCTGTGATCAATAAAAATCCAGCCCTTACTGATATAGTTAAGCGCTTACGTACTTGCAAAATAGTCTTAAGGGAGAGGCCAGACAATCGCTAGGCCATATCGAACTTTCTGATGCAGGATATCAACGTGCCTGGTTAGAACTAGTTCAGCGATTTGATAATCCGAGGTTGATTGTTGAGAGACATGTTGACGCACTGATTGGTTTACAACCCATCCATAATTCAAGTGCGAACGAGATGAAACGTTTCACCAATGTGGTGTTATCACATGTTACAGCATTGGAAGCATGTGACGTTAAATTCGATGAATGTTCAGAAATTGTTGTCATGCGCCTTGTTATACGAAAACTGGATAGTTAGTCAAGTAAAGATTGGGAGAAACAGAACTCTTCTAAAAATTGCCAACATGGAAGACATTTCGGGAATTTCTCGAGAAAAAATGTAGGGTCTTGGAGTCAATATCAAGTGCAAGCCAATGTCTCAATAAATCAACGCCTAATAATACACAAAGGCAAAACAAACCATTTAACACGTCAACAAGTCATTCATTCGCAATGCCTAACTCAAGCTCAAATCAAAAAAAAAGAGTAAATTGCCGTTTATGTAACGGTATTCGACATGCATTTTTTATCATAGCTGCCCTTCATTTCTAAGCTTTAGCCCAACAGAGCGCTTCAATAAAATTAAAGAAATGAAGGCTTGTATAAATTGCTTGAACCCATTCCATACAGTTTCCGATTGCAGGTCGGCTGGATGCAAATTGTGCAATAAAAAGCATCACACGTTGCTACATATTGACCAAAAGTATATTCACAGAGAAAATGAAAACCACCTTCCTAAAAGCAAGGGAGATAACATTCCAACAAAATCAACAGGTCATTCACAAGCAATCGTTGCCTCATCTACGGTTACTCATTCAAACGAGCAGCAAAATTTCAGCATGCAAAAGGGTTCAAGTGGTGGAAGAGTGATCTTGCCAACAGCCATTGTATTGTTGAGACGCCCAGGCGGAGGGTACGTAGAATGTCGCGCACTACTTGATTCTGGTAGCCAATCCAATTTTATAACAAGTTCCATGGCTCAAAAACTTCAAGCAAAAATTAACAATATAAATTCGATTGATATCACAGGCATCAGTTCAACATCAACTAAAGTTGACGAGATGATTTCAACTCAGTTGAAGCCACGTTATAAGAACTCAGTATTTAGCGTAGATCTTTTTGTTATTAACAAGATTTCTAACAGTTTACCACAAACCACCATCAATATTAGTCGCTGGTGTATACCATCTAACATTCAATTGGCAGACCCTTATTTTAATTCGATGCTTCGGCAAAGAGCACAAACGGTATTAGCCTAAATGATGGAATGCTTGTTGGAGCAACCCTTCAATCGGAATGTGTCCTAACTTTTTTCACTTGAGAATATATTGGTTAATTAAATTAAATCTCTCGATATTATGAATTTTGATCAAAATATGAGATTTTTGATTGGTTCGTTAACGTTTTTTTTACCGTTTGTGAGAGATTTGAAAAATTTCATGTAGCTATCTGGGGCTACGGCCCTTAGAAGTTATCACTATAGAGGAATGGTGAGCACTTATCTTATAGCGTTAGACTCGTTATAAAGTTTTCTCTACCGTAAAATCAGAGTTGCGAAAAAATTCCGTGACAACCCGTGAACTAGAACTAGAACTAGAAGTAAAAGTAGAAAACTAAAACTACAAATACAACTGTTATGTACTATAACAACAATAACATCAATAATAACATATAACATATATAATATGTACAACAACAATGTCACATTAACGTTTCTATATAAAGTCCTGACCAACAGCAAGCGGGAACCATTATAACGAGCATCATAGTCAATTATAAAATTTTTGATTTGGCCAAACTAAATCAACAGTCAAACATTGATCCTTCGAGAAAAAAAAGAACTAGTCAAAGCTCTACAACAACAACAACAACAAACAAACGAGATATGGAAGATTTGCTGAAACAGCAAAACAATCTCGGAGAACAGATTCACAAACTAATAACAAACATCAAAAAGGATCCAACCACCAGAAGAACAAAGGCTTACCTGGGAAAAAGAAACGAAGAAGTTGCAGATTTGCACAACAATTACAAAGCAAACGACCAGAATTTGATATCCTGCGCTGGCATAAACGATTTGCCTTACATAACAGAGCATCAGCTTATACAATCTGCTTGTGAAAACATTATAGCTGATATCAACTTTAAGATAGCTGCTGCAACAACTCCAACAACAACAGATGACTTCACAATGCAAACAGCGCCGATAGTATCAGTAACAACCAAGCTAACAGAGCTGAGTAATTTGGCAAGTAATTCAGCCACCACAACAATTGCATCAAAAACAAAAAACATACTCAAATTAATAATCCCGACGGAGATGATAACAACAGTGATCCCAACAAAAAGCTGCATAGAAATCAGTTAATAAAAATAAACCACTTGCAGAGCCTAATCTCGCAAGCGAACGGTTTAATTAAAGATCGAAAAGAGCCCGAATTTCTTAAGCAAAAATCAATCAACTAAATAAAGCGATAGCAAAAAAATTGATGAGCTGCACGAAGAGAACCTCCTAGAAACAACACAAGAGGATGTAGAAAATATGGAATATTTCAAAAACAATGACTATTTTACGATTAGCAGCATTAATGAAGATTATGTACAGCTAGGTTACAACAAGCAATACTCAAAAAACTCGAAGTCAGTGGCAACAACAACGACCAGCGTATCAGGTTTAAACAAATTGAGATACCAAAATTTAATGGGGACTATCGAGAGTGGGTTAGTTTCCATGAGCTGTTCTCAAAATTAGTGGATCAGAACGTCAGTTTAACTGATATACCCACAAAATGGTGTACCTGAAAACACATTTGGTGGGAGCTGCGAGTAAAGTTATCCAACATTTACAACCAACAGGAGACAATTATGAAAGCGCGATGGAAATACTAACTGCAAGATACCAAAATAAAAGGTTATTATAGTAAACAATCTCATCAACGCTATTCTCATCAAATACAACATACTTACATCAAGAAACGGCAGAACATTGCATGACATCATCAGGGAAAATTTACATGCAATCAAGCATTTATGAGTCGATATTTTAACCTGGGGTGCTTGGTTAGTACAACATTTATCGAAAAAAATTGATAACGAAACTTTCAAAGCATATGAGATGTCGTTAAAAAATCCAAGGGAGCTTTGAACCACCGACGGATTTTTCGAATTTCTAGAACAAAGATATCATGTGCTAGAAACCTTACGATTGCCAAAAATAACACCAGCAAACGATAGCCCAAGATGACCGTCCAAAGCCTCTGAGTGAGGAAACAAAATTTCTGTTAACAGGCCGATACCTGGTGTCGGTCTCGTTACACTCTTTCTGTAAGCTTTTCAACTTGAGTTTGCTTCATAAATAAACCAGATAGCCCTCAAGGTGTCAGCTCGGAATATGATAAATTTCTTTACCAACCTAAATATGGTAGATCAATTGGGAGATACTTGTTGAAATTGTGGTTGAAATTCCCGCTTATTTCTTCAATTGAGTTTTCCTCTCATAAATTCCATTAAAATGAATATTTTCTATTCGTTTGAATAGCTCATTTTGTAATGCTGTTCGTTTAATTTGAATGAAATTACAGTAATGATTGTCATTAACTTAATAAGCGAAACCATCTTTGATAAATAAAAATAATAATTAATTTAAAATTGAGTCGCGTTTTGAACGGGACACCCTGTATTTTATTTAAAAAATAATTTTTGTAATTATATTTGGTTTACATATTACAATATGCAGAGGTAGGCCTCTCTACTTTTCACAATTTCACTAATTATAACAATTATAACTTTTAAAAACATCGAAAAACCCGAATAAAAACCAAAATAATCGTTTCCTTTAGTAGATTATTCTCCATGGTAAAAGGACCGTACAACAACAACATTTATTTTATTCGTAGAGTAAAATATGTAGAGCCGGTTCATTGAAGATTATTTTATGAAAAAAAAATCTATATTTGATTTAGAAAATGATAAGACTCCTGAACACGGTGTGCGGGAAGCCGAAAAAAGTTGGTCTAAAATGCCGAAAAAAACTAGCCTCATATATAAACACAGCATGCTCTACCTACAGTGTCATAATCCATTAAACAGAAAATCGTACCTGATCATTTAACAAAGAAATCACGAAAAAGCGCGATTTTTTAAATTTTAATTGAAAATATCATTTCGGCGGCCAATTGAAAGAGGAAGAAATTAAAGATGATACAACTTTTATCCTTTTTTCTTAATCTGTATTCCTTTGTCCACAAAATGAACCCTATACCAATATTTTGCGATAACTAGTTTTTGTTTTACAACCAAAACTACACTAACATACAATGCCGAAAATCAAAATACTTCGCCTACTTTGGTTGAAACAATACTAAATCAAGGTCACTGTGTATGGAAAGGTGAAAGAAATTTGCCTAAAAATGTTTCAGTTGGTAACGTGGAGACAAACTGCCTTCAAACGGTTCAAACGGATAGTTAATCGCCAATCTTCGGAATTATATGCTTGGTGCATTGTGGAAACCAAACTACGTATATCATTTTTATTTTATTTTATTTTTATTTATTTTTATTTATTATAAATTTTGGGACATTTTATTTTGAGCAGTTAGCTCATTCACAATAAAGTGTCGATGTTCAAGTGACAAAACAATAAATTTCCTGCAAATAAGGCAATATCACATCTTAGCGGCACAATTCTTCCAGTGGTACTGTTTCGTTCGTTTCGTTCCAACTAAACCAATTTCCAAATTTCCATCTGGTCGTTCTGATATGGCATCATCAGCATCCGCACCACTAGTGAGCAAATTATTCTCAATTGATTTGAAAATATTCGTAAAATGACGATGACGATTTATTGCTCCATATATCCGAACATTTGGAGCCAAAATGTTCACTTATTTTAAATCCTTTGACAAAGGAATGGATTGCCGCTGCGATAGTTTCAGGCGTCGTACTATAATATCCAAACGATTTTGCGAGATTTCAATGTAATTGCATGGCGCAGTGACATTTGATGGTTGATACATTGATTTGATACAGGTGTTTCTCATCAGATTCAAACGTTAGTGGTAAATATTCTTCAGTTGGGTTTGATCTTTCCGGAACAGGAATTTCATCTGAATGCGGCAGCATAACATTGTATGTCAAAGTACCAATTTTTTTTCTGTTAGTACCGAGAATATAATTCACGCACCCATAACCTTGATTTGGATCATGTAAATACTTGTGGGTCTATCCATATCATCGAGACACCAAATGACATTGTGGCTTCAGTATTCTGTCATTTATGCAGATGGAAAATGCTTGCCGTACAAACAATAAACGGCGTCCAATTTACACCACTAGTAACATTTTGTGAAAAGTATAGTCGATATAAATCAGCGGTTTCTTCACCTATTTTGCGGTGATTGGTCATAATTTTAAATTTTCCACACACGTAACAAAAGCAATTGGTTTAAAACGTTTATTCATATTTCACCAGATTTCACAAGCCGATTTTCACTTTATTTTCTGTGTTCTTTAGTCACTGAAAAGCTTTTTATTTTTAATTTTATATTGTAGTTTTTATTTCTTCCTTATTGTGGCAATTTTTTAATTTGTTTAGAAATATCGATTTCGAGGATAATTTCTTCTTCGGTTTCTTTTTACTACTAATTTATTTTGAAGCTGTTTATATACTGTTACTGAGTGCTATTGTTTGGCACCTCTTTGTTTTTAAGTTATGGATAAAATTAAGTCGTAATTTTTATTGGTTTTGGTGTTGATTTTGTCGTTAAGTAAATTGTTGTTATTTTGGTTTTGAATATTTCCAGCTCTTCTAACCTAGAAGCTCTAATTTCGGTCTATCTTTGATTCTGCGTAAAATGGTTAAATTTTTATTGAATTCAGTATACCTATTTGGCAAATTTCTTTCACCTATCCGCACACAGTGATCTTGAGTTAGTATTGTTTCAAGCAAAGTAGGCGGAGTATTTTGATTTTCGGCATTGTATGTTAGTGTAGTTTTGGTTGTAAAACAAAAACTAGTTATCGCAAAATATTGGTATAGGGTTCATTTTGTGGACAAAGGAATACAGATTAAGAAAAAAGGATAAAAGTTGTATCATCTTTAATTTCTTCCTTTTTAAATTGGCCACCGAAATAATATTTTTAATAAAAATTAAAAAAATCGCGTTTTTTCGCGATTTCTTTGTTAAATGGTCAGGTACGATTTTCTGTTTTAGACCAACTTTTTTCGGCTTCCCGCACACCGTGTGGAATTTAACAGATTTTACGATTCAATGAAATATATTGATGCTTATTATGCATGAAATATCATTTTTTTATGTAAAATGTGTTAAAGATTTATTATGTTACTGTTGTAAATTGTAATGAATTATAATTTACAAAATTAACTAAAAATCTTTACGGAAGCAGTGCTTCCGTTGCTTACTATGACGCGCCGCCACTGAATATATGTATTGATATAATAAAACAACTCAAATCGATATAATCACAGAAATAATCTATATCTCTATAATCACAGAATATCGAACATAATTATTTAATTCCACAAAATATCTCAATTCAATGCAACTTGGCTAAAAATCTATATAATATTTATGTTAAGGTGCGTTATAACTATCATAAATGTGTATGTAACGGTAACACGTCGTGAGGCCAATAGTTCTACCTCAATTTAATAGCTGATTTAATTACACTTTACGCTTGTTGCCATGTCACACACATAATAAATCATTTTACGAAAAATACTACGGCCATTTAAAAATGGCGTAAATTATTGCATTATATCGAAAATACTTCAAATTAAATGACGTTAAAATGTTGTAGTTCAGGTGTAAGATTAGATAGTGCATTTATAATAATAATCGTTTTACAATAAACACTATATCGACATGACATAAGATTAGATTAAACTTAAAAACACTTTATGTTGGAATATCCAGTTTCTAATATAATAACATAACACAAACACACGGAGTGTACTCACTTCAGTATATGCAAATTTCCGTATACGTTCTAATTCCTCGTAGCCCGCGGTGTCATGTAACTTGACGTAATAATTTCTTCCATCTACTTTAATTTCAATATTTTCAGTGTCGTACCTAGAAATGTATAAAGGAACAAGATTAAATATATGTACACAAAATATATATTTTGGATTTATTTATACTTACATGGTTGGTGCGTAACCAACGTCAACAAATGTGCCTTGGATGTATGTATGCAGTAAGGATGTTTTACCTGTTTCACCATCGCCAACAAGCACAATATTCAGTTTAGTCGGTTCCATCTCCTCGTTTGGCCGTTTGTTACTGTTTGTTGTACCTACACAATTTTATCTATAGACTGAAGAAATATTTTTATTTATTTTTTATTACTTTACTTAATCAAAATGTCAGAGAATAGGTAATTTGATAAGAAATAAAAAAAACAGCGAGAGAGTTCACCCTCAACTCGCAAAATATTTATGTGAAAACTTTTCTATTGCATAAAGACGACTATTGTTCGCTCAGTGTTTATGAAATTGCGCTACATTTTTGGTTCAAAACGTCAATAATTTATTCTATTTTGGATTTGGGGACATATACCTTTTTGACATTAATTCAGCATGAGGAAAGTACAGTTCTGTTAAGGTAATCACCCAAACCTGACATGTACGCTTTAAAATATACCATTAATCGGCAATCTTGTTCAAGATTCCATACTAGTGAATGTTGACGGCAAACTCGCTGAACAAAGTAAAATCGCAACGTTTTGTCAGTTTGAAAAAAATTAAATAGAGCGGTTCTATTAGGGCGCAATGTTGGCCGTAAAATCATAGCAATGGGCGCATTCAGATCTCGCAACATGTTGGCATCAAAAATCTACCGATGGAAAAAATGATATTTAAACAATCACATTGCCATGAAATTTTGAATCTATCATGTGCGTTCAGGTCTCAACGTGTTGATTTTACCCAACATGTTGCCAACAGTTGGCTTGCCTGAATGCGCCCAATGAGTGTCTTTTCGAAATATAGTTCTTCATTTTGTTTACTGGTGGCACCACAGTTCGTTTGGTTTGTGTGCATCCGATTCGCGGAAAAATGTCCAAAACATATTTTTTTTATGACTTTCGAGCGCCAAAACTGAGCTGTGTAAGAAATGACTGTGACGAAAAATTACGTGTCTAATGAAGAGGTGGGAACAAGTACAAGCTGGCAAAATGTTGTCTTGGAAACTGAATGCTCGGAATTAAACTTAAATGCAATATGAGCACAAGCGCTATGATTAGTAAATTATTAGTTATTACGAAGAGGAGAAATTATTCCTCGATCTGCGAGAATTGTGGGAATTAATCATCTTTCAGTCATTTCATCACGATATAGCGACTGAACGCGATGTTCGTTAGTTTAAAAGATGATTCGGGGTTGAGTTGGTGATTTAGTTGAAGATTGGGTTAAGGATTGATTTATTTGGAGGGTGAGCTGGGGATTAAGAAAAGATTAAGGGGTTCAGTTAGGAATTGATTTGCGAGTTTAGTCGGAGGTTCGATTGAGTTGACTTGAGATGAGTTGAGTGAAATTTTGATCACTTCGAGAGGTTTATGACCCAAGGTTTTTATGTGCTTTTTCCTACGGTAATAGTTAGACCTGCTTTATTTAGTCTAGCAGCTACATCCTCCAATCGAACATCTCGGTGGTTATACGAAAATAATCTAGCTAAACAAACACCGGATCATGCAGATGGTGAGGGACAACTATATGGATGAGTTGGGTCAAGGTCTGAGCTGTATTGCAGAGCCCGAAGGGCATTACTTTAAATTGATTAAGTGGGCGGGCCAGAAGGATTAGCTAAAAGGCATCCTTTAAATCCAAGCTAGAAATGTGTTTGGTTTTATCCAACCTACTCAGCAGACTCCCTATGAAGTGTAGAGAGTAGGCGTCCTTTTTCGTAACAGCGTTTAGTCATGTAGCATCTAGACATAATCGTATCTGTCCCGGATTTCGCACTATCGTCATTGGGGAAGAACAAGCACTGTGGCTTAGCTCAATGACGTCTAAATCCGAAATGCGATCGATCTCTTGATACATTTCCTCGTCATTGGTATCGATGTTATGATGGATTAAATGAGTACGACCTAGACCGCATTTTTGAGAATTTGTAATACTATATCGATAACTACTTTTAATCTTTGTTGTTGATCTTCCGTTAAGGAGTGAATTTTCTGAGAATCGATTATTTCTGGTTTATTAGTATGGATTGATGGCTCTGAATTTTCAGTAGAGCAAGTTGTAGCTCTAAATCACAACCCAAATAGAGTGGTTGTTGAAGGGTAGGGACTACCAGATATTTCATGAAGTGTGGTTATTGTAGGTATTTTTGATAATAAGGAACCCAGAAACTAGTTCTTGAGCCCCACAAGTAGTTGATACTGCAGCCGTAATTGAATTCAGTTGCATTCAAATCGCCTTCCTTGAGCACTGACGCTCGCGCTATTATCTAAAAGACCACGTATGTGGTTCCCATTTAAGACGATATTGGCATATCCGTTCAGATTATTTTCGTCAAAGAATCAAGATTCAGCAATATTGTGATAGTATTCACTTCGAACTTTTGGGTGGAGGTAATTTGGGTCTGGAACTCTGAGGTGATCTTAGCCGGAAATCTAGTAACCCAGGATTCTTCGTTTCTGTTCCCTGGTCTCCTCGTAAATATGAATTGCAGCTCATGCAGTTCTGGAGCTGCACATCCTAACGGTTAATCGGAATGAGGATATTGATGGCCAATTCTTTGGTAATTCCAACAATGGATCACTGTAGTTTTAGAACTGGTTCTTGTTCAGAATCCAGACCTGGTTTCTAGAGGCTTTTGTACTATTGCTTCAACAAAGGCTTCATTCAATTCAGTCAAGGCACTCAATTATTTTGGATGGTAAATTCATGTGTCGCTCAGGATGGTAATTCATTCTCCTCCAAACATCGTCTGTAGCTATGCAAGTATTTAGCTGGATAGGGTCAAGAACGTTCGACCTGCAAAACGCACTCTAGTCTAAATCTATCATTGCAAGATTGGGTAACTCGTAATAAAAATCTACAAAACGTTCCTTCATTTTCTGTTGCCTATTATCAATAAGTTGTTGGGTATCCAAGTCAGTACGCCTCTCAGCCTAACTAAGACTCTGGTTTCGTTCCAGAAATAATCAGTAGTGCTAATTCTTCTAGAGTACTTCTATTTGAATTTACTAGATGTTCTACACTAAATTGGAACTTTTCAATAGACATCCCTGAACCCCGAAGGGGAGATATCCAATTGTAGCTTCCATTTGTGAATAGGGGCCGTGAAAGCCGAGTTGCTCAATTTAGAAGGAATATTGTTGGGCTTTAATGTTTCCTTCTGAGCTGAAGGTAAAATGGTGCGTGGTGGACGGTTTGATACGTTAGCCATCGAAGGCATTACTATTGGAGGTGAAACATTTTGATATGATATCAATTAGGGATTCAATTACAAAAAATTAGATTGGGGTGTAAATGCCATGTGTAGTAGGTGGTATGATCGGTACATTTCGAATTGGTCGTTCATTATTCTGTAATGTAGGAGCTAACAGAATTTCTGAAGCCTTAGCTGGTTGTACAGGCAGTCTATTTGAAATCAAAGTTGTAGCAGGATTATTACCATTTACCTCGTTACGCTCAGATTGGTTATTTAAATGTATTGACAACAGAGAAGCGTCATAAATACGTAATAAAGCGTTAGTAAGATCTAAATCTGGAATAGGTTCGATCACTATAGCACTAATATCAGCTAATAATTGATCCTGTAGTAATTCCTTTGTCTAGAATTTTAAGGCTAATCCTATAAGTTATTTAACGATCACAAGAATTTTATTAACAGTTGCTGGACAATGACATTCTACTAAAGTTGCTACTTCTGTAATTGGATATTGTATGGCTGCGGAGTGAGGTTTTTGAGGAACGTCTTGATGATTACCGCATATTCTGTTTTTATTCAAGCTTCTAATAATCCCATTTGATCTCGAAGAGATCCTGTAGTTTTACGAAGCTCACATTCCCATGAATTTTGAAAGGGAATGGATAGAAATTACCTGAGTCCCTACTCATTTCAGTTTGACAGGCACGATCTAGAGAGGAAAATTGGATTCTATTATTATGTGTAAAAATATTTGTTGCAACGTGTGGATGGCAAATAATTGAACAATAGTTGTTTTAAATCCTTTAAACGAGAGCAAATGCCTGAGGATAAGGTCGCAGATTATATTGCCGAACTCCGACGATTAGCCATAAGGAATGCAATTTTCCAACCGGAAACCTTGAACGAATGCTCTGTGATCGGATAGTGTGCGGTATCCACAATTCGGCCTTGCAACAACAGTTTTTAGCTGAAAGGACTTTGACCTTGGAGAAAGTTTGTGATAATGTCGTTGCCGCCAAGGCTGCCATACAGGATCACAAATCCGGTCAAGTAAAGATTATTTAGCAATCACATCACCCATCGAAATCCGCCCATGCTCAGCCCACGCGAGTCAGCCGCGAACAACACCGTCATGCGCATGCTTCAGCTCAATATGAAAGCTGCGGAGAGAACCATTTACGTTCAACCTGCAGATATCAAAGCAGTGCTTGTAATTTCTGTGGACTCATCGGTCACGTACAGCGGGCCTGCCGATCTGATCCTGCTAATCATACCGTGAAGCAGGTATACTTCTCCAGCGAAGTGAAAACGCTCACGGCAGTCATTCTCAGCAAGGTATCTTGCCATTTCGAAGTCGACTCGGGCTCTCGGTATACCATTATATCGATTCTTCAGCCTTCTGGACTTAAATTGAGAGACTTTCAACAGAATCCAATCTAGATTCTCGGTCGTACTGAGGTCGACATCGAATAGTTACAACGGGCGATTCAGCAACAAAATGCCATTGTTTGTCACTACTGGAAACAAAACCAACATCTTGCACTACTGGAAACAAAACCAACATCTTGGGACTTGATTGATGCGAACCATTGGGAATCTCCATCTAACGGGTGCATTTAATTCGACCAACGAAATTTTCGAGTATATTGGAGAAATACCAACACCTATTCTCAGTTGAATTAGAAAAATTTCGTGGTACACCGGTTTCATTAAAATTGGATCCGACAGTCGTACCAATTCGACTACCACCTCGCCGAGCTCCTCTCGCTCGTCGTCAACCAATCGCAGAGGAGCTGCAGAAGATGTTAAACCATGGAATTTTGGTGTCAGTGGAGTACACTGAGTGGGCGACACCTATCGTCCCTGTGGTCAAATCTGATGGAACATTACGGATTTTATTAATCTACTGTAAATAAAGCGCTTTCGCCGCACGCATTTCCGATTCCGTCAGCTACTCATATGCTGTCTACGATGCCAAGAGGGTCAATATTTTCCAAGCTGGATTTGGCGCAAGCTTCTTTTCTTCTCGGCATTTCCACGGCACCAGGTATTTTTCTAAATTTTATTACAGGGGTAATTCCATATTTTGACAATGTTATTGTCATCACTGCTTCTGATGACGAACTTAATGAAAAATTGAGCCAGATTTCGCAACGACTTGATGAAGATTCGTCTTCGGAAAGATAAATGCGTTATCGGATGTGTAGCTTTCGATTTCCTCGGTTACCGAATTGACGTCAATGGTCTTCGTCCCACCGAAACCAAAGTTGAAGCCATCCGAAATTCATCGCCACCAACAGACAAAGCCCAACTCCAGGCTTTTCTTGGGCTATTGAATTTTTACCACGCATTTTTCAAAGGAAAAGCTACTATCGCAGAGCCGCTGCATCACCTCTTATACGACAACACCAAATAGTCTTGGTCCACTGCCCATCAAGAAAGTTTCGACGAGCTGAATTCTGCGCTTTCAACCGACAATATTCTCATGCCTTACAATGAGAACCTGCCATTACTGTTGGTCTGTGATGCCTCCCCATATGGCATCAGTGTGGTCCTTTCACACAAGGTGGGTTATAATGAACCTCCGATTTCATTTTTTCTAGTATGCTAACTGCCACCGAACGTCAGTAAGCCCAAATTGACAGAGAAGCTTTGTAAATTATCGCCGGCATCAAGAAGTTCCATGACTTTGTCTATGATCATGAATTTACGATCGTGACCGCTCCTGGGATGATGCGATGGAGCATTTTCCGCTTAAATTACTCACTTATCCACCGACCAGGCAAGGAGAACGGAGATGCTAATGGTCTTAGTCGTCTCCCCAATCCGACACAAATCATCGCCGAAGAAGAGGAAGTGATGTTAATTGAATCGCTCGAGCAACCAGTTGTTCTGGCCGAGGACATAGCTGAGTCAACGAAGAAGACCCCATTCTTTCACGTATTCTCTCATGATGCATGAGAGAATGGCCTGAGATGGTAGAGGATCATTTCAAATCGTTTTGGGTTCAAGGAGTGCTCTCTGAGGCCAACGAATGATTCCATATTGTTATCGTCGGACTATCCTCAGAGCGCTGCATACAGCCCACCTAGGTCGAATGGACAAGCAGAACGAATGGTACACTCAACCAAGGACTACTTGAATAAAGAAGCGACCGGGGACATTCGTCATCGTTTGGCAATATTCTTGCATCACCACCATGCAATGCGGTCCACTAGTACTGGAAAAAGTTCGGCTGAGCTTCGAATCGGAATTCATTTCGATTGGTTACATCTTGATTCAATCCCTGTTTCAAAATGAAGAATCAACGATACGCGAAATACTAGATCACTGTCTCCTAAGTCTGATGTATGGGCCCGAAACTACGCTGCAGGTCCAAGATGAATTCCGGCAACTGTCACAAAGACAATTGGTCCAGTCTCATACCAGGTTGAAACCAGAAATGCACACATCATTTGCCGTCACATCGATTAGCTGCGATTACGTGACAATACCTCCGACATCATCGATTTACCATCAAATAAATCTACCATCTAAATAAATCAACATCTTCAATAACACCAACAAACAACACGTTTGAACATCTCGTTACGATAGTTTATGTGAGCTGGGTATGATGAGTACTGGTAATGCTGGTTTACAGCTCCGTAAAACTTCTGGTCGTCCTCATTCCAGTTTCGTTCAGCCAATTTACTAGAATACTTCTTGTGTTTCTGACTGCACAACAACCTACATTAGAATTGTTTTTGTCTCTATTGGAGCCCGACAACAAAAGGGAAGCACCCAAATAATTTCGCGAAGTTTATAGTCTATCAATTCACCACTCTTGACATTCGTTTGTAAAATTAACTTAAACATAATGACTCATAACTTTTTTATGTTTTTTTTTTATGTTTCGTCTACCATTCTCAGTATCGTATATAAATATAAGAACACCATAATCTCATATCTAACTGGCATAAAATTAAACAACACATAAACATATCATAAATTATAATTTATGTATATGGTGCAGCATTAGAGCATATCTACATACTATTATTGTAAATAAGACAATTTCATTTCTTTATTTGGAAAAAAAGCAAAAACAAAATGAATCTGAAATTAGATAAGATGATTTAACTTATCTCTCCTTCCCAGATTGAAATATGTCTTTGCGCGTACATGTTTTTCTCGATATAATGTTCGGCGCCAACCGTACAATGATTTGTCTACATACATATGTATATAGATACAGCGGGGGATTTCGATATTATCAGGTCATATAAGAATATAACGAAATTTATTTAAATATTTACAAAATAACATTTTTATTATTTACAACATCTTGAAAAACAACAAAATCTTCCACCCGATTCATTACCACCATTTCGTGGCAATTCGGTTGCCCGGATCGCCTCCTCAAATACTTCATTCACATTTTTAAATTCCTTTGCCGAACATTCCAGAAATTTTTTTGCTTTTATATCATTTTTCATTGTTTCACCAGATGCTGTAGGTGTCGCCTTTGCCGGAAATTTAGGCCGCAAATCAATTTTTGTGGCGACTAAAATAATCGGCACATTTGGACATTCACGTTGCAATTCGGGAGCCCATTTAACTTTAATGTTGTCAAATGAATTTCTTTCCGTACAACTGTAGCACAATATGAATGCATCGGCCTGAAAAAAAAAAAAAAAAATAATAATTATTAATATTTATTAAAATGTGTTAACAGTGTTTTCAATTAGGTGTATGGCACTAACATTCATTAATATGTATATTAAGGATTTGATAACTCTTCGAATCGAAACATTTGTATATAGGCTTGGGTTGGAATCGAAGATCAGCTTAACAAGTTACAAGAGTCAAAAGTATCTTGTACCACTTTCAGACGCCCAATATATTTTTTTATAATACATAACATTTTTAAAGATGCCCATCTATGAAGGAATTATATTAGTTTATATGCAGGATAGAAAGTTAGAGCCGTTCCAAAATTGCCAGAACCAGTTTATAAGAGGAATAGATACCAAGTAAACGCGTTAAATCAATTAAAAGACGGACTAGTAAGAGACGAATTTTTTTTTAGTGACATGCAGACGCAAAATGCATAAATATGCTAGTGCTGGCAGAATTGGAGGCATTCTTAAAATTACACCCTGTAGAAGTAAAATTATTTAGCCGATTAGCTTAGTGTTGGCGAATAATAACGCATTAATAGTATTTCGAGTGCAGCTGCAGGATTTACATTGCAAAAGTGTAACCCATTGTTAGAGGCGACTTATCCTTGATTTGCGCTGTTAGTCGTTCTCATTTGGTCGGACAGACGGATCGATTTGGTCGGGTCGAATGCAACGTTTTATAATGTGTAAACTGGTCGTATGACCAAATTTTCCTATAATGAGGTCAGATGGATTCCATCCAACCAATCGATGAAATCGAACGTTTGTTGTCGAACCTACCGAGCTCCGCTTATCAGTTTTGTAATAGAGGTCATATTGTGTGACGGAATAAGAAAAAAAAATACTAACAAAAACGTAGATTAAAATAAAATAACCAAATTGGGCGCTATGTTATATCATGTGTGACAATTTTAGATTTGGTCAGACCGACAATCGGCAGATCGTCTGTATACCCTTACGATAACTATATCAAAGTTATCTAGGTTGTTAATGGGCCCAAAGCTTTAGTTTTGGACGATAACTACCTAGCGTATTTTCTACTTGTTAAATTGTCAAGTGAGCTTATTAAGTTAACTGACGCGCATATTTCCATATTTTTCTAATAAATAGAAAAATAAACACCTTCCAAAAAAGAAACTAAAAACTAAAAACAGAAACATTTGAATTTATTGTTAATTTTTTGTATTCGTTTGGGCCGACCGTCACCGAATTGATAATTGCCAAGTTTACTGTCGTCGAGTTGGCCATAATTGAATTGATCGTCGCCAAGTTGATCGTCATCAGTTGATTGCCGCCGCGTTAGTTTCGCCGAGTTGTGTATGCTCGAGCTTATCGTTGCCGAGTGGACTGTCGCCAAAATAGCCGTCGCCGAGTTGACCTTCATCATGGCCTATATGTAAATTTCGATAGCTACTTTGTAGCTGCTATTGTTTGTACTTTATTCTATAGTATTATTAATGAAAGCTAAGCAGTACTGAAGTCTTCAGCCTGATTCTCTAAAAAATAAAATAGTGATGCTGGGTTTATGACATAGGAACATAGGAAGATAGGGAAGTGTGACACGACCAGCCAAATTATTTAAAATTTCACCAGCCCCGCTTACTAGCCTACTTTGATCAAAAGTAAGAAATTTTTCAACTAGAGCATGGAAGTAATAGGCGGGGCTTGTGATATTTTAAATAATTTGATTGGTCGTGTCACACTCCCTATCTTCCTATGTTCCTATGTTCCTATGTCATAAACTCAGCATAAAAGGTTGTATAAAGCAAAGCTTACTTTTATGTATTTGCAATTTTTCAATATTACTTTAGGAGTAGTCAATTCGGAAAATTGCAAACTGACAAAAGTAATGTTGCTTTTTTACAAGTTTTCACGTTTACAATATATTAGCTTACTTCCGAGTAATATTCGAGACATTTAGCGAAGAAAAGCAAATATTATTTAAAGGAAAATCCCTCCCATTAATAGTAAATTTTTAAACACATATAAACAATATGCACTGGATACGTTTAAAACTTTTCTATACTAATCCTCATTGATGAAATTTAGTAACCTTGGTTGAATATACTTAAGTAGAGCTGCTCGACCCGCATATTTGTCTGTCCTGGTTTTGGTTTTCCCCCAAAATTCTTCCAAGTTTAACTCAGTTGGCTCACTTTCGTCATGTCGAACTTTTGGTGTTGTTGATAGTGGTGTTGTTTTAAACCCTTTTCCCTCGTTTGCCTTACATTTCGAATGCCCTTTTAAATGTGGCGCTAATTGAACACACAAAAAAATAAAAGGTCACCACAACACCGAATCGGTGTTACATAGTGTCCCACCGATCGGATATTTATAATTTGAATCCAATCGGATATTATAATAAAAATGGCATAAAATACATTTGGATAAAAACTTTTACACCGCATAAAACCCAAACAGGAACATTCATCTTTAGGAAAACACCTAGAGGTGCATTTTATTAAATCCAAAAGGAGTTTTTATAAAAATTTATCTTTTCGGATAGATAAAAATATTTATCCGTTGATGCGTATTTAATTTTATAAAACTATATTCAGTTGGAGAAAAATAAAATACTTTTTCGGATAAAAAACCAATTAACACCGCACATTTTTTGAGTGTATGGTTTTTATCCCATTGGTATTTTATTTTAATGTCATATTGTCATACATGATTTTAATATGTTCCGAAGATTGTAAGAGAATTGAATCTTCTCATCAGGCCGCTGGGACTAGACTGAGACTGATTGTATCACAATTTAAATTCTATTATACAGAAGGAATATGCAGGTTGCTTTAGCGAATTTAACTAATACAGCCAAAATCTCTTACAATTTTACTTTTTCACGAAAACTCCAAACGGTGTAAATATTTACTCCGATAGAACGAAAATAACCTCTGAGAAGTACCTTTTAAAAAAATCCGCTGTTGACAACTTTTGCGTTTACTCCGAACGGTGCAAAAGTATACTGTTCGATCCTTTTGGATATTTTAAAATTTGTACCCGATCTTGCGGAGTTAATATGGTACTATTGGATAAAAAATAAAGTTTTTTTCGGATAAAATTCCATTCACACCGCAATATTTTTTTGTGTGAACAGAATTGTTTAAAAATCTGGTTTTTTCTTGTAATGCGTCGATAAACCGTCCATGTTTTTGATTTGGCATTTGATACTCGATTCTGTTCTTTGAAGTATTGTAAGAATATAGTACTCTATAAAGGCAAATACGTAAAATATTTTTTTGTACAAAAGAAAACAAACTCATTGTAATACAACTCATTAGTTTGATTATTCCGGTCATTTGGTTCAGGACTGTTGCTAATTTCTTTGAGTGCCAAATTCAAAATTGTTGAAAATCTTTTGAAATACGGTGAATCGTCAATATTTTTAGGGTTTTCATTTTCCATTTCTTCTTCGAGTTCTTCTCTCTCACTATTGAGGTTTTCTTTGCTCTCCAAATTATTTGAGAGATTTGAGTACAAAGCATTTTTGTATTTAGAGCAGCAAACAACACAACAAATTTTAAATATCATTTATTGATTTACAATCCACAATTGAGAAGAAATATATCATTATAAATTTCTTTGTTTGTCTTTTACACTGAAATATTTTTTGCTTAATTTGACGTATGATTATAGACGCAAAATGTGAATAGCAAATAAAAATTCCAACGATATTCTCTGTAATTTTATAACCATTAATAATTTTGTAAGACAAGTTTAAATACTGCTTAATTGTGATTCCTTCGTTTATTTGCTTTAAAACCGAAATACTAAACACCCAAGACCAACCACTTACAAACAATTTTGTAGTACATGTACTGTAAGAAAGAACCAATAGCCGCCGAATCATGTCTGCTTGAAATTAGTTCTGCTACAGGGATGATTATATCTTATACCTTTATAACGCATGCGTAATAGTAGATGTGAGAAAAAATATGATTTAAGCTACATTTGGGATTACGGACCACTCTCCCGGTTGCATCGATGTAAATAATTTTGTTGGTTTGCTCTAAAAATTGGAGTGTACTCGGACGAATTAATATAATGTGAAGAGGATCAGATGCCATATCTTTCGAATGTTGATGCTTTAGTCTGTTAATGGCATCATGTATCTCGCCAAATCATTAATGTGTAGTCGTTCAGAATTGGTTTTTCTTAACACGTCTTTTCGATAGATCTTTTGAGTGTTTCCAGCTTATAAAAGGTGAGGATCTATTTTGCTCAGTTGCTCCAAATTGAACACATTAGGGCATTTCTTCGTCAACTCCTTTATTGGGCCGTGATCTTTAATATCATTACCGATTGTATACATGTTAATAAATATTTGTTCTGAGACCTTAAATTTGTATTTTTGTCCGTGATTTCTGTACTTGCAAACCGCATAGATTACATATATGTTGGTACTTTTGTTCCAATTCGTTGTTTTAAAAGTAAGCACACAACTGTTTTTGGCAGCGATTACTGCATCTCTTATGCCTTCTCGAATGTTATGAATGTTGCACTCTTTCGAATCAAGCTCGATTTTAAAAATACAACGATGTAACCACTCATTGGGATTATTTTGTTTGAAAATGATAGGAAGATCTTCTATAACATATTCTGTTTGACACATAAAACCACTGCGTGAACAAATCAATTGGTCACTTTTGACCGGCTTCAAGTTTAAAATTGTCAATTGGAATAATATGTGAATTTATGTTTTTTTTGGGTTAATAAAATAATTCAATTTGAATATAACAAAACTTAATTTATTTAAAACAACAAATAAAAGTTTTCAAATGATTTATTGAGAAATGTTCGCCTAAATGTCATTTTTACTAATACATTTATAGATTCTGTTTTTTTTGTTGGTTTAGTTCTAACTTAGGATAAACTTCACAAGCGTTCTAAACTCGAGTAATATCGAAAATTTGGTGTAGTAATGAAAAAAATCTCGAATAAGATCGATGCCTACAAAATTTCGAATAATTAAATTGAAACTTAAAAACATTCCAGAAGGGAATCCTTAGAGTTCTAGAATAATCGTGATATTCTCAAAACAACAAAACTCAATTATTCCCAAAAATACTGAAAAAACTAGATTCCTAAAACAAAAGCAAAATGACCTCTTTCTGAAAAAGTAACTGGGAATCCTCGAATAATCTAGAAAACATTAAATAACCAATAATGATGATGATTGGTGTTAAGGCTGATAACGGAAATGAATAAATGTTTACAATTCCTGTGTCAAAAACTGAAATCTAGAGTGACAACCTTGGAGGAGTGCTTGTCAAGAGTATGCATACTAATCTAGATTGTTTTCTTTTTAACATTTTGTGTTTTAAGTTTTTGCTAAGCTTATTGTTTTATCGGAGATATTTATAAAAAATGACGAAGCCTTACTATATGATAATGTACCTAATTATAAATTATTTGCCAACTGTAATGACAATAATAAAAATTCCGGTGTTGCGGTTTTTATTAACACAAGTCAGCTGATGTGATTGAAATTACAACTTGCTTCAACAAATTAAATGTGTAATTCTTTGGGTTTATTGTCATCATACTTTTTCTCCTGTAATGTTTATAGAAGAATTTCGAAACCATATATCTGATATTAAATGTAATTATCTAATTATTTTGGGGGATGTTAACATTGATTTACTTTCAAATTCAAAAATTAAATAGGAGTATTTAATGGTAATGGCATTGAATAGGCTTTAGTCTTGGATAAATTCAGCAACTAGAAGTACTAATTACATAGGCACACAAAAAAAAACTTGAAATTTTAACCCCTTTCTGGGGTAATAAGGGGTGGTAGGGTGATAGAAGGGTCGAATTTACTTTCCGTTGTCATTTTCGGTTCCAGCGCCCCAAAAACATAGAAATGCACATCCATCTCAATTTTGCATGAAAATTGAAATGTCAACTCCTTTCTGGGGGTAGTAAAGGGCCGCTAGGGGGTAATGAAACCGTCGAATTTATTTTTTAGGGAATTCACATCCATTCCAACTTTGCATGAAAATTTAAATTTCGACCCACAGGGGGGTGCTAACGGGAAAATGGGTAATTGGTTTCATTTCTTATGGTCATAAACGGAAACATAGGGATATTGAGAACGTAGGAATATTGGGGTCTACCCTCTGTGTCACGACTTTTTATTTTATGTATCTGTGTTATTCTTCCACTTGCTAAGACCATATTTTTTAAGGCAACCTTTAAATACTGCTTTTAATTTTTCCTCTGCGATTTATGATTTTAATGTTACTGTTCATCCTGTTATGATTTAAAAAATAGTAATATTCAACCAAAATATATATGTAAAAAATGATTGGATTTTGTAGAAATGGAATCCTTGCTAGTGGGCAATAGTGGGAAGAAGATCTGTTAATTCAAGATCCAAATTTAGCTTCTTCCAATTTTTTGTATACCTTCTTAAATATTGTGAAGTCAAGTGAAAAGATAAAGGTAACTCGAAAAGGGATCAATTCCTGAAAGCTTGGATGACACTTAGTTTAATGAAAATAATTAGAATTAAAAATAATATAGGGAGTAAATACGCTAAACATCCTAATAATTTACATCTTATATTGTTGGCTTGTCGTAAAGGAAATTGAAACTGCTAAAACTACCGTCGTTAATAACTGTATTGGTAATGGAAATTAGTGATGTACAACGTCAACAAATCTCAGCGTCAACAATAATATTTGACGCGTTAACAATAATAGTTGACGCGTGAAGATCTAAGTGGCAATCCAATAAATGATAGTAAACTAATACCTAACCTGTTTAACTCATTTTTTGTGAATATTGCTAAGCATTTGAAAACATTAAATTCAAGAGGTTTAACTTATTCTAATGATGATAAATTATATTGTATGCACACATTTTTAAAATTTTTTTAAAAACACTTGTTAAATATTTCGCAAAATTTCAAAAGGTTTAAAAAATCACTCGATCGATTTTGGCTTGTTAGGCCATCATTAGGAGTATCTAAATCTACTCTACTGTAAAAAAACAAATGTAGTTATATATATGTTTATAGTTGGAAAAAGCGAAAAGTGAAAAAAAAAATGTGGGAGTGGTAAACAATAAAAATGGTGAGAGCAATAAACATTAAAAATTAAAAGCGGGTGAGATAAACACAGGTATATGATTAGTCAACGGCCGAATAACAAAATTCCAGATGTTGTTTTTTCCCCTTCTTTATTTTATTATAACCCGACGTATTAGTCATTTTATGGGATGGTATGAGTATGGGAATAAAACAGTGCGGGGTCGGTAATTGGTGAGAAACGGATTTACAAGTATTTTTTAAAAAATTTAAAAAATGTGTGTATTAACTTTGTTTCGTCAAGTGCCCACGGCACACGGAAACAAATTAACTGGTACTCAGCTAAGAAAACGGACTTTTAATTCAAGAAAATGTACTTTTTCTTGATTTAAAAGCTAATTTTTTTTTTTTTTTGAGTTTTTCTTCATTTCAAGAAACACAATTCTTACATGAAGAAAAACTCGATAGAAATAAGAAAATTAGCTTTTAAATCAAGAAAAAGCACATTTTCTTGAATTAAAAGTTCGTTTTCGTAGCTGTGCACCAATTAATTTTTTTCCGTATGCAGATAGTGTAAAAAGTATGATATTTTATGTTTAATAATCAAAATGAATATAAATATGAAAAAAGTACTAGAATAGTCAGTGTGGGAAGAAGTCGTGTTTTTCATTCGCTCCTTAATTTTTATCAATTTTCTCCTGTCTTTGCTTTAATGTAATTTTAAAAAGTTGATAGTTCGTTGTATTGTTGGGTTTTATACCCGTTGCAATAAAAACTTCAACGTGAAATAATTGTTTCCATTTTTTTTGCAATTTTAATTTTTTGATAGTTTTCTAACCTAAAAAAATTACACGAGAGAATTGAAAGTAAAGGAAAAAATGATAGATTTTTGTGTTTTTATTTTTGAGTTGACTGATCGAAAATGTAGTGATCTAAAGTGTTATGGCCGAATTTAGAAAAAAAGTTCTATGGATACAACTCAGTCTCAGTGTGTGAAGTGTTTTAAATTAAAATTATAGAAAATTAAATAATTAAATATGAACAAATGTAATCCACCGGGATGAATTTATCAGGCAGTATCTTTCTTGAATATAGGTTTTTCAGATTAAATGAAACCTTTTGCAAATTAAGTGCAACCTTTTGCAAATTAAACGGAACTATTTGCAAATTAAGTGAAACCTTTCCGAAATTAAATGTAACAATTTGCAAATAAATTGAAACCCATAGAATTTTCCTCCCTGAAAGATAAGAAAATACCTTGTGTTTTAATTTTATAATGGTACATTCACATATTATTCATTTCATCACGTATTCATTGAAACACGTATCATTCTGCATAATAAAATTCAAGAATTTCATTATGTCATTTGTTTCATGTTCATCACTCATCAGTCATAATTAAAAGTTATTAAAATGAGTTCATCTGAATCCAATAGTTCATCAGGTAATGTAACATTATACATAATATATGTTAAATATCATCTACTATAATATGTGAACATATTTTTATTACAATAGTAAACCACTTTTAAGAACCTCGACCAAGAAACAACCGAAGAACCGTAAATTACCAAAAGATATCTCTTGAAAAAAAAAATCTTTTAATAAAACTGTTTGAAGGAGAGGAAACAGTCCAAAATGTTCAAATATCGCCGGAATAAATATTAACTCTGCTAAAACAGTGCTTCGTCGTTACAGACAAAATGAGTGCGAATTGTTAATAAAAAAAAAGGAGGAAATCGACCGACAAAACTAAAAATTGAACGGATAGCTGAAACTAACCCTGATTTTGCGTTGGCTATTTTCAAACAAAAGCTTGCAGAACAAAACTCATCACAGAGCCTCTCAAGCATTCAAAACGGCCTAAGTAAACTTTGGATTATATTGAAATTGGCTAGTTTGGAAATGGAGTCTATGAATTCGCCAAGAACAATAGCCTTGCGGAAAGAATATGCCATGCAGTTTTCAAGTAATTAACTATAACTTGTTTTTTTATTTTTATTTTTTAAAATATACATAAGTATTGGAAAATTTCAGCATGGGCTCAACAAAACCGTGAAAAATTTATATTTTTGGCTCGTATCATTCTCTCTTCAGTACGAGGTAGAAATGTCACGCTTATAGCGGGTTTAACTGATCAGGATATTATCCATCATAAAATAATGGTTTGTCCATTAAATTGTCGATGTGATTACACAGAGCGTAAATTCTGTTACAGCCACAGACTGCTCCAACTTTATTTTGGATATGATGATGACACTCCCATCAGCAGCAGCAGGGGAAGCGCTGATTTAGAAGTTAAAACTATTGTTAAAATGATTTTAATTTGTTTTAAAAAAAATTATTTTAATTTAGAGATAAAATTCTATGGGTTTCAATTTATTTGCAAATTGTTTCATTTAATTTAGTAAAAAGTTTCACTTAGTTTGCAAATAGTTTCGTTTAATTAGCAAAAGGTTTCATTTAATCTGAAAAACCTATATCTTAAATTTGTAGTGAGGGAAGTCAAATTTCTTGATTTCTCACAAATAATGCATGATTTTAGGTTTGGTGTGTGATTTTAATATACATATATGTATGTATCATAGAGCTAAAGCTATACAGGAAAAATAAACAAACGTTAAGTGTAAGTAGTTCGGTGCGAGTGAGAGAGACAGGGCATATTTTTTTTGATGTTGAAGTAATCTGAGAAATAAGTATAACTGTCAAAATACAGATATGCGTTTTTTAGTATCCGAGAAAAAATTTATTTCTCCATGTCGTTTTTCTCTGAAAAAAATTTCAGATTGTTGTTTGACAGACATTTATTTTAAATAAAAAGAACACGATAATATTTATTTGGCAATCTTAAACTGATGTTTAATTTCTATACGACGCTAACAAAACTATCATTTATTTTTCTCGGATACATCAGAGAAAATATTTATCGGATTTCAACGATATATTATCTATCTTTTCTCTCTTATAACTTCGACATTAAAAAAAAAAACATGCCCACAATAAAATAGTTTGGTGCCGTATTTTGATTTTTGTTCAGTGCATTGAAATGAGTGTGTTGCTTAGAATATAACAAAGTTTGGAAATGTTTTTGTTTTGGTTGCAAAGGCACGGATGCTTATTATTTGGTTCAATATTTTGGTAAAGTTGATTTTGTTATTAAGGATAACTTTTCTAAGGACGCGTCATTGTTTTGCACTTTTGGTGCGGACCTGGTAAAAATAGCAACAAAAGTGCCGTGTAATTTTTCCATTTTGTTTGGAATGGTTTCAACGGAGCTTTGTTGGACATTTTTGGATATTTTTGGAGATTTTTTGATGTTTTGAGTAACTTTTGATGGATGATTGGCATTTGTTGTGTACAAGTTGTTTTCTTTTGGAGGTGGTGTGGGTCCATAACTTGATGAAACAAGAAAATGAAGGAATTGAGAATCGAGAATCAATAAATGAGCTATATGGGACTTTGAATTTTCTTGTTATTGCATAAATTAAAATTAGGGGTAAGCTGTTTGCTGGTATATCTCTATTGATATCATTGTCAAAGATTTTTTTTTTTGGATGGTTGACTTGCACCACTTTTCGAAGTGAACGGTCTATATAGAGATAGGTTGCATGTTGTTTGAATGTTATTTTTTTCAAAAGTAATAACAGATAAACTTAATGATAAATAAGTCCGAGTCGAGGATGCAGGTAGGGCCTGGGCCCGCATAATTTTGGAATATGGTGCTCCCAGGTATCTTTTCTTGATAATGGATTAGGCATACTCCAGGAATATGCTATACATACCTAGGATCACCATTATGGTTGGCCTGTAGATCTACATATATCATAATAATCAAAATGAATATAAATCTTGCTTTTTAGTTTAGCTACCGAAACAGAAATTTGTAAGATTTTAACAAATTTAAAATGCAGAGTTTCTCTAAAGGTATAGATGGGGTATCAAGCAATATGATAAAGAGTCAGTATTTAAGTCAGCCTTTGACGTACATTATTAATCTTTCTCTGATGCAAGGCATCTTTCCAGATATAATGAAAATATTGTATTTTCTGTTTTGTCTTTATTTAAAGAAGGCGATCTACAAGTTATCACTAATTATCGCCCTATATCTTTGCTTTCTGCCTTTTCGAAAGTTCTAGAAAAACTTATTAAGGGGCGCTTGCTTGAATTTTTAGATAAAAATAAGTTTTTAAGTGCATCCAAATATGGATTCAGAAAAGGTCGGAGTACTGAAGATGCCATAAATCACATACGCGGCAATATCATCGCTCATACATATGAGTTAATTATAAACTTATCTAATATTTTAAACGAAATAAAAGAAATTTGTTGCTTTTTGTAAAATTTTGATTTTTAATTTTTAATCACAGATTATTTAAAAAAAAAAATCAATTCCGGAATTGAATATAAAGTAATTAAATAATTTTTTTTTTAAATAATTGTGGCCTAGAGAAACCACATTTTTGTAAAATAAATCGATCTAATTTTGTCGAATAAATTAGATGCCAGCAAGTAACTGAACGCTATTCAAACCCAGATATCAATATAATTTGAAAAATCTCAAAATTTCGAATTTCGAGAATCTAACCTAACTTAAAGTAATTAGGTGGGCAAACAAGATTATTGGTATTCTCTGACACATTTGTTTTTTATCAGTAAACCCATTATATTTCATTTTATTTTGAAGCCTGTCAGTATAAAGTTTACAGCCTTGTGAAAAACATGAAATGGTTTTATTTCAATTTTGGCCAAGACAGTTACCAGTTACTATAAATTTATAAAACGATACAAGCAACTACATATAGCCACTAGAGAACAAAAACAAGCCTAAAATTTTGATCAGAAACAAAAATTTATTATTGCAAGCACAAGCAAAATCTGCTCGTTTCTAAATTTTGCTCGTTTCGTCTGATAACTTTGAAAATTATCTGAAAGTTCTGCAGAATGCATTTTGCTTAGGCGTCGGAAAGATTGGTTGTAATAAGAAAATTTTTACATTTCTGTATTCAACACGAAACAAGTCCCATATAAATTTATTAATATGTAAAAGTTTCTTAAGCTATTGGGTCAGATTTTGGATTTAACGTCCCTGTTAGATTTATGAATTTGTAGTAAAAAATAAAATTAAATAGCAAAACATAAGATTTTAGAAGTTAGAATCGGCCACACAATAAGTATTCAGCTGTTCTTGGTATTTCCGAAAAATTGTAAGCGAACTTACTTAATCCAGTTTCAAACTGATGAGCTTATGATTATGAAAAAATTAAGCCTTCTCATCAGGCCGCGGCGACTGGACTGATTGTACCACAATTTACATTCTATATACATATACAGAATGTACTGTGCAAGTTGTATTAGCGAATTATACTAATACAGGTAAACTCTCTTACAAATTTTTCTTCGTCACATTCACACAGTTTTTTCCTGTGTAATCAAATTTTATCAATTAACAATTTTTTACTCTAATTTGAATTAATTAATTAATCAAAGTTTCAAGTACTTTCAGCGAATATTGTAATCAAAATAATAAAGTTCAAAATTCTTTTATGAAATTTAAAAAAAAAAATTTAAAACAAAAATCAAAGTTTATTTTAATTAAAAAGCCCTAACTCCGCTCGGTTCACAACACCTATTTACAAGTAAGATCGGGTGTGCACCCTTCTCGAAAACTTTGAAATTGAATGAGGAAAACTTTCTTTTGTAATACAGCGCACTGAGGTCGTATTTTCTCGAAATCAAAACATGCGGCTAATATTTTTCCATTACTCTCAATCGCATGCTGCTTGTCATCATCTTTAAGCCTTCTGCTTTCCATTCAACCCGCCAAACATTTCTTATGTTGTGCGTTAGTTGCTTCCGTCTCGTGTTCGTTTAAGTTGCAAAAAACTGCAATCATTGCCTTTTCTGACTTCGGAACGAAAAATGAAATATTGAATTCCACAGTGAATATATCACGATATTGAAGAATGTTAGCTATTAGTGACGCAGGTTTATCAGGATACAATACATTCTATAGTTTAAACATTTTAGCGCTTTTTAGCCTTATAATGGTGAGTGATTGTGAAGTGAATGAAACTGAGCGAGCCACCAAATATTCGAGTATTTCCATGGTATATTTGCTCAAGTTTGTTGTCAAACGATCCAGCTTACCAAAATGTCAGTTTTAGGTTGCAAATTGCTAATCTGCTTGTTAGAACGTATCGAGCATCTACCCCAAGATGTTTCAAACAAAGAAGTCAAAATAAATTCATTCATAGACAGTCGCAGTTTAATTAATTACTATAGAATAAAACATATTTAAGCTTTTTGTATGTCAACATTTTCCAAAACATTTGAATATCTGATTTTTACAATATTTGGTAATATACTTTAGACACGTCATAAGATTAGATTATTTCTGAAACACACGTTCTAATAATATGTGCAGCACAAGATACTAATACCTAAATACTCACACCTGAATATTGAAGTCTCCGCAATTGATCAAAATCCTCTTGTCCTGCGGTATCATGTATCGTGAGCAAATATTTTTTTCCTCCTAATTCCAAATCAATAGATTGAGTGCCACACCTGGAATGGGGTATGTTTTTTCACAAAAAAAAAAATGCAATCAATTTTAAATTAGTAATTGCGCACTAACACTTACACACTTGGTAAGTAACTATCGGTAAATCCGCCTTGCGCGTACGTATACAGTAGACATGTTTTACCAATGTAACCATCACCAACAATCACAAAACTCAGTTGTTTCGTTGGTTGCATGTTCGATTAGTCGTTTACTACTAATTTTGTGAACCAAGAGTTATCGTTATCCATTGAATTGCGATATTTTTTCTGTATAGTCAATTTGTAATCAATTCTATTGATAAGATTAATAAACTTATTATTTGAAATATAGAGTTTCTTATCAATAATCGAAATTACTTAAATACGGCCACAAATTGTAACAATTCTGTGTCACAAGTCGGATTTTGGAATAAAGTTTACACTAAAATTTCACTAAAATCAAAATTTTCTCAAATCGGAGGCTTGAAATCATATTATAATTCTTCAAGTGAAAGTCTAGTTCTAAAATTAAGTCTTCAGTAATTTATATTTGAGAGCTACTTGAATTTAGTATTAAAATTCGGTTGAAATGTAAAATACAAAACAACATTGTATTTCCTATCAATTATGTACTAAAATCTAGCTTTAAATTTAAGGAAAACTACAATCGATTCTATTTCTTCTTTTGACTAAAATTAAGCTTAAAAGATATTTAAAATTAACCCTTGTTTAACAATTTACGAAATTAAATAATGTGAAGTTGCGAACATATGATAGAAAAAAATTGTGGTCTTGAAGCCGAAAAATTTTATTTTTAGTAAAAAAAATTAGTTTAGAACTAGTACTAATAATTATTAGTGTTTGGCACACATCTTAATCCACTGGGTTTAAAAAAATATTTAACATTGTGAAAGCTAAAATAAGATTAAACCACTTAACTAAATCAAACTAAGAAATTAAGTCAAGGCTAGACCAAATTCGAAGAGAAACCCATCGAACCCTGATAAGTAATTCAGATTTCAATTTTTCCTGATTATAACTTTTGGAAAGTGCACGAATTTAAAGATCGATTCTTGGTTAAAACTTTTCCTTGACCGTAATGAAAATCCAAACATTTTATTATTTTTAAGTCTCGAGCTAAAAATGTAGGCACCCTAAACGATACTTAATTCAATGTTGTTATGTTGCCTTAAGGATTACTTCAAGGCTCACGCTTAATTTTAGTACTAAATTAACGCTAGATTTTAGAATGTATTCTGATTTGAGTCGTTACTTAATTTAAATATCTGTACTAATATTAAGGTTTGCTTGCTAGCTTTATAGCGAGCCGCTTTATATACTAAAACAAAACTTTATTCAGATCTAAACTAAACGGATTGTTTTGATTTTACAACTTTAGGGTGCAAACATGATATGAACTAAGTTGCTTGATTATGTCTTTATTTCACGTTAAGGTTGTAAAATGCATTAATATCGTTTCAAAACTAAGCATATTAATTCAAGCCTGGTTTTAGTACAAAACAAAATAGGTAAACTTGTCGATCTTTAAATAAAAGCCGGATCTAAATGTTTGATATTTAAGCCTAAAATCAAGCTTTAAACGAAACAAAAAGATTTATTTATTATTTTCCTTTAGTACTAAAATGTATACTGAGACTGTGCCCGAAACCTGTGATAAATAATTTTTAGTACTACAATTCCTATGATAATTTGTGACAGGTACAGAATAAATTCATTATTTGATTTAGTAGTGCCATTGAGGTACTTTTCCGATTAAATTTAATTAGCGTAGTTATACCTTAATAAATATACTATTCATGATATTTTTTGTCCAAACAACTAACCATTTCTCGAAAATTTCTGTAATTAAAATGAAGCAACAAAAATTTGAGGCGGGGAAATATACCAAAAAATTATTACACTATGCGGACAGCATAATAAAAAATTGTGAACGTTGGGGAATATTTTTCAAATAAATGTCAAAAATTTGTACTAAAAAATATTTATCGTGAATTTCGGACACAGTCTAAATTAAATCTTAAGTTGGGACTTAAAGTATCAAATTGATCCATGCTTGATTTTAATATTCTTCTTACGACTGCAAGCATACTAAACATTTCTTCAGGCTTATCTTTAGGTTTATTTTTCGATTTAGTGCCTAAATAGGTTTGATTTTTAAACTTAAGCTCAATTAGGGCAAATGCCAAAACCCAGGCTCATCTGAATGCCAAACTATTTTGTTTACATCGGTTATTGACACCCAAATATTGAAATTTTCGTCAATTCAATAGTTTTAGTGTATCTTCTGGAGAAGATATCGACAAGAATCATTCGACTTTGGATTTGGTGTTATGTGAAAGAAGAAATTGTAGGTTATGTAGATATTACTTATACCGTGATTTTTTTTATATGTTCGACTCGACGATGCAACCGAGACTATTTCCCGAATTTACAGCTGTACTTTGAGAAAATTTGAGATTTTTGATTGATTCATTAACGTTGGTTCTACTGTTTGTGAGAGATTCGAAAAAAATCGGTGAATTATAGGCGAATGGTGAGCACTTATCGTATAGCGTTAGATTCATTAAAGTTTTCTCTATCGAAAAAATCAGAGTTTCGAAAAAATTCCGTGCTAACTCGAGTTATGATCTTTAGAAATAATGTTTATGGGCGATTCGCAAGCACTTGTTGCATAGCGTTGGATTTGTTGAAGTTTTCTCTATAGTTAAACGGATTTTATTTAATATTTTGAATTTTATTTTTTACAAAATCAAAAACCTTCCTCAGACTCATAAATCATAAAAATTACATTTGAACACTATGTTGTTCTATTCTCCATCAACCATTTTTTGGTCATAATCAAACAGGTATCCGGCAGCAAGCGATTAGCTTTGGCAGCAAGAAGCGTCGCAAAGCTCGTTTTCTTGAATATTTTGGGGGTCATTTTGATTTTTTTTCTACTCCAAATTTTTTCATGGTCACCGTCTTGCGGACTTTTCTTCGGAGCCGGTCTTAAGAAAATATTTTATTGCAACAGAAACAATTTCCTCTTTTTCTAAAAATTAAAACACCGTCGTTTCCTAAAAATTTTCTATAGAAATATACCGTTCTGCAATTTGAAAGGTAAGCTAAATCTGAGCTGTCTAATCTTAAATTTTGACTAATAAAGGAAATCTCGTGGGCCCAAACAACCGTGGGCCCCCACTACGGGTGCTGCGGGTACCTAGTTACGCCACTATTTCCACTTTTGCGCTGGAAATTCATTTTTCTAAACCAATTTTGATTTCGTCTTTTACATTATTTATTAGCCCATTGTAGCTTACAAAAATGAAGAATCTTTAAAAATTACGAATTCAAACGAAGTATAGTATTAAGTGTCATCCAAAAATTACATCACTTTTACGTTATTGCTGACATTTGAAAAGAGAGACCGGAAGGTCTATCTGCCATTAGAAAAAAAACATTGTATCAGAGCAAATATGATAGGTTGTAGCAGATTTCTCTGTGTAACATGACAACTTTTTAAAACGATTATATTAGTGAACACCGATGCCGTGGGGAAAAACAGAAAACTTTTTTTGCCCATTTCGACGTGATAACGTCTTACACGGCAAGGTCGTGGGTAATTACAAATCAACAGTACGCATTTCCTTTAATTTAAACATATGATTGCTTAGGTTAGTCTTTACTCTTTAGGCTTCATACCTACGATCAGAGCAATTCTGGTGCCAATTTTTGCGTAAAGAAACAGTGGTGGTTAATTTATTTTAAATTAAAATAATTAATTTCCACATACATTTTAAAAGCACTGTAGTGTTGGGACGATCATCGATTCGGGATTACCCAAGCATTTTTATTTTCGATTTTTTCGTCAAATTTCGAAGGATAATCTAAGCTTAGTGAAGTTTTTCCCTTTGCTCGCGTTCCAATTTATTAAAAGAATTTGTATGAAACGTGTCGCGAAAACTCGTAACTCAACGAAACTCAATCTAAAAAAATTGTGTGCATGACAAAAGACAAATTCCAATTTGAAATTAATTTTTATTAAAATACATACATAATAGGCCCGATTCTGGGACGATAAAATTCATGTTATGTTATTTTATTTCCCCGCTTCCTATATGAATTTGTATTGAAAAAACAAAAATAACATAACATAACATAAAATTTTGGAAGGCAGAATCGGGCCTAATATTGGCTTTTTATGTACATACATATATTTGTAAATAAATCTAAAAGAAAATTTATTTATTTAAAATAAGTCAAAAAACATTTAATAAGTTAAAATAAATTGATGCTGGAATTTTCCTAATTACGTATATTGTATATAGGTACATAATAGATAAAGAAAATGGAGTAGGGGAGCCCTCCTTTGAAGATGCACAGAAAAAGTAAAATTCCAAGTAAATTGAATCAATATAATTTTATTGATTTTTATGTTTTAATTGAAAATCAAACACAATCACAACTTATTGGTATCTACATCGAGTGTCCAATTATTTTTTAAACATTAAAAAATTAAATTTATAAAAAAAATGATTTACAAACATAAATCTTTTACCCACATTACAAATTTACAACGCAGTTGAAAAGACTTTACTAAAATATTTTACGTCAAACCAAATTCACGTTAGTATATTATACACACCAATACTAATCACAAGAACAGTGAAGTTATCTTACGATTATTTTCTCAAAAATTGAAGGAAAATACGGTAGCTCAATTTTTAGTTTGGGTAGCGAATAAAAAAGCGCACTAACCGTTAAAAAATGGTTTACCCGTCACACTAAACACCCAGAAAGCAATTAGTTAAAATAATAATATAATATGTATAACCGATTCTCCCCATCAAACTAAAAACAAAATTCGGCAGAGACGTATTAGGAAATAACCAAATCATCAACTTCAGAAAACAAAATAAAATTTATTATGAAACAAATTTATTTCGTCTCTGTTTAGTTTGTTTTTTTATTTCATGTGCGAAGAGAACAAAAGAAATCCATAAAAAAATAACAGTGCAACAAAAATGTACCGTATGAAAAAAAAAAATAAAAACAAAAGTTTTTCTGAACTAAACAACTTACTGGTTACTGAGTTTATCAGTTTTTATTGGTATTTTGAATAGAAAAGGTGTTTTTCAAATTTTAACCGTTTTGTTTTGTATTGATAATAATAGCCGCATTTCTTGACGCATTAGTGATCCAGATCAGATCAAAGTTTACATTGAAAACAACAACAAAAATTAAATTTTTGTTGTTGTTTTCAATGTAAACTTTGATCTGATCCGGATCACTAATGCGTGAAGAAATGCGGCTATTATAAAGTTAAGCAGTAATACTTTGGTTTTGACGTGAATAACTTCTTTGCGACAAGGTATACGCTAGAGAATGTTAAGGAAAATATGTAGCGCTATCGTGTACCAGTACAGTCTTAAATTCTCGGTTATATTTTATATCAAATAATTTGTTACAAAAAAACAAAGACGTTTGCTTGTTAATAAAATTTTTGAAACTCAATTTTAGTTCAAAAATAACTTCATGTCTCTCATATGAAGAAGCGAAAAAAGGTAAGCATAAATGAAATAATCGAATCTGTTCTACAGAATGGTGATCAGCATTTATGGGAACACCAAAAATACAAAAATACGCCGAATGCTAAATTTTAAACGGCACAAACGAAACTCTAGATTTAGGAGCTATGCAAAATATAGCTGCGTAACAGAAAACACCAGCGAGAAGATATCCTTCAAGAGGTGAAACGTCGCGGCCAGCACACAGCAAAGCTCCTGCGGACATCCTGAATGAAATTATAATGAGCGTGGCTGCTTTCCAATTTATTGGTATCATTGCAAGTTATTGAAAATGAAGGATGAATTTCTTCACAAAAATAGATCGTACTAGCATCAAACGCGCCAGAGAAGTCCTACAAGAGGTAGATTTTGGCAGTTCTGCAGCTAAATTGAGCGTAATTAAGGCACTGGACTGAATATGCTAAATTATATTATATTGTAATTGAAATGAAGTTGTTGTGTTAATTCGGTGTGGCTTGACAAATTTTGTTATCTCTGAGAATAGCTTTGCTTTCCAATTGAGATCGCGAATAGGCGCCCGACACTATTTAAGAAACAAGTGTACCCGACTTTATGAAAATCGAGAACAGATTGAGAAATATTTTGTGTTTTGTTGTCGAGAAAAATATCGTGCGTTTTGAAATATCCAATACACCAATGGATTGGTTCATACAATGTGTGATGCGAAGTTGGCGCAAGAGAGTTTGTGAGTCAATATATTTAAGAGAATATATTGAGAGTGAATATATTGAGAGTAAATATATTGAGAGTAAATATATTGTAGTGGAGAATTAGGTAAACCGCTACAGATATCCTAAAAGAGAAATAAATAAATAATCCTGTACTTGGAGCCGATTAACATGAATTGACCTACATGGATTTGACCTACAGTAATTTTTTGCGCTGAATTCGAATCCGGCTACAACCTATCGCATCAGGTTTTTAAGATATTCTAACCTAAAGGTGTCAAAAATCATGTTTTTTAATTGATTAGTATTAATGCCAATATTAATCAGAATTTCAAAGGGATGGAGAACAAATGCTTAAAAGGGTTGTATTCCGTATTTAAAAAAGAATCACCTGGAAGTATTTACTGATCAATCATTATGGTTGACTACAAAATATTTACTCACACAAAGGTAATTGTTCAATCATGTTCAGTGGTATTGGTAGAACACCCAACCAGGTATGTTATGGAAAGCCCGAGTGAAATTCATTAAGACGAATCATTGGCGAAGATTCATATACTTCATTACACTCATAAGAATGAACTAAATGTTTATGCTCTAAAAATAGGTAAAATATGTTTGCAAAAACGGCAAAATTTGTAACAAAAATAATACAATTTATAATTTTCATAAATTTTATAAAAAATTACACAAATCTAATTTTATTTATAGAATTGTTCAAACATACACAGTGAGATCTAAAAATAACCGAACTTTTAATTTAAATCATAGAATACGTAGAGCCATCTATTAAACGTTGGTAGTGTTAGAAAGGTACATGTTTCTTCTTTCGAACGCAGCTAAGTTCATGCTAATCGGCTAATCGGTTGACAGGTTACAAAATTACACACGTTTTAATGACAGTAGTTTTTGAAGTTATGTCGTAAAAACATAATGGAACAAAGAGCAAATATTAAAATAAAAGTTCATAGCTTTTAAAAAATTGGATAGTTCAGTGAACCATATACATTATGTCAGTTATTTACATTTAAATTTAATACGTAATATGTATTCTACAAATTCCATGACTTCCATAAATTTCATTAACTCTTGGAATTCTACAAATTTTCGTAGTTTCGTAAGCTCGATAAATCCTATAAATTGTAATAATTCTGTAAATTGCATAATGTTTTAATCGCCAAATCTTTTAATTTATAAACATTTCCTAGATTCTTGACTTCTCAATGAGCTCTAAATTCTCTATGAGTTCTAAAAATTGTTGCAATTCTGTCAGTTCTTTAATTTCTACAAACACAAGTATTACGTATTTTAAAAATTCCAAAGTTCAATAAATTCGATAAATTTTACAATATAAATTTAATTAATTTCTAAACTCTATAATTTCTCTAAATTTTACGAATCCTATAAATTTTGTAAATTCTATAAAGTTTAAAAATGAATTAATTTCTTTAACTACGTAATATGTATTCTAAAATTTAAATGATTTTCATAAATTCTATAACTTAGGTTAGGTTTAGGTGGCGCTCCACTAGGACCACGCATAGATACAAAAATGATCCATAGCCATTTCAAATTATATAAATTTCATTAGTTCTTTGAATTCTACAATTTTTCGTAGTTTCATAATTTCCATAAATCATATAAATTCTACTGGATTAAAAGATTCACTAAATCGGATTTAAAACCAATAAATTTCTTAAATTCCTCAAATTATATAATTTTTTTAAATTTTAAACTTAGTAGGATATGTATAAAAATTTTTTGAAATTTATTCAATTAACATAATTTGTAGCATGTATAGAATTTACAGAATACAATTATGAATTGTACAAATTCTGCATATTCTATAAAGTTTCCAAATTCTAGTAAGTTTACAAACTTTATTAATTCGATAAATTTTATAAATTCTATTAATTCCAACTCATAGTTCTATAAATTGTTTCTACTCTAGTCAGTTCTTTGAATTCTATAAATTCTACAAAGTCAAATTTTACTTATTCTCAGCATTCCTTAAGTTCTAAAAACTCTATAAATTTTGTAAATTTCTTGAATTCGATAAATGTTATAAATTTAAAACATTCGATCAATCCTCGAAACTTTATTAAATCCATAAATTCTATAATTTATATAAAATTAACAAATTCTATAATTTTTTGAATTCTATAAATCCTTTAAATTTTGTAAATTTTATAATATATAACAATTCAGTAAGCATAAATAAATTAAATTCTTAAAATTGTGTAAATTCTATGAGTTTTATGTTAAATTCTTCATTAAATTTCCCAAATTTTACTTATTCTCAAAATTTGATAATAATCTCTATAAATTCTAAATTTTCAATAAATATGTAGATTCTATTACTTAATATTATTAACTCTATAAATTGTATAAATTCAATAAATGTTATGCATTTTATAAATTTTATCAATTCTGTCGGTTCTATAAATTGTACAAAGTTCTTAAACTCTAAAATAAATTACGCAAATACTACGAAGTTTTCTTATACTTAAAATTTCATAATTCCTATAAATATTCTACATTGTATTCTAAATTTTAATTCTATAAATTATGTAAATTTGATAATTTTTTTAAATTTTATTGGTTCTGTCAGTTCTATAATTCGTTTAAATTCTAGAAATTCTAGAAATTTTATGAATTTTACAAATTCTTAAAATTTTGTAGGTCCTATGAATTCTATAAATTGTTCTAACTCTGTCAGTTCTTTCCACAAATTAAACTATTAGGTATTCTAAAAATTTAAGTCCTATTAATTCTACAAATCTCAGAAATTCAATAAATTCTATAAATTTAATTAATTTTATAAACTCTATAAGCTCCAAAATTTCTGTAAATTTTAAGACATTTTATAAATTCTGCAAAGTTTAAAAATAAAATAATTTCTTTAAATACGTATTATGTATTCTACAAATTTCAAGATTTTCATAAATTTCTTTAACCCTTTGAATTGTACAAATTTTCGTAGTTTCGTAAGCTCGATAAATCCTATAAATTTTAATAGTTCTGTAAATTGTATAAATCCTATATATTTTGTAATTTCTATAAAGTCTAAAGATTCCAAATCTTTTAAATTCTATAAATTTTATAAATTCCACAAATACTATAAATTTTTTAACTTTTTTTTTAGGGAATTTAAATAACTTATAAAATGTTTATTGAATTGACATAATTTGTACCATGTATAGAATTTATACAATTCAATTGTGAATTCTACAAATTCTGCATAGTCTATAAATTTTACAAAACGTAATAAGTTTATAAACTTTATTAATTCAATAAATTTTATAATTTTTATAAATTCTCTTAATTCTTAAATCATAATTCTTTAAATTGTTGCTACTCTGCAAGTTCTATGAATTCTTCAAACGTTATAAATTCAATAAATTCAGTTAATGCTTTAAAAATTCCATAAATTCTATAAAATTTACAAATTCTATTAATTCTATAAATCCCATAAATTTTGTAAATTTTATAAAGTCTATATAGTCTAACAATTCAGTAAGCTCTTTAATACAATTACTCCTAAAAATAAATTAAATTCCTGAAATTTTGTAAATTCTGTGAGTTCCATATTCAATTCTACATTAAATTCTCCTAATTTTACTTATTCTAAAATTTTGATAATTTCTATTAATCTTTTTAACTCTATAAATTGTATAAATTCAATAAATGCTAGACACTCCATAAATTTTAGTAATTCTGTCACTTCTATTGACGATTGGAGCATCACGGATTCCACCTAAGTGTATTCCACAATTTTTAAACTGAGCTAGTTGATAATTTGACGTTCGAAATTGTTGTAAACAATTCCAATTTTGAACTGTAAACACAAATTTTAATTATAAGATTGCTAATAAATGTAAATTATTATAATTTTGAATTATAAAAACAATTTCTAATTACTGAATTGCTAAATTTTCTTTCATCGCATTTGTGACAAGTGTCATTTTGTTAGTAGCATCATTTTAACTGTTTTCCTAGAGAGGCGCTTTCTCTACTTTTACAATCGTCAATAAATTGTATACATTTTTTAAATTCTGAAATAAATTACTGAAATTCTATGAATCTTGCTTAAAAATTTCATAATCCCTATACAATTTCTAAATTATTTGAATTCTATAAATACTATAAATTATGTAAATTCGATAAATTTTTTAAATTTACAAATTCTGTCGATTCTATAATTTGTTTAAATTCTGGAAATTCTACAAATTTTATGAATTTTATAAATTCTTTAAATGTTGTAGCTCCTATGAGTTTTCTAAATTGTTGCAGCTCTGTCAGTTCTTTAATTTCTACAAACTCAAGTATTATGTATTCCATAAGTTCAATACATTCTATAAATTTAATTCATTTCCAAACCCTATAAGTTCCATATTTTATGTAAATTTTACGAATTCTATAAATTTTATAAATTCTATAAAGTTTAAAACTTAATTAATTTCTTTAACTCGTAATATGTATTCTAAACATTCCATGATATTCATAAATTCTATAAATTAAGTTCACTAGGGCCAGACATAGGCACAAAAATGGTCCGTAGCTACTTCAAATTCTATAAATTTAATTAATTCTTTGAATTCTACAATTTTTCGTAGTTTTGTAAGTTCGATAAATCATATAAGTTTTAATAATTTTAATCATATAACTCCTATACACTTTGTAAATTCTATAAATTCTATAAAATTTAAAGATTCACTAAATCGGATGTAAAACCAATAAGTTTCTTGGATTCCTCAAATTCTATAAATTTTTTTAATTTTAGACTTTGTAGAATTTATAAAATTTTTAGAATTTATAGAATTTAAATAATTTATAAAATTTTCAAAATTTCAATATAATTTGTAGCATGTATAGAATTTAAAGAATACAATTATTAATTCTACAAATTCTGGATATTCTATAAATTTTACAAATTCTACTAAGTTTATAAACTTTATTAATTCGATAAATTTTATAAATTCTATTAATTCCTAACTCATAGTTCTATTAATTGTTTCTACTCTGTCAGTTCTTTGAATTCTTTTCTACAAAGTCAAATTTTACTTATTCTAAACATTTCTACAAATACTAAAAATTTTATAAATTCTTTGAATTCTAGAAATGTTATAAATTCAACCAATTCGATCAATATAATAAACTTTATTGGATCCATAAATTCTATAATTTATATAAAATTAACAAATTCTATCATATAATTCTTTGAATTCTATAAATTTTGTAAATTTTATAATATATAACAATTCAGTAAGCATAAATAAATTAAATTTCTTAAATTTTATAAATTATTTGAGTTTTATGTTAAATTCTACATTAAATTTCCCAAATTTTACTGATTCTCAAAATTTTCATAATCTCTATATATTCTAAATTTTCATTAAATTCTACATATTCTATTACATACTAAATTCTATTAACTCTGTAAATTGAATAAATTCAATAAATGCTATGCATTCTATAAATTTTATCAATTCTGTCGGTTCTATAAATTGTATAAAGTTTTTAAATTGAAGTTTTCTTATACTCAAAATTTCATAATTCCTTTACATATTCTACATTGTATTCTAAATATGAATTCTATATAAATACTATAAATTATGTAAATTCTTTAAATTTTATTAGTTCTGTCAATTCTATAATTTGTTTAAATTCTAGAAATTTTATGAATTTGGCAAATTCTTTCAATTTTGTAGCTTCTATGAATTCTTTAAATTATTCTAACTCTGTCAGTTCTTTAATTTCTACATACTCAAGTTTTGCGTATTCTAAAAATTTAAGTCCTATTAATCCTACAAATTTCAGAAATTCAAGAAATTCTATAAATTTAATTAATTTTATAAACTCTATAACATCCATAATTTCTGTAAATTTTAAAAAATTTTATAAAGTTAAAAAATTAAGTAATTTCTTTAAATACGTAATACGTATTTATTCTACACATTCCATGATTTCAATAAATTTCATTAATTCTTTGAATTCTACAAATTTTCGTGGTTTCGTAAGCTCGATAAATCATATAAATTTTAATAATTCTGTAAATTATATAAAACCTTTATATTTTGTAAAGATTCACCAAATCTTTTAAATTCTATAAATTTTATAAATTTCACAAATTCTATAAATTTTTTAAATTCTAGACTTGGTAGAATTTATAACAATTTTAGAATTTATAGAATTTGAATAATTTATAAAAATTTTATTGATTTAACATAATTTGTAGCATGTATAGAATTTATTCTCTATGAGTTCTATAAATTGTTGCAACTCTGTCAGTTCTTTAATTTCTACAAACTCAAGTATTATGTATTCTAAAAATTCTATAAGTTCAATAAATTCGATAAATTCTATAAATTTAATTAATTTCTAATTTCTTATAAGTTCCATAATTTCTGTAAGTTTTACAAATCCTATAAATTTTGTAAATTCTATAAAATTTAAAAATGAATTAATTTCTTCAACTACGTGATATTTATTCTAAACATTTCATATTTTTCATAAATTCTATAAGTTAGGTGGCGGTCCACTACGGCCAAGGCTAGACACAAAAATGGTCCGAAGCCATTTCAAATTCTGTAAATTTCATTAATTCACAGAATTAATTCTATAAAATTAATTTCATTTTAATGAACATTGTATAAATTTATAAATTCAATAAATTCGATACATATTTCTATAAAATTTACAAATTCTATGAACTCTAGAAATCCCATAAATATTGTTTATTTTATAAATTCTATGAAGTTCAACAATTCAGTAAGCATAAATAAATTTAATTCCTTAAATTTTGTAGATTCTGTGAGTTCTTTATTCAATTCTACATTATTAAATTTAACAAATGTTACTTATCCTTAAAATTTCATAATCTCTATAAATTCTATAAATTCTGAACTTTCAATAAATTCGACAAACTCTATTACTTATTTCATTAACACTATAAATTGTATAAATTCAATAAATACTATACATTCTATAAATTTTATCAATGCTGTCGATTCTATAAATTCGATAAATTTTTAAATAAATCCTGTCAATTCTATGTATAATTTTTTAAATTCTAGAACTTTATGATTTTTTGAAATTCTTTAAATTTTGTAGCTTCTACAAATTTTATACATTGTTCCAACTCTATCAGTTTTGAATTTTAAAGTTCTTCTGGTAAATAACCAGATGATCATTACGATTTTACGATTTGTTACGAATAGCGAAATTATCAAGAATTTTACAACTTTAGCTTCGATCTGAATGAGAAACACGAAAAATTTAATTATTTTCCAGTCAATCTCATCAGGCTATAGCGACTGAATTGTTAAATACATTATTAATTATTTTCTATATATAGAAAGCAACATTTACTTTAAGCATTAGCGAATTGTATGCGAATTGTATATTCAGTCGCTATAGCCTGATGAGATTGACTGGAAAATAATTAAATTTTTCGTGTTTCTCATTCAGATCGAAACTGAAGTTGTAAAATTCTTGATAATTTCGCTCTTCGTCTATCAGTTTTGTTCATTTCTATAAACTCAAATATTACGTATTCTAAAAATTTCATAAGTTCCATAAATTCTATAATTTTTTTAAATTCTACAAATTTTATAAATTTAATAAAATCGATAAATTTTACTAATTCTATAAACTCTATAAGTTCCATAATTACTGTAAATTTTACAAATCCTATAAATTATATGAATTCTATAAATTCTATAAATTTAATAAATTCCTTAAATTTTTTATCAATTCTGTGTAAGTTCTAAAATTTGCATACATTTTTAAATTCTATAATAAATTCTCTTCTATGAATTTTTCTTGTAGTAAAAATTTCATAATTCCAATAATGTTTTAAATTATTTGAGTTCAATAAACGATAAATTGTATAAACCCTTTTAAATACGTAAATCAAATAAATTCTTTAAATTTTATAATTTCTGCCAATTCTATCATTTTTTTAAAGTTCCATAAATTTAATTTTATAAATTCTTTGAATTTTGTAGATTCTACGAGTTACATAAATTATTTCAACTCTGCTAGTTCTTTTGTTTCTACAAACACAAATATTACGTATTCTAAAAATTTCATTGATTTCCATAAATTCTATAAGTTCGTAATTTCGATAAATCCTATAAATTTTAATAATTCTATAATTTTTTTTTCGCTGGCGCTACATCCCATAGAGTGATTTGGCCGCTTCATTGTGTAGTTTCGTAATCATTTGTTAACGGATAATGAGTGATTAATTCATTGATCCTTACATTAACTAGCCGTGATTTTTTCATCACCCGCCGGGAATCGAACCCGGAACCTCCAGAGCTTAAAGCAAGCATGCTAACAACTGTTCCACCGGGGCACTCTATAAATTGCACAAATGCTATACTTTTTGTAAATTATATACAGTATAAAGATTGAATCTTTTAAATCCTATAAATCCAACAAATTCTATAATTTTTTAAATTCTAGGCTTGGTAGAATTTATAAAAATTTTAGAATTTAAGTGATTTATAAAATGTATAGAATTTATTGAGTTAAACATAATTTATAGCATAGCATGTATAGAATTTATAGAATTCAACTATGAATTCTACAAATTCTACATATTCTAATAAGTCTATAAAATTTATTAATTTACCGAGGTACCGGGTTCGAATCGTTATAGAGGTGGGATGCAAAAGGGATTTTTCTTCATCTGATTACGATCGGTGATGAAGATGAACATAACTATGACCCCCTTTTGTGAGTGTAGAGTCCATGAACCGACACACCTTTTATGCCAGTACTATAGGCTGTGGTGCAAAACGGACCTATATCCATACGTACGTCCTCGATTTGGCTACTGCGTAAGGTAGGACGTAAAAAGCGAATTGCGAAAGAGTTGGAAGTGCCTAGGGCCCCAGAAAAGGTTGCAGAGATAGAAACAAACAAGCTTTATTAATTCAATAAATTCTATAAATTTTATAAATTCTTTATCTTAATTTTTAACTTCTATCGATTCTATGAATTTTATAAATTCTGTCAAATTCAATAAATTTTTAAAATTTTACAAATTTTAAAGTCATAGTTCTTTACCATAAATTATTTCAACACTGTCAGTACTTTAATTTACACAAACTCAAATATTACGTATTCTAAAAATGCCATAATTTCTATATGATTTAATTAATTCTTTAAATTCTACAATTTTTACTAGTTCCATAAATTCGATTAATTCCATAAATGTTAATAATCCTATAAATTGTATAAATCCTTTAGCTTTATAAATTCTCTAAAGTCTAAAAATTCAATAAATTCTTTAAATGCTGTAAATTATATAAATTCCACAAATTCTAAACTTATTAAAATTTATGAAATTTACATATTTTATAGAATTTAAATAATTTATAAAATATAATTCATCGATTTAACATACATAATTTATAGGACAAATTTTAGCTATAGAATTTAATTATGAATTCTTTAAATTCTAAATATTCTGTGAATTCTATAAATTCTAATAACTTTATAAACTCTACCAATTCGGTAAATCCTATAATAAATCCAATAATTTCTTTATATTCCATAAATTTTATTGATTCTGCCAGTTAAAAATAATTTATAGATGACAGTCAACTACCAATTTTACATATTCTAAAAACTTTGTAACTTGTATAAATTTTATAAATTCTGTAAATTAAATAAATTCGACAAATCCGATTGTCTACTTCTAAGAACTTTATAAATTTTAAGAAACACTATAAATTTGATAAATTTTGTCAGTTCTAAATTTGTATAAATGTTATAAATTATTTCAATTCTATAAATTATGTGAATTTCACAAAATCTAGAAATTTTTTAAATTTTAGATTTATAAGAATTTATAAAATTTATAAAATTTGTAGAATTTAATTATTATAAGTCTATAAATTCTACATACTCTGAAAATTTTATAAATTCTAATTAGTTTAAAAATTTGATATAAAATGCATGCTTAAAATTAAATAAATTCTATAAATTTCATAAATTTTGTCAATTCTAACAGTTCTATAAATTACATAAAAATATTTTATATTATATAATAGGCAAATTCTCCAAATTTTACTAATTCTAAAAATTTCGTAACTTTTACAAATTTTATAAATTTTATGAATTCTTTAATTTCTATAAATTTTGTAAATTCAATAAATGCTATAAATTCTATACATTTTATCAATTTTGTCAGTTCTATAAATTGTATACATTTTTTGAACGTTTTAATAAATTTTCCAAATTCTACAAATATTTTTCATACTAAAATTTCATATTTCCTATAAATTTTCTAATTTTTGAATTCTACAAATATTATAAATTCTATAAATATGAATATCTAAATTCAATAAATTCCTTAAATTTTATAAATTCTGTCAGTTGTTTCATTTATTTATACAAGAGGAGAGTCTTCAAATTTAACTTGAATTTATAACAATACAATGTGAACAGGGAACAGAGGGGAGGGGGGATTAATCCTCGTTCTATGAAAAATTTAGTAAGCCACACTGCAATCTTACATTTTATCGAGTTTCATATAAATTTCTGCTAAAAGATACAGCTAATGGTGTAAATGTTAGATAAATAAATGATAAAGTAGATTAAAAGCGATTGTTTTCGTCATTGTCTGTCAAAATATAAAATAAATTATAAAAATGACCAAATTATTTTTAAAACTTAACTAAATTAATTACCATATTTGGAGACTTTCCTTTAATAAATGGAATAGTTTTTAATAAATTTACTTATCAATTAATTTTAAAGTGAATTATATTAAAGTTTCAATATTTCTTGAATCCATTTAAAAGGTAAGAAGCTATCGTGGTGTAGTTAGTTTTCATATCTTCAAGTTTCTATCAACTTTTTTACATTGGAAAGCCACCTTAGTTTTTATGTCATTAATGCCGTGCTTCGTAGAACTGAGGACGAGATCATTTCACCTCTCACATGACAACAGCACTTTGTCGCTTACGGTTGTACGTCACGTGAGAGGTGACAAGACGTAACTTGCTCTGTGTGAAATACGGGGTCGATGCCTTGTTAATAGTACCGAGATCTTTCCACTCTGTCAATTCTTTAATTTCTATAAACTTAAATATCACGCATTCTAACAATTCCATAATTACGATAATTTCGATAAATTCTATAAATCGTATAAATTTTATAAATTTTGTGAATTCTGGAAATTCTATACAGTCTACAAATTTAATAAGTCCTTCAACCTATAAATCTTATAAAAGATGCAAATTCCACAAATTCTATAAATTTTTTTAAATTCTACATCGATTAAAATTTATAAAATTTATAGAATTTAAGTAAATTATAAAATTTATAAAGTTGATCGAATTAGCATAATTTATAGGATGCAATTTAAATAATTCAATTATGAATTGTATAGATTCTAAATATTCTAAAAAAATTTATAAATTCAAATAAATCTATACTGTATAAATTTGATAAATTTTTACAATTCTGTCAGTTCTTTAAACGCTACAAATGTTACTTATTGTAAAAATTTTTAATTTTTAGAATTTCTTTAAGTTTTATATAATTTTTTAATTTCAATAAATTCTGTAAATTCTATCAGTTCTATAAATTGTATAAATTTTTTAAATACAAGAAATTAATTTTAGTTGAAAAATTCAGTGAGTTCAAATTCTATAAAGTCTAAAATTATAAATTCCTTAAATTTTGCTAATTCTGTCAGTTTTTCTTAAATCTTAATAAATGTTTCAATTCTATATTAAATTCGCCAAATTCTACAAATTTTAATTAATTCTAAAATTTTCATAATTTTTATAAATTCTTTTAATAACTCTATAAATTCAATTAATGCTATAAATTCTATAATTTTTTATTTCAAATCTGTCAGTTCTCTAAATTGTATAAATTTTTTAAATTCTCGAAATTCTAGTAATTGTATGAATTTTATAAATTCGTTAAGTTTTGTAAATTCTAGAAATTGTTTCAACTCTGTTATTTCTTTAATTTTTACAACCTCAAATTTTACGTATTCTCACAATTCCATGATTTATCTAAATTCTATAAATTTCACTAATTCTTTGAATTCTACTAATTCCACAGATTTTATAAATTTTTTGAATTCTAGACTTATTTATAAAATTTATCGAAAGAATATAATTATGAATTCTATTAATTCTACATATTCTATAAATTATATAAAGTCTAATAACTCTGTAATCTCTGTAAATTCGATAAATTCTTGTGTTTTAGGAAGTTTTTCAATTCTTTAAATTTTGTTGATTCTGTGCGCGCGAACGCAATGAATTGTCTCAACTCTGTCAATTCTAAAATTCTATAAATTTTATAAATTTGAATAACTTGTAACCCCCACAAAAGTTAAAACTCAGGACACAAGTTTTTGTTAATTTTTAAACGTTTTGTTCTATTTTTTGGTAGAAAACGTAGTAAATTTGGATTGGAGTGAGGTGTGGATTAGTGCATTATATTGTTGTGAAATGGGAATGATCTCAGCAAATTAATGATTTTACAAATTATTTCAGCAGGCATTTGCTACTTGTGCAACTTGAATTTGTTTTGTTTGTTTATAACAGACTACATGGCGCTTCATTTGGAGCTTTGCAAGATTATGAAGCCGAAAGTTTTATTAATTAACAAAGTCCCAACTCTTAATAAAACTGAATAAAATTCAGATTTCAAACGATTGTTGCCATGTCATACATTTTTTACGAAAAATACTGCGGCCGTTTAATTATTGCGTAAATCTACTGCATTATATCAAAAATACTTTTAATTAAATAAATTTACGCAAAGATGTTGTTCAGGAATCAGATTAGATAGTGCAATTACATACATAATAGTCGTTCGACAATGAATACTATATAAACATGACATAAGATTAGATTAAAGTGAAAACCACTTTATGTTGGAACATCAGCCATTTTCTAAAATAATAATATGTATAAACACACACACGCATCAACACTGTATACTCACTTCAGAATATGTAAATTTCCGTAACCGCTCAAAATCCTCTTGGCTCTGAAAACTCACGTAATATATTGTGAAGCTTGGCTGTGAAGCACATTGTGTTGAAGAGACATATAACAACAATACAAATTTTTGATGACAAAGGATATATTTAGAACAACATGTGTGCAGAAGAATTTGTTGGTTTACTCCATACATTATTGGCACCAATTGTTCCTGACCTTAAACGATATGTACGTCAGATGGGAGCATCTAATGAAAACGCATTATCGACTTAATTTTGTGTACAATATTTTAATAAATTGGTAACGGGACCGTTGTTTACGATACCACCGTAGTTCTGTAATTAAATAACCTAGAAAAATGCGTTGCGCCGGCTGATTCGAAATTGCTACAGAAACGAATGAAAAAAGGCTCAAAAAGGCGGCTAAGTCGCGTTTGAGGTTAAGAGTATAGTAAGAGACTGTCCCAAGTGGGACAGTGTTGCCCTTCGTGATTGATATCCGTAACGGATTGGTAATTACCGTAGAAACTATCGAAACTATAGGATTTTATTGTTTTTGTTTGTATTTCATACGTTTATGTTTTTAGAGCTTATCAAGGTTTATATACAATATTTGGTAATAAAACCAGTTAGTAAAAACTTTAGGCATAGCAAAAGATTAGATTACGTTAATAATATAGCACAAGACATTAATACATATTTACTCACAACTACATATTGAAATTTTCGCAAATGGTCAAAATCCTCTTGGCCTGCAGTATCATGTATCTTAAGAACATATTTTTTTCCATCTAATTTTAAATCAATAGTTTGACTGTCATATCTAAAATGAGATACGTTTGTTCATAGAAACAAAAATTCAATTATTTCAGATTAGTAATCGCGCACTAACACTTACACACTTACTACACCTACATCGCTAAATTCGCCTTTTGAGTAAGTTTGTAATAGGCATGTTTTACCAATAAAACCATCACCAACAATCACAATACACAGTTGTTTCGTTGGTTCCATGTTCGATTAGTTGTTTACTACTAATTTGGTATGTAAAATATTGTCGTTATTCACTAAAATACGATATTTTTCCGTTCGGTCAGTTATTAATAAATTATTGATAAGATTAAGAAATTTATCATTGTGCGTATCACGAATGACAATCTTATCAAATAATTACATGTTATGCTAACTTTAGTTGTTTAGTACTTTGATTGATTTTAGATTTAGATTGTCGCAAAATTACAACTTAGCTCGTTCAATATCTAGATCGTATAATTATTCGAGAATGATCGCAAAACAACTCGTGGTCAAGTATGACTGCCCTCGTTCTCTAATAACCATACAAAGGCATCGCATCAGAGGCTATAACAAATCGATATACAAGTATAAGTGCGACTAATTCGCAACACGGAAACAGTTTAATTTAATCAGTTCAAAAGCTAAAACCTGTAAGTGATTAATTGAAATAAACTGTTATTCGTGAAGTAATAGTGAAAAGTGAACTTAGTCACAATTTGGTGTCCTAAGGTCTTAAAAATTTCATGGGTGTCTTTGGTGGTGAAGAGGGATTTTGTCATAAACACCAACAGTTGAAGCGGTTGACAACAAGCTGTGAGATATTACCACGGAGAATTTGCTGGCTCATATTTCAAGACTAATCAGAAGTGCATTCACAGAACGTGTCGAAGATGGAATTTGGTACAAGTTGTAGATTTGCAAACGCGCGTTTCATTTTCATAAGATTCGTAAAGATCATAAGATTCATAACGTTCATGAGATTCATAGGATTTATAAGATTCATAAGCCAACACAGGTGGGTTATGGAATTGAGAGAAATTCACTCAATATCATTTAAAACCAATCGGTGGGTAAGCAAAATTAACATTTGAGGAACAGTCTTCCGTTTTATCTCAAGTTGAGGGATGTTTAAATTCAAGGTCGTTCCATCCTTTATCAATAAATCTTTCTGGATGTTGACCTCCAGATATGTCCTGATTGGGATTTTTATTATGATGAAATTCGAAGTGGACGATAGAAATAAGACTCAAAATTTAATTTTAGATAAAGTTGGGTGCGTCTCAATAGCCATGTATCTCGTGATTTATATTCCAACGCTGCAACACTGTGTCTAGTATACCTCCAAGTGGTAACACCCGGGCAACGATATGAACGTCGGTTAAAGACTAGATGCGAGTACAGTACACTATAAATGAGCAAGCCCGAACCCAGATGGTACACGTGTTACTCAGGTAAATCCACCCTCTTCGGAGGTCGGTTTCATAGATACTGGGGGAGATCAGCCATTGCTATACTACAATTATTTTAACCAATCGGGAACCCAGGTTGTGTCAAATGTTTAGGTAAGCATCATACCAAGATTATTCAGGCAGCAAGCAGTTAAGATGAACCAACCCGAAGTAAATCGTAGAGTGTCGGGAACTACTCATGGACAATTGATTAAAATGAATTATGCATTTATGCAATATCAACAGAAATTGCAGGTGGTCCTGGACACAGACAAAATCGATGTTTTCCTCATTGAAAGAAAAAGATTATCTCGAGTTCCTCAGTAAATTAGGAAAACGTTTTGTACTTGGAGGAGACTTTAATGCAAAAAATATTCACTGGGGCTCCAGATTAACAACAACTAAGGGTAAAGAACTCCTAAAAGCTATTAGGAAATGCAGTTGTGAGGCCCTCTCAACTGAAAACCAACCTACTGGTGGCCGACTGATCCAAATAAAATACCAGATCTGATTGATTTCTTCATAATAAAGAAAATATCTGTAAATTATGTACAAGTAGATTAAAGCCACAACTTAAACTCTGATCATTTACCGATACTTTTAACGTTAAGTGAACAAATCATTCAGAAAGAAAGAAACCCGTTTCTAGTAAATAATCACACTAACTGGGAATGCTTTAAACTATCGCTAGAAGTAAAAATTAACTTAATGGTTCCATTAAAGACCGAGAAACAATAAGACAAAGAAGTTCACTATTTTTTAAACGATATTCAGCAATCTGCCTGGGAAGGTACCCGTGAAATTAAAAAGAAAATCATGGGAAACAACTACCCTTTGGAAATTAGGGAACACCTAGCAAAAACAAAGAAGAGCGAGAAGAGTATGGCAACAAACAAGGGCCCCCCAAGATAAAACTAATTTGAACAATCTCACTCAACAATTAAGAAGAGAGATCAAAGAATTAAAAAATGAATCAATCAGCAACTATTTAAGAAAATTAACTAATGATAACAGTACTAATTATTCTATTTGGAAAGAAACCAAAAGAATTAAAAGACCAATAATGCATAATCTTTCAATACGAGTAGCAGGTGAGAAATGGGCCAGGAATAATGAAGACAAAGCTCGAGAATTTGCTAAGCACCTCAAAAAAATGTTCCAGCCACATCAAGACCACACATTAGAAGCCGAGATAAAAACTGAACAAGCTGTGCAAGAAAGTAAAGAATTCCTACCGACAACACCAAAAGAAGTCGTGTATGATATAAAAGCTAATATGAATATGAAAAAAGCTCCTGGCTACGATCTTATTACTGCAGAAATCTTAAAAGAACTGCCAAGGCAAACTCTGGTGAAGCTCACCAATCTAATAAATGCAGCATTTAGAATCAAATGTGTACCAAGCTTGTGAAAAATTGCAGAAGTAATCATGATTCCAAAACCTGGAAAATCACCATACATAACCTCATCTTACAGGCCAATTTCGCTATTGCCAGTCATGTCCAAACTCTTTGAGAAGCTACTCGTAAAACGGTTAAATCCGATAATCGAGAGTAAAAACTTGATCTCAATTCATCAGTTCAGTTTTCGTAACCAACACTCAACAATTGATAAAGTTCACAGACTAACTAGTATAATTGAGAAAGCACTAGAGGAGAAAAAAATCTGTTGAACGATATTTCTAGACGTTGCACAAGCGTTTAATAGAGTGTGGCATGAAGGACTTAACCATAAATTAAGAAATCTTCTACCAATCCAAATTTTAAAATACTGGAATCTGCACTTGAAAGATAGATGATACCTTCTCTGAATTGAAAAAATCCAGCTTGTATCCGAGACACGACCTATTAACGTAGGACTACGTAAAATTAAGAAAACTTTATTTATACACTTCAAGTGAAACCCAAATTTAGAAATTATAAATTAAAAAAACCCGTTAATTGCATTAGGCTGTATCAGCCTAATATGATAGACAGACACAAAGTTAATCACGATTTTCATTTATCCCGATTGTCAAAAGTCGCGTTGTGAAAACGAAATAATCCAGTTTTTTGTGAAAATTGTGTAATGACAGTCGTCTGTCATTACACGATTTTCACCTAAACCGGATTATTTTGTTTCCCCAACGCGAGTTTTGACAAAAATGACAACTGAAAATCGCGATTAACTCTGTGTCTCTCTACGGTATAAACGTTGATTTCCCGCTGTATGTACAACACTTCTATTAATTTATATATTTATTGTTTATACAATACTAGATTTTAAATTTCTCAATTCATTATGCCACAATGAAATGCCGTTTTAAAATTAAAATAAAAAATTGGGTCTATCCGGCTCCTCTAACAACACTTTTCCGACAAAGCATCCGTTAAAGATCACTAAACCAACCATTCATATTTTATAAACATTTTATGTTATTTTGGGTAGAAATTTTCTTAAATTTGGAGACCTCTTCCCCAATATCACAATTGGCCACAACAATATAAATCTTCTAATCTCGTGTTGCCAAATCACAGACTCACAAATAATCCTAACAAGGGAACCTTTTGTACTGTTAAATTCAAAAAATAATAATAAAAACTATTCTAAGTTGTAGTACTCTGTGAGACAATAACCAAACTATTTTTTTGTATTGGCAACCAAAAAAATAGAGATGCAACCTTTGTATACTAATTTACTATGGATTAGTTGTACTTTTTATGAGAAATAATTACCAATTTGTTTTATCAAGATCAGTGGAATAGAAGTGGAGATATATCGAAAAAATGTTTTTGAGGTTAAATTAAGGGGTGATTTTAGCAATTAAAAATGGCTTGGTTGCCGATAACAAAATAGGTTTCGGTAATGTCTCACAGAGTTCTACAACTTAGAATAGCTTTTATATTTTTTTGAATGTGGCACTTCAAAAGGTTCCCTTGTTAGATTACTTAGAACTAACATGTGTTTCGATCTTCGACCTTTAACAATTAGATTCAGTTATACATCTCTAGAATACTGTTGAAAATTATTAAGAATTAAATTACTTTGTCTAGAGAGCATCTAATAGGTTCAAAAAATTTTTCTCAAAATTTGTGCAGTCTCACAATATTTTGTGAGCAACCAAGGGCCATTAGAGAATACAAAATAATAAAACACAAATAATACAAAATCAGAATTAACGTTAATATCTTTTGTCACCGAATCCTATCGCCTCATCACATACCATTTCATTTTATATATCTCCAAGCGCCTTTCTCCAAAACTTGCTCCACCCTAATGGCGTCCAATGATAATTTGCTATTACGGTTTATATACGACATTAGGTACTTTAGTTTGGCGTGAATTAACAGAATTAGCTGAATTAACTGAATCAAGTGAAGTGAATTGAGTGTTCGATTCCCAACTCTTCACTTCAGTTAAAAATTAAGCAACTGAGTTATCTGAATATGTATTTTGCTCGTGTAATTAATTTAGTTAGGTGATTTTTGTTGTATTTATTGACTTTTATTTTATTTTGCTTAAAAATTGTTTGCGCACGAAATTTTTCGTTTTGAATTAAATAAATTAATCTGTAAAATTCGATATGATTATAGATAGATTAGTAGATTACACTACCCTGCAAACTTTTGCCCCTGGACAATGAATAGTTGTTTCCGAAGTAATTTTTACCGCTGAATCCGAATATGGGCTCAGAATTGCTCTATCACGTCATGTTTATGAGATGTTCTAACCTAAAAGTGCAACAAACACTGTTTTTTGACATATTTGAGGTTATCTAGCACCGCGATTTTTTTTTCTTCAAAAGTCCATGTGTGGGGTCTTATAGTACAAGTCTTCTTCTTTCAAATGCCTTTGAGTTTGCTCAAATATGTTTTTTTTTCGCTGAGATATCGAATTTTCAAAATTGCATGTTCGTGAATTTTTGGTTATACGAAAATTTTATACCGTAGGTATAAAAGGTAGTGTGTTATACTTATACAGTATACTGACAAATTCACTAACATGCAATTTTGAAAATGCGATATCTCGGCGAAAAAAAAACATATTTGAGCAAACTCAACGATATTTGAAAGAAGAAGACTTGTACTATAAGATCCCATACATGGACTTTTGAAGAAAAAAAAAAAAATCCCGGTACTAGATAACCTCAAATCTGTCAAAAAACAGTGTTTTTGCACTTTTAGGTTAGAATATCTCATAAACCTGACGTGATAGAGCAATTCTGAGCCCAAATTCGGATTCAGCGTGAAAAATTACTTCGGAAACAACTATTCATTGTCCAGGGGCACGAAATTTTTAAAATTTTGCAGGGTAGTGTTATTTATATTCTTAACAATTTTTAATATATTTAATTTTTATTTTTATTCAAACTATAATTAACAAAAACCAAATTTTAAATGAGTATTTTTGACATTTATCTGAAGTAAATGGAACCAACTGAACACCCAATTCACTTCAGTAGCTGAATAATCTAAATAGCAACTGAATTATCTAAATAGTAACTCAATTCTAAACTTAGAATTTATTGCTCAGAAATAATACCATTAAACGCGATTTTAATAAAGCAATTCACAAATAATGTATCGATCAATATATCGTTGAAATTTCAATTATTAAAATGTCACAAAAAGTAAATAAAACGTCACAGAAATGTCAATCTCACACAAATGGGAATGTCTTGCTCAGCGATATACATATGGGTAGGGGATAGAACAAAATTTATGGAGAAACCGAAAAAGTATTTAGTGTGTGACAGAGACAGACAAAACCTTCGTCCTTGTCTTTAAATCCGAATTTTCGAACACCAAATTCAAATTTATGACTAGGAGGCGGTAAAGCAAAGTAGCTGTAACCTAGAGATGGAATAAATAAACGTTGCTAATTTAAAGCATGCCAGATACAATAATATAAAAGTAGTAGTAACCATGGTAACATATTTAAAAACATCTTAAAAATAAAAAATGAAAATTTACTTGAATGTTTGTTTATGCTAGATTTTTGACGTTTTACCCGATTTTTTTTTTTTTGTTGTTGTTTATTTTTCAGGAATGTATTTGAAATTTAAAGGAATAAATGGTTATTCATTCTTAAATTAGTGTACGAAAACTGGTAGCGTATGTAACGTAATGTATAACGATTCAAATTTGATATAATTAATTAATTATTTCGAATATAATTAAACATTATCCAATATTTATTCCATTCAATTTAAAAAAAAAATCTGTTTTGAAAAATTTCGAAATGAAATATATTCAAGTACGGCACTTATTCGGAAATACTTTTTTCGATAAAGAGAAGTATATAAAAGAGTAGTAAGACTATAAAATAAAATTTGCTCCATTTTTTTTGACGTAAATCAATGTGATTTTTGATCAATCCGCTATCCATGAATATTATATCACTGGTCTTGCTATTAGTAAAAGCATAGACATTCATACTAGATTTCTCATTTCATAGTAACTAAAGGTAAAAAACAAAAACTTCTGATAATTCCAATGTATCGTTGTGTTGTGTATTTTATAAGGCAATAATTTTAGAATGCGTTGCAAATATAATACGTATATGCAATACACCGATAATATTTGAATGGAACATTTTTGTTTTTATTTTCTGTTTTTAGTCAAATGAGAGATCTATTATGATTGTCTATGGTAAAAGCTTCCTAGATAAAATTTATTTTTAAATATTGACGATTCAAATAACGTACAATCATAGACATTCATACTAGATTTCTCATTTCATAGTAACTAAAGGGAAAAAACAAAAACTTCTGATAATTCCAATGTATCGTTGTGTTGTGTATTTTATAAGGCAATGATTTTAGAATGCGTTGCAAATATAATACGTATATGCAATACATCGATAATATTTGAATGGAAAATTTTTGTTTTTATTTTGTGTTTTTAGTCAAATGAGAGATCTATTATGATTGTCTATGGTACAATATTAAATTAAATTAGTTTCCGGTCACTTGGAAACTTTGAAGTCCCATAACTCGCAAACCTAAACATTTTTCGGCTTAATGTTTGCAAATATAAAATTTTCTAGGATTGCATAGGTTATACAGCATCCCTAGTAGAAGGTAATCGATGAATTCACTGATGAATTCTTAATGAAATTTCTAATGACTCATTAAATGAACTATATTCCGGGCCCGGGACTAAACTCATTTATATAATTTTCATTTATCAATGAATTTTTCTGTGAATAATTAAATGAGGTTCACTAAGAATATTCAAGAGCCGTTCATCAATGAACTCATTGCCGGTTTGCACAACATAATCATTGAAAAATTACTAATGCATTTCTTAATGATTTTGAATAGAAAGTGTGTTGCAAAATAGTAGGTAATTTCGCAAGAGTTTCAAAATGAAATGTTTGTGTAAAATCAATGTATCTGTAACAAAATGGAGGGGAAATTACGAATTAAAATACAAAATGTCATACATTCAGGTCATTAAAATACATTACGATGATTTGTTAATTATAATTTAATTAATAAAATTACAATTTACATACTTAATTTTTACCTGGACCAAGTATTCTATCACCTGATACAGGTTTTTTTTTTACATAAAACGAAATTGTATAGATGTGACTGACTTTCTCAATGTTTAAAAACAAACTGCACAAAATGTAAAACAAATTGAGATACAATCGGTAAAAGGGAGAAAGAAATACATAATATCGAAATGTGTAACTGTTTTCCTCTGAGTTATTACATTAAATTTCTTAAATCGAGTAAGGACCAGAATAGCATCAGTAAGTTCCCTGACTTATTCTGCAATATTTTCACTTACTCACATTTTTTACATATACCACTAAACTTAAACAGTTGAAAATTATACACTTGAACAAAATCCTATATACTTTGTTGAATTGTGTGAGTTGATGCATTTTTGTATTGGTTACTTGATGAACTTTTTCTACTAGGGATATAAATTCAAAAACTGTACGCAATATTTTGCATAATGAAAATAAAAAATTTTTGAACTTCTTTATTTTTATTTTATAGCTTTAAATCAATATGGCGTGCGGCATGTTTGATCAAGTTCATCACTATTTAATTAAAATTGAAATTAAAATGCATAATAATAATTTGTTGTTTTAATTTTTTTTCAATCCACAAATTTTTATTTAACTTGGTTTGATTTTTACAGTTATTAAAACATTACATTTATATTTATCAAGAGACATACCTATAATCAAATAAATTTCGTAAATACGTCAATTCAGTGACGCGCGCCATCACATTGAAATTTTGATTTACCCCCCCCCCCCCCCCCATATATAATGAAAATAAAGACGTAGTCCTACGTCAAAAATCAGTGCATGAGTTCCATATCAAGAAGAAAAGTGAAGAACTAAAACTTAAATACAGAAAGATGTATTGGCTGATGGGAAGGAACTCTTCTTTATCAACATTCAATATACAACAAGCTTCTACTTTAAAAGCAAATATTGAAACCAGTTTGGACGCATGGAATTCAACTTTGCGGTTGTACCAGACAGAGCAACGTAAATACATCCAAAGATTTCAGAATATGGGATTAAGGAACATCGTTGATGCACCTTGGTATGTCAGGAACAATGATCTCCATAGGGTCCTTAAAGTGAACCTCATCGTAAATGAAATTCAGGAGAAAGCGCGAAGACATGAAGAAAGGCTCCGGCAACATGTAAACATTGAGGCAACTCAGCTTCTAAGCAACACGAATTTAATACGCACACTTAAAAGAACCAAACCTTTTGAGTTGGTGTAATTGTTATAGCTTAAACAGCATTGTGTTGTGTAAAGCCCACTACAAATATGTGGTTTAATTCAATTTACTAGACTCTGTAGAACGCCGATGGAAAGAAGCTATAGAGTAATATTAAGTTAGTAAATTACATAAAATAAAAAACTAAAAAAAAAGTTCTTGAATTTGGCCAATTATGTGGTTTCCTGCTTCACTATTTCTTAACAGATTTAGTTAATATTCGATTTTTGCGGTTGATATAAATTTCAGAAATCATTTGCTTTGACAAAGTTCCCAAATTTGGTCTACTAGAATATGGAGCTTGACTATTTCATAACCGATGATGGAATTATCGAGTGAAACTAAGATATATTTCTTAACAGATTTTGCAAAAAAAAATCATCGTGTTGAAGCTTTTACAAATTTGTAAATCCCCTAATTATTAAGTGAGGTAATATTCCATTTGAAAAGCAAGTGTGGCCCTGTTCACATAAGAAAGTCGAGCGTTCGCCTCCAAACTGTGAATTTTTAAAAGAAGCACGCATTCTATAAAATTCTATAAATTATAGAAGTTCTTACATTGATGTTTTGTAATTTATAAAAATTTAAGGATTGTGAAAATGGTGCAAATTTCTATTTTTTTTTCGTTCGTGTGGGTTCCTTATAGCACCTCATTATTACATGCTAAAATTTTTAGATCGTTATGATGTGTTGATATTCAACAAGATATGACAGATTAAGAGTTAATGCACTGTAAAGAAGATTACTTGCGGTTCGCATCGGTAAGTTTCTTATCGATCTAAGTCGAATCAACTTTTGAATCAACTTCGACTAAATAAATGCATATTATAGAATATATTTTATTGAATCAGATATAAATTGTGATAGGACAAATTTTCGGTTTGATTATATTAATGTGGTTGGTCCAAGAAACCTGAGAATTAATTTGCAAACCGGTGGTTTATGTTTTAAGTAGAATATAATAAAATTATTAGAAACATTTAATGCAAATTTATTGTTTTCAAGCCATTCAATGATAATAGTTATGACATGATCAATTATCGTATTACTTAGTGGTACTAGAAATACGAGTGGCATAAACATTCGGCAGCACATTCGATTGCAGAGAATTTAAATGAATAACGATTTTCACCAAAAACTACTTTGGCTCTTATTATAACTGAAATTTGTTCACTTTAACCAAACCTGAAAAAGATGGTAAATCCGATTAACCGATTAACCCGAACCCAAATTTGATATTACTACATATAAACCAGTGTTTAAATTCATTTTTTCGTTCCCTTCTTTTATCTTTTATTTCTCTCTTTGTGAAAGAAAACAAAAAATATTTTTGTTGTTTCTTTCCCCGAAAACGAAATCGAAAAACGTAAAATATCTCTCCTCATACATATAAAACACAAAGGATAGGAGAAAAGAGATATTTTATTTTATTGAATTTCGTTCCAAAGGAAAGAAACAAAACAAAATATTTTTTCTCTCCTTTCGTAAAAAGAGAGTAAAGCAAGGAACGAAATTTGAATTTAAATACTGCTATAAACACATAACAACTGATAGGGGGTGACTTCAGAAAGGCGCACATACTTTCTGATTTTGCATTAGGGCGGACGAATTTGTCCAATTTGGTTAGAACAAACAACATGGCACTTGTCCAAAGCATTATTTGAAAACAATCGAATCAAACCATTATAACTTCACCACTACTTGGCCGGAAATATTAAGGTTAAAGCAGCAACACAACATCAGATGATTCCACTAATTATTACAATTTTGTTTTGGAAATTTTATTAATTCTTCCCCACTCATTTGCAAATTTAACCGCTGATTTAATTACACTTTACGTTTGTTACCATGTCATACAAATAATAAATCATTTTACGAAAAATACTACGACCATTTAAATATTGCGTAAATTTATTGCATTATAACGAAAGTACTTCAAATCAAATTACGTAAAAATATTGTAGTTCAGGTGTAAGATTAGATAGTGCATTTACAATCCATAATAGTCGTTTTACAATAAACACTATATAGACGTGACACAAGATTAGATTAAATTTAAAGCAACTTTATGTTGGAATATCCAGCTTCTAATATAATAACATAACACTAAAACACGGAGTGTACTCACATTAGTATATGCCAATATCCGTAAGCAATCAAATTCCTCTTGGCCCTCGGTGTCATGGAACTTGACGTAATAATTTTTTCCATCTACTTCTATTTCAATAGCTTCATAGCCATACCTATACATATATATATATATACACTTCAAAATTTTTTTGCAATTTCTTCATTAACTATAAAACTATTTATCAATTTTCAATTAATTTTATTTACATAGTATAAATATAAACTTAAAATTAAATATAAAAAATCATATTTAATTAATAAAAGGAATATTAAAAAAAAATAATTAAACATTTTATTTTATAAATAGGCTGTTCAATGAAATAGGATAGTTAATTTCAAAATTCATTTTCAGCCTTATTTGTGTATGATTAAACCTAATATGCGTTTTTATTGAATAGTACTGGTCTTGTGATCATCTTTCCGAACCAATTGCCTACATCAACACATTCCTAGAGCCCACCAGCCTCTGTCATTTGTGAACGGGCATTTATTCCAAATACGACAAATTTGATTCCCAAAATTTCTGTTTTTTTTTGTGTTTCTCATTATTAATAGCTACTTGATTCCAACAATTTTCGATCGGATTCCGATCAGGTGGCTGACTCAGCCATTGTATATCCCCCACTTTGTAAACGTTAAGCTAATATTTTGCTTCCCTCAAGGTAATCTTTGTATCGTTACCTTGCTGAAAACACTAGCCTGGTGGTTTATCGTCTTCGAATGTAAACAATTGCCATCATTCCATTTTTCGGGCAATAAATTATATTATTCCGTGGCAGAAAAAAAATTTCGCTATGCCATAATGGACAAGTCGGCCTTTAGAACCAAACAGATTGACTTTTATTTTGTCAATTCATAGTATTTTTCTCCACTTTTTTGGCTTCAAAACTTTGTTAGGATATAGAAGGAACGGCTCGAGCCTTTCAATCTATTTCGAGCATCTGTTTGCGAATGATGCCTTTTGAATAATTAAGATTTAAAAACTTATTTAATTTGCTAGAGGTGAGAGAAGAATGTTTCATTGCAGTTCGGACAATTAATGTGCCCAGTAGGCTGATATTTCAGCAATACATCGACCAACCATACCTCAAATAGAGCAAACGACGGGATTAATTATTTCCTGATCTAAATCCGATCGACAATTTTTGGAATCGAGTAAAAGTAGCTATTAATAATAAGAAACACAAAAAAAAAACAGAAATTTTGGAAATCAAATTTGTCGTATTTGGAATAAGTGACCGTTCACAAATGACAGAGGCTGGTGGGCTCTAGGAATGTGTCGATATAGGCAAGTGGTTCGAAAAGAACATCACAAATAAGGCTGAAAATGAATTTTGAAATTAACTGTCCTATTTCATCGAACAGCCTATTTATAAAAGTTTAATTATTTTTTTTTAATATTCCTTTTATTAATTAAATATGATTTTTTATATTTAATTGTAAGTTTATATAAAAGAAAAATAATTGAAAATTGATAAATACATAGTTGAATAGTTAATGAAGAAATTGCAAAAAAAATTTTGAAGTGTGCTATTTCATTGAACACCACTGTATATATAAGGAAGGGGACTAGATTAACTTTATGTGGGCACACAAAAAATCAAACAAAATTTATATTGGATTTGTTTATACTTACACCGATATGCCGGTATAATCAGGAAATTTGCGTTGGATGTATTCATGCAGTAAGCATATTTTATCCGAAAGAATATCACCAACAAGCACAATATTAAGTGTAGTCCGTTCCATCTCCTCGTTTGGCCGTTTGTAACTGTTTGTTGTACCTACACAATTTTATCTACCGACTGAATAAATATTTTTATTGTACTTTACTTAATCAAAATGTCAGAGAATAATTTGATAAGTAAGTAATAAAAAATATTCTCTCAACTTTAATTTTTTTTTTTTGGATCAACTTGTGTTTGTGTCTTATGTGGAACATAACAAAGAGGTGTGCAAGTATAAACTAGGCTCTGCAGTTGGTTGCATTAAAAACATAGCAGCAGTTGATTGCATTAGTAACATGTAGCTTTGTCATTGCTGTTTTTATGACATAAGTTTCAGTCAGTTAGAAGCTGGCATTCCGTGTGCATCAAATTTAGAGACGGATGTCGATAAGCAACATTTACGCCATTGCATCCTATTCTGTTTTCTACTAACCAAAACGCTGCACAAGCTATGAACTTGATTAATTCGACTTTGACTGAATATTCTGTGAGTTATTTGACAGTAAAAAAGTTGTTTCCATCAGTTGCAAAAATGAATATCCATGCCAAGAAATTGTTACTGTGTGTCTGGCGTGATTGGAAAGGATTAATTTACTATGAGCTTCTGGAACCTGGTCAAACTGTTACAGCTGAACGTTACCAGGCCCAATTGATCAAATTAAGTGATGCTCTCGAGGAAAAAAGACCATTTGCAGGCCAAGAAAGGCAGAAGGAGATTTTACTGCATGGCAACGCTCGTTCAGTTACAGCAAAATCAATGTGCGAGAATGGTTCGATTAGTACTTTACTTCGAAACCACCAAGTTTCTATCGCGTAGGCATTCATAATCTACCCAATAAATGCCAAAATACAATAGAGAAGTAGCGAATATTTCGATTATTAACCTTTATAACAATTATTTTTTCAATAAAGTTGAATTGGTGCACTTTATCTATTGCTCAATTAACAAAAATCCTCTCGTCGATCATAAATCGCAATCGGGCGATTAATTTTGAATCCACAAATAAAAATTTATTATGACCGGCGATATTGACGTACATAAATAAACATTGAGAATCGTTAACTAAATTACTCATAATAAATATAATCGATAACCGGGAATTATGATTCAAATTAATTTATAAATGCGTGAATGTCGTGAGAGCAGTGCGGAAATTAATTTAAATTCCGAACTATAGTTAGTAGTTTGATTAGTTAAAAAAAAACTTTTGCTAAATCTAAATTTGTACAGATCAATTTTAATTTTTAATTTTTAAAGTTTTCATATTTCGGTACTTCAAACGAATACATCAAAGTAAAATTTTTCGTCAAAAAATCCTCTTTTGGATTCCAACACTTTTTTTACTAGTCTCTAGTATCCGAGCAACCAATTTATTATTAGTTTCTTGTAGTGTTTCTGATTTCCCGCAATTTAAATTTCTCGAGAAGGAAAAATCGAAAATCGATTTCCCGGGAATTCCCGGGAAATCTCGGGAAATATTATGCTAGAAGAAAAATATTTTACACACATCATATCTTTAGTAGAATCAAAGTAAATTAAATTTTTCCCTATTAAAAATGTTTAACCCTTATCCAACCAAGGTGTGTGTTTTTGGCACATTTAATTTTTAAAACGCTACGATTTTTAAAGTAACGTTAGTTGGTTATGTTTTGCACCTATTTTAGTTTGAAGCATTTCCGTACGTTAAAAAGTACTTGGTATTCTTTGCAAAAAATCTAGTAAGATTGTTTGATTAAAATTTGAATTTACTAACGTAGCAAAAATATGCTGGTTTGATTAGGATTCAAGTAAAAATTTCTTATAAGTATTCAAATTCAGATCAATTATTAATAATTATTTTAATATTATTTGGTTATATTCACAGCGTTTTGTAAGTCGGTACAATTCAATTATCAGTGCACTAAGTAATTCTTTATTTAAATCGACATTGTTTTTTTCGAGGCCGTTATTAATGTAGCATCTTGTCTACTAAGACAGTTTACGGTTATTGAGAGTGGTTTTAACGTAGCTAATAACAATTCTGCAATTTGTATATTACGTTCATCATCCAACAAATTCTCTAATTTCGAAATTTCATTTTTAATTTCTCTAATTTTTACATCGATCTACACGATAGCCTCTAACAATTCCACCGAGCTTTACAGTCTAAAATTTATTTTAAGGGCTTTTTCTCGTCGATATGTGATCATCGGTTTGTAAAATTACGCTCCGAATTGCAGAATTCCTACAAATATTTACGATTTTTCGTATAGCATTTATGGTTGTTGCAATCGTTTACCGTATACAGACATCATTAATTTCGATTATTTCAAAAAAATTCTATCACTAAATTCATTCAATCGGGTGGATTTTTTGGAAAATAGTTATAACCTTTTGCAATCATACTTTGTCTAATAAACAGGCTTTTAACAATTCGAATAAAGGAAAATCCATCAATTGCCGCTATTTCACCCATTAGAGAGTGCTGTTACGTTACAAATTTATATGGTTACTCTGATAGTTATTATAGCTCTCGCAACGATTTGTTTGATAACTAGAAGTTCCGGCTTCTCTCTCTTTAAATTGTGTATGACTCTTAAGTGTCTATGAAGCCCACTAGTCAACGTTGCTTTACACATTATGAGTTTTTCACATATGTAGTGAAATGTTTGGAACCATTTAAAATAAATATGAGAGAGTGTATACGAATAAGCTTCAACGTATTCAACATGTAAAATTTAATAAAAAAAAAATTCTCGGGAAAACAATTTTTTTCTCGGCAAACGGGAAATGGTTGTTTCTTAATTTTTTCGAGAAATTTTCGGAAAATTTTTCTCGGGAAGGAACACTAGTTTCGTGGGTTATATTATTCCAGCTTTCGTATAATGCCTTCCGTACTTCATGCGAAGAGAGTTCTTTCCACAAAAGTTCAATAGGGTGGAGAACATAACTTTGAGGTGGCAATACCGGAAAACGGATTTTTTATCTAAAACAATTTACCTAAAAACAATTTATCTAAAACAGTTTATCTAAAAACATTTCGTCTAACTACAATTGATCTAAAAACAATTTACCTAAAAACAATTTAACTAAAAACAATTCGTCTATACACAATTCATCTAAAACAATTTAACTAAAAACAATTTAACTAAAAACAATTTGTCTAAACTCAATTCAACTAAAAACAATTCATCTAAAGTCAATTTGTCTAAAAGCAATTCATCTAAACCCAATTTATCTAAAAGCAATTCGTCTAAAACAATTCGTCTAAAACCAATTTATCTAAAATCAATTCATCTAAAAACAATTCGTCTAAACACAATTCATCTAAAACAATTTAACTAAAAACAATTCATCTAAAAACAATTTGTCTAAAAACAATTCTTTAGATGAATTCGTCTCAAAATATGTAAAATTATTTAAATAAAAATAATTACCGATTAAACTTGGCCATTCCAAAAAAAGTTTTTAAAAATGTGTCTTTACTAAATTTTAGAAATATGTAGGTAGGTATCTACATAGCTTTACTAAAAGACAAAAGATGTACGATAAAAAATACGTTTTAGTATGATTTCCTTGTATTAAAATCAGAAGGAACACTTAAAAAGTATTATTCAATACTATTTACTGCAACACTTAACTTTTTTTTGGTGAAAATGAACGAAAAAACCTAAAAAAGATGAACTGGTTTATCTTTTTACGTAAAAGTTGCTCAAAAGATCTAAAATCCAAGTAACATTTTGAAAGGAAAAAATGAAATTTTGAATATGTCCGTCCCCTTTTTATATATGGGTAAAATGTATTTGCACTTTTCTTCGTGACTTATTGACAATTGGAGCATCACAGATTCCATCTAGTGGAACATTTTTAAACTGAGCTACCTGATAATTTGACGTTCGAAATTGTTGTTAATAATTCCAATTTTGATCTGTAAACACAATTTTTACTTATCGGATTGCTAATAATTGTAAATAATTCCAATTTTGGACTATAAAAACAATTTTTAACTACCGCATTGCTAAATTTTCTTTCGTCGCATTTGTGACAAATGTCATTTTATCAGGTGCGTCGTCAATAGATTGTGAAATTATTTCATAAGCCTTTTACTAGCTTCGCTATATAAAATTCATTAGACAGTTTGCTTATAACCTTTTGCCAAAAATATGTACTACCAAGTGATACCAAATCATTTAAGATATCGTGTGGTCAAACTAAAGCCGAAGCCTTTGTAATGAACGTTTTATGTCCTCAAATATTAGTGAACATTTTCAAATTAATCGATTACAAATAATTACATGTTGGAAAATGTAAATAGCCACTTTTGATCAGACACTCCTCAGTTGTATGTACATATCTACTCTTCGCAATCCATATATTATTTATTATATTTTAGAAAAAAAAAAGTCTTTGTCTGTTCCGCTATTGTACAAAATTTGTTCAATAGTTTATGTAATTTATCAAATAAAACAACATGAAAAAGGATAAAAAATGCGAACCATGGCTTGAAGTTCAATCTCCAAAAATGTCCTACTTTGAACTTTTCAATAAATGGCAACCCTGCTCCTAATAGAAAGTTGCAAAAAAAATTGAAATTCTTGACCAAAAAAAAACATAAACAATCAGATATAACCTCACAATACTAAAATAATTTCAATGTTTATACATTCAATTCTAGGAAACCAAACATTTTTCTAATTATTTTATGTTAAAAATATATTAATTATTCTTTTATTAATCAATAATTATATTTTGCATTTCATATCACAGTAATTTTCTTTGATTATTTTTCAATTTTAATAGAGCTGTTTTTGATCAAACTCCATATAAAAAATGTAACCAAAACACATTGATCCAACGTTCATATACTCTGGTGCTAAGTAGGCATACTAATCACAAACTTTTTCCAAAATTTCTTTGGATCTATTAATTGGTTTTAGACGAATTAATTTAGAAAAATTATTTTATATCCATTTTTTTTTGCGATTTTTTTGTTGAATTGTTTTGGACGAGTTGATTTAAGATTAAGATTGATTTACATTCAAAGATTTTTGCAGATGCAGATGTCAAATCAAAAATTCCTTTTTTTACACATTAAAAAATAAATTTAAACAAAAAATGTCATCAACCAATACAAATGATTGGTTTTCTTGTTTTTGTAACCTTATTAAAGTTATTTATTCACGCATCGACGATTTTACAGAAAAAAGATGAAACTCGGCATCTGCAAAAAAAAAAGCAGATGACGACTTTTGGGTTTGTTTCTTGGGTTTCAATTGACTTTTTTAAGCAGATGATTATTTTTCTCTTTTTGTCTTTGCTGTTTTTCATATGTTGTGTTTCAACTTTATTGCGGACGTCGAATGTCGTTGAATGTAAATGAGCTACTTGAATTATGAATATACATAATCGTTTTAGATGAATTGATTTTAGATAAATTGGTTTTAGACGAATTGTTTTTAGATGAATTGATTTTAGATAAATTGCTTCAGACAAATTGTTTTTAGACGAATTGCTTTTAGATAAATTGGGTTTAGATGAATTGTTTTTAGTTGAATTGAGTTTAGACGAATTGTTTTTAGATGAATTGATTTTAGATAAATTGGGTTTAGATGAATTGTTTTTAGTTGAATTGAGTTTAGACGAATTGTTTTTAGATGAATTGATTTTAGATAAATTGGGTTTAGATAATTGTTTTTAGTTGAATTGAGTTTAGACGAATTGTTTTTAGATGAATTGATTTTAGATAAATTGGGTTTAGATGAATTGTTTTTAGTTGAATTGAGTTTAGATGAATTATTTTTAGTTAAATTGTTTTTAGTTAAATTGTTTTAGATGAATTGTGTATAGACGAATTGTTTTTAGTTAAATTGTTTTTAGTTAAATTGTTTTTAGATAAATTGTTTTTAGATCAATTGTAGTTAGACGAAATGTTTTTAGATAAACTGTTTTAGATAAATTGTTTTTAGGTAAATTGTTTTAGATAAACTGTTTTAGACGAATTGCTTTAGACGAATTGTAATTAGATGAATTGTTTTTAGCTAAATTGATTTTAGGCAAATTGTGTTTAGGTTAATTGTTTTTAGTTAAATTGATTTTAGGTAAATTGCTTTAGTCAAATTGGTTTAGATAAATTGTTTTAGACCAAAAGTCCGCGAATCTTTTGATCGAGTTTTATTCACTTCGGCGCGTATTTCTGGCGCTGTTAGGCGTCTATTTCGCTTGCTGGTAACAACCATACACTTGCGGGGTGGTTCTTGGCCTTCCTAAAGATGGGCGATCTCGATTACAGCCAGTTTCTCTGTCTCAAATAATTGTTTGATGAACACAAGTCTTCGATAATTTTAAGTTGAGAAGCAATCACACATTTGGATTGGCCTTCATTATGTAGAACAAAGATGGCAGATCGCGTGTTTACTGTAGAAATCAAAATTTCTAGGGAGTGTTTGTGTAAAATGGGATGGTGGCTATTAGTACCTTAGGGTTTCAAACCATGGGTGGATTACTCTACAGTTCATTTTAGCATTTAGAATTTTTTTGCCATTTTTTGCAACGAAAGAAAATATTTGCATTGTGAAGAGAAAGGAAATAGTACTCAATATAACAACAACCAATAATTATTTTGAGACAGAGAACCAACAGTACTTTTAGAGGGTAATTGACATAGAACTACTATGTCTTTAGCTTCAACAAGTCATTCTTTTGATGTTACGAAATCTAATACATACCTCGACTTGCTATTTATGCTCGGAAATGGGAAGAGCTAGAGATAGGAGGCATAAACCATTAGATTGAGAAAAAAGAAAAAATAGAGAATCAAATAATATACTAATAGTTCTGCTAATATTTTTATTGTTGCCGTTTTTATTCATATTTAGGTAAGAGTTCTATATAAACATATTTTTGGTGCCACGTCTAGTTCTTTGAAAAACCGGAAATTAAATTAAATTTGAATTATAGTTCCGGTTGCTCCAACCACTACTCCATTCGGCTCGGAAATGAATAGCGAATATTCAATAAAAGTAAATTAGGAAATGTAATCTAAATTACTGCTTTTTTGATAAGATTGTCCTTACTATCACTATCATTATCACTGTCACTATCACTGTCACTATTACTACTATGAATATCTAGTACATATAAACTATAGGTATAGGTATATAGCTATAACAATAACTATAACTATAAATAATATTTTTTTTCCTTATAACTCCAAATCAGTAGTTTGGTTTTCATACCTGGAATGAGATACATTTGTTCATAAAAAAAATCCAGCCGTCATTTTCAGATTAGTAATCGAGCACTAACACTTACACTTATGAAAGAGAAGACTCCAATAAAATTTTGTTAACTGCAATATAAAAACAAAAGGAATCTAATCCTTGGGCGGAAAGGACCAATGCTAACCGGCTTTGAGGAGTTTTTTATTTTAGTATGTGAATAATTATTAAAAAACACAAATTTTTAAAAAATGCTCTAATCTCTATGAATGTTAAAATTTCAAAAAATCGTTAAAGCCAGGGTTTGGGGGCGGCAGCCCCATCCTCTAAGGTATAAAACGAATTAAAATACATAATATTTAAAATATTTGTTATATCTATAAAACTTGATTTTTTGGGATTTTTTTATTGTGGATAACAATACCAACCCAATCGGAATAGGGTCAAAAGGCCGAATGTCGAAGGGCCGAATGGGCCGAAAGGCCGAAATTTATGTATATAAATAATAGTTGTGACAAGATTACATTTAAAGCCATTGGAATATCCAGTTTCTAATATATTAATAACATAACTCAAATACACGGAAGTGTACTCACTTCAGTATATGCAAATTTCCTCAAAAGATCGAATCCCTCGAAGCCCGCAGTGTCATGTAACTTAACGTAATACTTTCTTCCATCTACTTCCATTTCAATAACTTCATGGTCAAACCTACATATTGCAAATATTGTTTGTACAAAAAATCACTCAAAATATATATTTTGGATTTGTTTATACTTACACCCTTGGTTCGTAACCTTCTAAAAATGTGCCTTGGGTGTATGAACGCAGTAAGCATCTTCTACCCGAATTAATTTCACCAACAAGCACAATATTAACTATAGTACGTTCCATCTCCTCGTTTGGCCGTTTGTTACTGTTTGTTATCTACACAATTTTATCAATCGACTGAAGAAATATTTTATTTTTTTTATTTTACTTTGCTTAATCAAAATATCAGAGATTAATTTGATAAGTAAGTAACGTATGAGGAATGAAATATGGACAAATGTAAAATGTGTTTGTATTTGTATTGTACAACCAAAAATAAAAATTTCCTTGTTTTCAAATAAGGTGATTCCCCTATATTTTATAAAAAATACATTAAAACTGCGTCATTTTACGATTAGTTACAAAAATGTCGTTGTTAGAAGTAGATCGTCGTAAATTAATTTATAAATTTTGTCAGGAAAATCCAGACAAAAAAAAGAACGAGATTTTTCACTACTTCAAGGATCTTGGATTCAAAAAATCCTTTATCTACAAAACAATTAAACTGTTTGAGAATAATGAACCTGTGGAAAGAAAACCCGGCTCTGGTAAAAAATGTCAACTACAAGATAGCAAAGTTCGAATGAAATTGAAAGGTGAAACAGTGGGTCGAACTGCAAAATCGTACAGACAACTGGGTAAAAAATATCAAGTTGCCCCAAAAACTATCAAGAAATATTTACAAAGTATGAATATTCAACGCAAACCCAAAAAATCGGCACCAGCAACTACAGACAAACAATTAGCTACAATCAAATCTAGATTAAGAGTGCTTTCCCAAACATATTTCGCTGCTTCTTCAGCTTATAAATGTGTGATGGATGATGAAAGTTATTTCACTGTTGAAGATAATGAATGGCAGCCAAAATACTATTACGAGTCTCCCGATCATAAAGCACCAGAAAAGGAGAAGTTTATTCATAAGACCAAGTTTCCAGGTAAAGTTATGTTGTGGTTGGGTATTAGCGAACGAGGTGTCAGTGACCCAGTATTTTTCAAAAGTGGTTTAGCAGTTAATGCGCAAACATACACAAACAAATGTTTACCTGTGCTTCAGAAATTTATAAATAAATATCATAAAAATGATAAAACGATTTTTTGGCCTGATTTGGCATCCTCACATTATGCCAACGCAACGTTATCTGATTTACGTCAACGCAGAATCGAATTTATCCCTAAAGACTATAACCCACCAAATGTTCCACAACTAAGGCCCATTGAAACTTTTTGGGCAAATCTGAAGAGAATGGTATACAGCAATGGATATCGTGCGAAAAATGTTGAATGTTTTATTAGAAAGATAAAAAGAGATTTAAAGAAGATCGATACATCAGGAATGCAGGCGGCTATGAAAAGAGTGCCAGAAAGGATCAGGAAAGCGAATCGATATGGAACGCAAATTTTTCTGTAAATTTTATCTAAGAATTAAAGTTTTAAATAAATTATGGATTAAAATCGTTTGATTAGTAAATAATTTTTTTTTTACTTTTTTTTGTTTGTCCATATTTTATTCCTCATACGTTAATAATTAAATATTCTCTCAACTTAATTTTTTTTTTTTTTTGATCACCTTGTGTTTGTGGCTTATGTGTAACATAACAAAGATATTAGGTGTGCAAGTAGAAACTCGGCGCTGAATTGGTTGCATTAAAAACATACTTGAAGCACATTCAAATCTCACCGCCGTTTTGGATATATCTGTAGCTTGGTCATTGCTATTTTTTTGACATAAGTTTCAGTCATTTAGAAGCTGGCATTTCATGTGCATCAATTTTAAGACATGACTAAACAACATTTACGCCATTGCATCCTATTCTGTTTTCTACTACAAACAAAAATGCTGCTCGAGCTATATAGAATTGATTAATTCGACTTTAACAGTAATAAAGTGTAAATTGTTTTCGGCTTTTTATAGACAACATACTATTTGTAATGACATACTCATTATTTTCGATTTGGCAAATCAGAAAAATAATGGAGTCATACTCCTAATATATCTACCAGCAAAAGTAGAAAATATTCAATATTACTTTTGCTGGTAGATATATTAGGAGTATGACTCCATTATTTTTCTGATTTGCCAAATCGAAAATAATGAGTATGTCATTACAAATAGTATGTTGTCTATAAAAAGCCGAAAACAATTTATATTAAATCAGACAATTTTAACATCGTAAGTAATAAAGTGGTTTGCAAGATTTCGTGATCAACGTGTATCAACTGTAATCATCGATTTTTTGTGGTGATTACAAATTAAACGTATTACAACCGCAATATTAAAAGTTTCATTTCGTGGTGTGCAAAATCATCACGACCTTCAACGGCGGTAACAACGAGACGTAACAAAACAACAATCACCAGTTTTCAACAAGAAAAATTCAACAACGCAGTGTATGCAGAAGTTATTACAATTACATAGATGAATCAGCTTTACTACACATATGCTGATTTTATTTTCGGAATTGCCTGCATCGCGCACACATCTCTAATCACCAAATAATGTTGATGGTGCCACAAATGAAATGCAATTTAAGACTTATGCAAAACCAATTATCAGTACAAAATACAAGCATGGTGTTAGCATCTGACGAACATGTTATGTTGGGTACTCTTGATGAAGTTTCACAATCCATTACAACTATCTTCGTCTCGAAATCAAATAACGATTGAAATGGTAATAGTTAAAGTTTATTCTAGTAACGGTGCTCATATCATCGCACAGGTCTTACTTGACAGTGGCTCGCACCTGAATTTCATCACGGATAAAACCTGTCGTTTATTGAATCTAAAATTGTATCCGACATCGAAACAAGTGTTTGGAATAGGAGGCAAAATTACTTCGCTGAGACATTAGGTATTTTTATCATTAGCATTGCGAACTTCCGAACACAATATTAACATAAAATGTTACGTAATACCAAAAATCACTGGTGATTTACCGTTGATAATAATTAACTTTAACAAAGATCTTATACCAGCACACGTAAACCTAGCAGACCCTCACTTCAAATTAAAAAATTTTGGGAATTAGAAACCATCGTTTGTAAAACCACATTTTCGATAGAAGAAAATTATGTGAAAATCATTTCATGAAGAATGTCAACCTTGTGGCAGATATTCAGTTGCTTTACCAGTTAATTTAAAAATAGGAGAGCTTGGTTCTTCAAGTGAAAGTGCTCGACGATAATTCTTCAATATTGAAAGGCAATCATGCAAGGACCAAAAATGCATCAACAATATAAAGATTTTATGGCAGAATTTATTCAATTAAATCATATGGAGATTGTTGATAAACCAAACATCAACGAATGTATTTATAACAAAACATTTTATCTTCCACACACCATTTCGTCATGAAAGAGTTTAGTTTGACCACTAAATCCGTGTTGTGTTTAATGCTTTACATAAGTCATCCTCGCGAATCTCATTGAATGACTGTATGATGGTTGGTCCAGTGGTTCAAACTGATTTATTTTCTTTAGTGCTTCTGTTTGGCATTTTCGGCTGATATAGCCAAAATATACCGCCAAATACTATATTACACAACGATCAACAAGATCTTCATCGTATTTGGTGGCGCAATTCACAGCTTGATCCTTTACAGTGTTACAAACTTCGCATTGTTACATACGTAACTGCAAGTGCTCCTTACCTCGCTACTACAACTTTAAATCAATTGGCCATTGACGAAGCATCCAAGATATTAACAGATGATTTCTATATGTCGACGACGTATTAACTGGTGCTGATAATATCGAAGAGGAACTGGCCTTAAAAAAGGATCTGATCTATACTGACATACTTTAATTTTATTTGTGATTTCAAATGGCAGCTTGGTTAAATTGTACCATATATAAGGTTAATGCTGAGAACTTCAAATTGAAAATTTCAGGATTCCACTGCCGAGTTTTTTTTCAGGATTCCACTGCCGAGAATACATAACGAACATTCCTGTAACTATCTTCAGACAAAATGCCTATAAAACACAAATTATTAATAAGTTTTATAAATTTGTCGAAACCTTTACTTTGGTTTTACAAATAAAAATCTCATATTCGCCATTGGTGTCATTCTAATTTTTAGACTAAAAATCTTTTCATTAATTTGCAAATCTACCCAAGCTTGGAAGGCTAAAGAAAACTTAATTAATTTGAACAGTTTATCATGAAAGATGGCATTTAAGGAAAAAGTAGGCACCAGGTTTCAGGAATACAATCAGAGCCTTCTAGAGTATAGAGCCATAATCATTATGATGTATTTTTTAGAAGCTTTTTTAGTGATATAACTTTTCACTGATTTCCATAGGAATTCATAGTAAAAATGGTGTTTTGTAGCTTCAAGTTTTTCAATGAAAAAAGCAAAATGTTACAAAATTTTTATACAAAAGCGTTCTACATATCTTTAGCAGCAATATACAAGAAGGCTACAAAGGTATTAAGTAAATATTAGTTGCAGAAATATTAAAATAAAATTATTTCTAAAATATATTTTTCGAACTTTCATTTTGAAAAATACATCAAAGTTGGCTCTAACGAATTAAAATAATACTTGCTACATTTATTTTTAGTTTTACTAGTGTACGTTAGATGTCTCAGATTTATACAGAAAAATACGAAAAAAATTGTTTAATCACAAAATTACCACACGTTCTTAATATTTTGAGAATTTGTTTTGCTTTTCCTACAATTTTTGAACTTAAAATTTCCCTAGGTGGCAATTTTTGGTACGATTTTTGAAAAATGTGTATATTGACTTAATGCACACAATTTGTAGTAAGCTTTTCTTTTTTATTTGACCAGAATGCTGTTGTTATGAACTTTTTTTTATATTTTGGTTTAAATAAATCAATTATTACAAGAAAATGAAATCGATTTCCTTAAACGACATTTATATGTTGAAATTCAGACATTTTTGAAAATATTTCAGAAATCATAATTAAGAATTTGTAACGTTTTTATTGACAAATTTGTCTTAAGAAAAAAAGTGATTTCCCATATGTTTTATGTGTTTTACTATGGAAATTTTGATTTTTTCGTCGTTTCTAATTCCCTTAAAAAAGCTTCGTTTTTAAGATTATGGCTTGTATAATCAAGGTTGCTTTGATAGGGGTTGTCAATAAGGGGTGAAAGGGGTGAAATTTTCCAAGTCTGCCTGCAGTTTCATGATCAGCGACCCCAAAAACCCCCGAGTAGGGAACTTCAAATCCATTACTTGATTTTACAAATTTTGGCCAGCTTTTTGGTAATCGGCCCCACTGTGGAGCGGTACGAAAAATAATTTAAATACCGAACTATAGTTAGTAGTTTGATTAGTTGGAAAAAAAAATCTAAAAAACACTTTCGATAACTCTGAATTTGTACAGATCAATTTTAATTTTTAATTTCCAGAGTTTTCGGTAATTCATACAATTTCAAATAAAGCAAGTGACTCAAATTCATTAATTAAAAATTTTAATTTGTATTATTTTACATACACCTGCTAGTGCCTTGACAGTCAAAAATGATTTTTTCATAAAATTCTTGACTATAGTCGATATACACCCGCAGCTAAAAGTTTAAGACTAGTCTTCTAATAAAAGTATAGGAAAATTAAATAAAACTGAAACACTTGAAGTTATACGAAGCAAAACGTTTATTTATCATAAAGTGCTAAAGTAATAGTAATTCTCAAATTACACAAATTAAACAGATTTTATATCTTTAAACACTTGAAACAGATTTTTCGTCAAAAAATCGTCTTTTAGATTCCAACATTTTTTTTACTAGTCTCGGCATCCAAGCATCTAATTTATTATTAGTTTCTAGGGAAGAGAGCTCTTCCCACAAAAGTTCAATAGGGTGGAGAACAGGACTTTGAGGTGGCAATACCATGTTCTTTAATACACCTTCCATCTCTTTCCATTGTAAACAACCGCTGCACAATAATAAAACCTTGTTGGAAAATGAATACATTGCCAAGTGATCTGAGCCCAGATGGAATTGCATGTTGCTTTAGAAGAAGATGAAGCCAGCTTTGAACTGAATACACGTTTGTTTATTTTTTCGTGTATAATTACACAATTTTAAAAATAATATTTAATAAAAAGAAAGATTGTGTGACGTGTGTTGTTCCTGGTGTGACTGACAACGTGTTAGTGAGCAGTGAATTCTGCAAAAAAGTTGCCCACTATAAATGTGTTGGCTTTTCATTTTTGGCTCGGACAGTATTTTTTGGTTTAAATGATCTGCCTTGGCAAATTTTAAATTGTCGATTTCATCTTTACGCTGATGATTTGCATATTGGTGGTGACTTATTACAATTGGAAGAAATCGTGATACAACCTAATGCAGATTTAGGTATATTTCTTCATGAGCCAAAAATAATTCACGTTCCAACTAAAAGTAAAGCTTTATTGTTAACTAGAAAAAATTCACATAATATTATACCTGTGCTGTTTTTAAACAATGATATAATCTCATTTGTTCCAACAGTTAATAATTTAGGATTACTATTGAATTCAAAACTTACTTGGAATGACCATGTAAGTTCTTTGTGCCAGCGTGTTAATTACGGTTTATATTCGCTCAGACTAATAAAAAAGTTTTGTCCAGTTGATGTACGCATATCAAAACGGCTACTTGAGGTTACTTTTAATAATTGTGTGAGATATGTTCATATGACCTTAGGAAGTTTGATCATTTATCCGAATTTAAGGATACAATCATTGGATGCGACTTGTTTGAATTTTACAGAACTGCTGTTTTTATTTTCCTTCACTTACGTATTAACAGTGAAGCAACTGCAAAATGTTATCTGATATATAAAAAAGATGGTTTCTTTACGGCAAGTTTCACAAATAAATGTCCTACAGTTGGACGGTTTTTTATCCAACAATATCACTTACATATTAAGGGAGATAGGACTGTATAACGTCTGACCATCTTCCAGTAATGTTTGATACATTTCTAACTAGCATCTAACTAATAGCGCTGATTGGTGGTTATATAGGCACCATATCCAAAGTAATATTAATACCGGCAACTTAAATATTGGCAAAATTTTAGATAATAGCAGCATTGATGAAATGGTAGATTATATAACCAATTTAATTCACGAGGCCAAAAACCTAGTAATCCCAAAAGTCTCACGAATGATATTCGTCAATTGATTTACATCAGAAATTACATCGGAAGAAAATGACAACGAACCAGAGACATTGCACTGAAATCCATTGTTAACTCTTTAACACGGCAAAGTAGTGCAGCTGTTAAAGTATTACGGAATAGTAGCTGAAATAAACTATTAAATTCGTTTAATAAGTCGGACAACAAGTTTTAGAAAATTACAAAACTGATTAAAAATAAATCACAATATATACCAGTGTTGCATTATAACAACGTTAAATTACTTACAGTCCATGAAAAGGGCAACGTAATTGCTGATACTTTTAGTAATTCTCAGAATATAACTGATCCTCCATGAGACCCAGTAACCATTTCAACCGTTAACGCAGCAATAGCAGCTCTTAATAATTGTGATCTATCTGACACTACTCAATATATGAAACCTAAAGAATTAGCCTCCCTAATCAAATGTTTAAAGAACTCAAAATCTTCGGGTATAGATAAACTTAATAATGAGCTTTTAAAAGATCTTCTGCGGAAAGCACTGATATATTTAACACTTAGTTACCGACCTATTTCATTATTAAGCAAGCAAGCTGGGGCTCAGCAAATTATTCCCAATAAACAATTTGGATTGCACCAGTCACCAACTGGCTAGAATTATATCGGTAATTAAGTCAAATGTTTATCAAAAAAATCTATCGGCATGTTATCTATGGACATTGAGAAAGCATTTGACTCGGTCTGGCATAATGCTCTTATCTATAAATTATGAAAGTACGACTTTCCAACGTCGATAGTGCGACTTATACAAACTTACCTAAAAAATCGTTCTTTTTACGTTAAGATTTTAAATGAAACAAGCAATACTCATGACATCCTAGCTAGAGTGCCCCAAGGTGCTGTTCTAAGTCCATTTTTATACAACATCTTTATTGCTGATTTTCCTAAAATTCAAGATATTCATATTGCATTCTATGCTGATGATACTGCAATACTTTTCCTTGGTTTAGATCCAAATGTATAGTTATTGTTAAATTGCAGAATGCGTTTAGCAAATTAACTAAATTTTATACTAAATGGAAAATTCAAATCAATACCAACAAAACCCAGTGTGCTTATTTACCACATCAAAATCTACTACTCAATAGACAAGAAGTTCCATGGCATAATATTTTAAAATACCTCGGGCTGTACCATATCGAATGTGCCATCCATAAAACAGAAAAAAATAATTAGAATTGCATACCCTTTGATAAACAGAAAATAGCAATTGAATATTCGAAATAAGCTCATCATTTACAAATCCATTTTAAGACCCGTATACGTTTGCCCAATATTTGCTAATTGTGCTCGTAACACATTTAAAGCAAATGCAATTTTTCCAGAATAGATGCTTGAAAATTATTTTAAATCTACCAAAATGGCACAACACGAATGGCATCTATTATCAAGCTAACGTTAACATGATTGTTGATTTTATAAACACCAGAAGAATTAAATTTAATAATTAATGCCGAATGGCAGCGTTGTATGACCGAAGGCAAAGTATACATCAGTATCACTTACTTGCATACTTTGGAAGCGAATCCAATTCGATTCCGTTTGGTGGAAAGGTATTAGTACTTGCCGGAGATTTCCGCCAAGTTTTGCCCGTGGTAAAAAAAAAGGATCGAAATTTCAAGCTGTTCAGGCTTCAATTAAAAACTTAGGAAATGACACTCTATACCGAAATATTTCAAAGGAAACATTAATATACCGTTAAGGTGCCTTTCCACAAATATTATAACCGTCATATTTGGAGAGCAGCTAAAATTAATGAAAACATTTTAGCTCGATTACAAGGATCAATTAAATGAATTGGAACATTTAAATTACCCTATAGAATTTTTAAATAAAATTCACAAGCTTAATGTCAAGGTCGGATGCGTTGTAATGCTATTAAGGAATTTGTCGTTATCAAATGGTCTCTGTAACGGCACACGATATAATCTGGGGGATCATACAATAATGGCAAAAATAATATCTGGATCCAGGAAAATGTGAAATCGTTTTTATTCTCAGGATAACATTGGATACAAAGAACGATTTATCAGTACCTTTCAATTTATTTCGACACCGAAAGGTGGTCTATCCGCCTGGCTTGTGCCAGATGTAATAGTTATATTAATAAATGTCAAGGGCAGACTTTTCAAAAAGTTGGTATTCTGCTTCTGGAAGTTTTTTTCCATGGTCAGTTATACCTACGTAGCTTTCGCCAGAGCTAAATCATTGAAATCAATAAAATTCTAAAATAAAAATGTGTTGTATACTGAAATCCTGCAAAATTTGATTAAAATAAAATAAATTTGATTTACTAATGGCAACATAATAAATTTTTCCAAATATATCCATTTTTAAAAATTAAATTAACGGCGATCAACGATGCACTTTCACCATAAAAAATGTGTTACACCGATTTTGACTTCCAGCATTAAATTCAAAGTAATCTCTTTGAATTTATTCGTTTGCATAAATTCAATTGACGTTGTACCATACCTCGATCCACTTAAATTTTCTGAAATGTCTTTGAATTTATTTGTTTGCATAAACTCAATTGACAATGCCGGCATATAACCCACTTCCATCACAAGGAACCTGTTTTGATTTTCTTTTGTTGATACCAAAATAAATATATCTAATAAATGTCAACCAATGTATCTAAACCGGCTTGCTCAATCCGCCACGTTGGGCTTTGGTTAATTGTGAAATAGCCCTTCCTCCTCAATTTCATTATTTTTCTTTCTCTAAGACGAAAGAATCAAATCCAACCTATCTTTATAATCTCGTGGATTTTCGTCAAGTTTGTAGCCGCTAGCATTTTATTCCTCCAATGCACCATTTTAGTTAATAAAGAAGTGTGTTGCTGCAGAGCGACTAAGGAGTCTGAAGGCGCAGGGAGTAGGCACCTAGTTATATAAAACCCATTCCTATAAATAATTCCCAAATAATAATTACAACAACTAATTCCATCATCCGTCTAAATCTGTCTGAGTATCGAATCAACATACCATTGCTAACGAGAACAAATATACAGTATAAACAAAAGTTGCATATCTCAAATAATTTACAATCAACATGCATATTGCAACATTATACCAATCAACGATATAGAAGATATTATAGACTATATGGAAGCAGAAAACCTCTCTATGTGTCTTCAGTAAACAGCAACAGCATTTTTGTTTACCGTAAGCTTAGAAACTTACGCCAAGATGACTAATAGCCACGGGCAGAATCATCAAAACCTGCAGATAAAAGGATGACGTCAAACGAGGATGGGAGGAGTTATGTACAACGATCCACAATACTGTAACAAAATGCTATGTCGTTAGCTTAACTTTAATTATTTTATAATTGATCGTGTTTTAATTTAAAACTTCTTTGTCACGTTCCCTCCAGTAAAACAAAAACGTTATAATCAGTCTTAAATCAAGATAATTTAGTATCGGCATAGGACAGAAAAAAAAACATTTCTTCGTGATTAGATAAGACTGGTATACATTTGGCAGAACATTCAGTTGCAGAGCATATAAATGAATAAAGATTTCCACCAAAAACTAAACATTGGCTTTTATTATTACTAAAATTTGTTCACTTTAACCAAATCTAAAATATCATGATTAATCTGAATCTAAATTTAATATTACTGACGAATTTGCTTAACTTGTTTAGAACAAACAATATGGTACTTCCCCAAAGCTTTATTTCAAAACAATTGAATCAAACCATTGTAAATTTCGTACTACTTGGCCAGAAATATTAAGGTTAAAGCAGCAACACAACATCACATGATTACACTAAATATTAGAATTTTGTTTTGGGAATTTTATTATTGTACCCCACATATTTATACTCCATTTTAACAGCTGATTTAATTACATTTTACGGTGCAATGTCACAAACATAATAAATCATTTTACGAAAAATACTACGGCCATTTAAATATGGCGTAAATTGTATTGATTAAAAGATGTTGTAGTTCAGGTGTAAGATTAGATAGTGCAACTATATACATAACAGACGTTCCACAATAAACACTAAATAGATATGACATAAGATTAGATTAGATTTAAATCCACTTTATGTATCCACTTTCTAATATAATAACATAACACAAACACATAGAGTGTACTCACTTCAGTATATGCAAATTTCCGTATACGTTCCAATTCCTCTTGGCCCGCGGTGTCATGTAATTTGACGTAATACTTTTTTCCATCTAATTCCCTTTCAATAGCTTCTCTGTCATACCTATATATGTAGGTATAAGGGGACAATATTGCATATATTGTATGTCCACAAAATCACTCAAAATATATATTTTGGATTTGTTTATACTTACACCGTTGGTATGTAAATATCTAAAAATGTGCTTTGGGTGTATGTATGCAGTAAGCATGTTTTGCCTGTATCACCATCACCAACAATCACAATATTCAGTTTAGTTCGTTCCATCTACTCGTTTGGCCGTTTGTTACTTATTGTTGTACCTACACAATTTTATTTATCGACTGAAGAAATATTTTTTTTTATATCAAAATATCAGAGAATAATTTGATAAGAAATAAAAAAAAATTCGCTCAACTTAAATTTTTTTTTGGATCACCTTGTATTTGTGTCTTATCACAACTGATAATATATATGGAACACAACAAAGATAGTTTATCTAAAATATATCTATACAGGTATTATTATATACATATTATACATAGAATACTTCTTTGGGTGAAGGGGTTGTCGACTTGTGTACGTCATCAATTTTATACGCCACAAATAAACATTTATGATGGCCGCGATATCGATGTGCATTAACATTGAAATTCGTTAACGATTACTCATAATAAATATATTCGATAGCCGGGAATTATGATTCAAAATTTTATTTATAAATGCGTGAATGTGTCGTGAGAGCGGTGCGAAAATTAATTTAAATACCAAACTAAATTTTTTTTTTACTTTCTTATCGTTTCAGGTAAGAGATGGTGTTTTGTGGTGCGCTATGTGTAAGTTTATTGTATGTCTGAGTCAATAATAAAAAATGTTGATTGATTTTTGGGTATTTTTATGATACATATCGATTCGATTTTGATTTGAATCAAAAACCATTTTTTATTTATTTTTTTTTTGGGATCAAAATCACGTGACAAATAATTTAATGTGGTATGTAATGTACTATCGTCTGCAAAAGTTGGTTAAACATGAAAACATAAAACTACTTAGTTTTTACGATTTTGATGGCAGGAACAATCGCCTTTTTGATGTGAAAACATCTTTAGCGGCAGAAGTAACTAAAAAATTGTATTGAAATCATGTTACGGAAACATCTGTGCCGAACAATTGACCAGAAAAAAAAATAAAACAAAACCTAAAACCATGATAGAAAGATTCCCCCGGCTCCGGGAATTTCAGTCAAAAGCATTTCAGTCAAAAACAGAAAGGAATTTCAGTCAAAAATTAAAAAGCAACTCAGTCAAAATAGTTTTAGACTGAAATGCCTTTTCAGAAGGAAGTTGAATCAAAAAACTAAAAAGGCATTCAAGTCAAACTTTTTTGACTGAAATAGTTTTTGAAAAGGTAATTCAGTCAAACAACTAAAAAAGAATTCCAGGCAAAATTGTTCTTGGGGAATGAATATAGTCAAAAACAATTCAGTCAAAAAACGAAAGGAGATTCAGTCATAAAATTTCGCATACAAATATTATGTCTAAAACTTCTTTTAAAAAGGAACTTCAATCGAAAAAAGGTATTTCGGTCAGAAAACAGTTTGAGTGAAATGCCCTTTGTGCATTTGGACTGAATAACCTTCTTGAAAGGTGTTTTAGTCACAAATTTTTGAACTGGAATACCTTTTGTTTGGTTTATTTTATTAGTCGCATTGCGTGAACAGTTCATCGTAGATACAATTGATCGTAGAAACAATTAATCGTGGATACAATTGATCGTCTGAACAATTGATCTTGGATACAATTAATCGTGAATACAATTGATCGTATGGACAATTGATCATGGAGACAATTGATCGTATCAACTATTGATCGTATGGGCAATTGATCGTATGGACAATTGGTCTTGGATACAATTGATCGTGGATATACAATTGATCGTATGGACAATTGATCGTATGGAAAATTGATCCTATCAACTATTGATCGTATGGGCAATTGATCGTATATGTTGAAGACGTCTTGATGAAGAACAAAACAGCTGAAATAAAACCAGAAAATTTAAACACAATTATTTCTTACAAAAAAAACTTTTCAAAACTTATCTTGTCCTCTACCTTGTTTTCTATTTTGACATGTATCATTATAATTTCATTGTTCCTAAACCTTTTTTATAATAGCTCAATATTAAATATGTGTCCAAAATAAATTCAAGTCACCTAGTCACCGTAAGATGTCACCTATGTATAGCAACTTCCAAAAATACGAGTTATCATCATATCATCACAGATGGCACTGGAAAACTTATTAAAACTTCTGTTCAGTAGCTTACAACAAGTTTTTGCAACGTCATTTTCCCGGGCAAAAAGTTGACGTGATGGATAGGAGAATTTTTTGGTGGCATTCATAAAAAAGCAATCAAGCAATAATTGTATCGTGTAAAAGCAAATGAAATTGTTATAATCTAAATTGTGAATAAATAAATTATAATTATAGAGCAATCACTGTTTAATTCTAACTTCTTAAAAAATAAATTCAGTTTTGCGTGGTGTGATATGGACGGTGATTTTATTTTAATATCCAGCAAATAAAATTGTACAAATCATATCAGATTTGTTCATGGTCCTTCGAGCCGGATGAAATCGATCCGCCATTCTACTATTATAAAGCCAGAAATCGCAAATATATTTATTTTCTAATATAAGTGATTTGCTCATCAAGCAAACGAACAATTCGTGGTTGAATATACATTTTTTAATTTGTGCTGTGATAAAGTTAACTAAAATAATCGAACAAAAATATAGTGATAAAAGAGACGATAAACCAAGTGATATTAGTGCGTTAAGAAGAAACGTGGTTTAAGTTAACCGTGACCTTGATTACCGTTCAATTCCACGACACTAAGTGGTGTTATTTACCGTACCGGCAGAGCGTCCTTATTATGCGGCTAAATCAAGTTTTAAGGCATTTTTGCGGAAACATACTCCGGCACCTACGATTATTACTGATCAGCAAGATTCATCAAAGCTAAATGAAACCATGGGAGAATTCGTTGCACACCAAAAGACATTTTTGTGGGAATTTTCACAACTACGTCAGGGCCAGCAAGAGGCAAAACTACCACGTGCAAATATTCCACAATTTCGAGGCGATTATCAGGAATGGGCGAGCTTCAGGGATTTGTTTACTGGTCAAATTCATTCGAATTTAAGATTAAGCAAAGCTACTAAGTTTCAATACTTGAAAGGTTGTCTAGGAGATAGAGCGGCCAAAACGATTGAACATATTCCTATATCTGATGCTACATATGACCAAGCATGGCTCAAACTTTGTAAACGGTTTGAGAAAAAGACGCATATAGCTAATTCATTTTTTCAAACACTTGTAGATCAGCCGGTAGTAACCAAATGTTCAGTCGACCAACTACGAAGATTGTGCGATACATCGGATGAAGTGCTTCGGGGTTTAACTGCACTAGACAAAAGCACAACGAAACGAGATTCATTCGTCATCTTTATATTACTACAAAAGATGGATCCAGAGACAAGAAGAATGTGGGCAGAGCATGTCATCAATAAGGAATTTCCCACCGAAGATGAATTTTTAGAATTTTTAACGACACGATGTGATTCATTGGAGATGTCCCAGATGCAAGTGCCTAGTACAAAGCCCGAATTCTTCCGAAATCCATCCAAAGTCAGAATTCACACAGCATCTGCAGAGACTGATTTTAAATCGAACTTCAAATGCATTCAGAGTACCGGTAATCACAAGCTATTTAAATGTCCGGCATTTGAAGCAATGGACGTTCACTCAAGAAGAGGATACACAGCGAAGAAGTCATTGTGTTTTAATTGTTTAGGGGGAAACCATTCGTCCAACAACTGCTTTTCACCACAACGATGCCACAAATGTTCACAAAAGCACCACACTTTGCTTCACGTTAATGCATTCGCCATCTCACAGCCGAATAAAGATATTGAAGCGACATCTTGTAATGCAAGCTGTAGCCAACCATCTACATCATCCGCACCACAACCAGTTAGCAGTCATCAAAGCCAACCAAAATGTTCTACCGCAAACCCGATTAATGTTTCACCATATTCTTCGGTACACAACGCTGCTCCCCAGTCAATCAGTAAACCGATGCATGAACCAACCAATCCGCTCCAAGAAAGGCAGCTATCATCTTCAAGCTCCGTGGTCACTCAGCAAATTAATACGTCCACGAGCTTAGGTAATCATTGTTCATCATTATTGCCAACGGCAATAATTTTAGTTAAAGACAAGCTTGGAGTTTCTCAACCATGCCGAGCTCTGCTGGATTCAGGCTCGCAAGTAACTTTAATCACCGAAAGCTTAGCACAGAAACTCCAATTACCCAGAAAGCATGCAAATATACCAATAACTGGACTTGCAGGAGCCGGAGCAGGATATACGAGAGGCAGTGTTGAGTTATATATCAAATCCAGACACAATCATCTTAAAACCATAAAATGTCAGGCATTAATTCTCCATAGTTTGACTACACATACTCCTGAATATTCAACAACTAAGGACGAATACCAAAACGTTATCGACCTACCGTTAGCTGATCCGGAACTCACCAAATCATCCCCAGTTGACATGATTCTTGGAGCTGGCGAATTCTTCGAGATATTGTTACCTGAAACAATCAAGCGAAATGGCCGTGTAATAGCCCAGAACACCATATTCGGCTGGATCATCTGTGGAAATAAAGTTAAGTCGCCAGTCAATCAATCTGCAATATCCAATGTGGCAACCACCGACGTTGATGTTCTTCTCCGACAATTTTGGGAAGTTGAGGAGTTAAATTCTACAGTTTCAGTGCTTTTCAGTTGCTACGGCCTCAAGAACCAAAGACGGCAGATATATGGTAAGCTTGCCATTTAAACCTAATGTACCCAATCTAGGCAATTCCAAACAAGCGGCAATATCACGATTGATGGCCATGGAGCGGAAATTCCAAAATAACAGGAAACTTCAGCAGGATTATTTCGATTTCATGGAGGAATATGCTAACCTTGGCCACATGAAAATTATACCAGATGTGGAACTTGCGCAAGCTCCAGTAAATAGTTACTATCTGCTGCATCATGCTGTAACGAAGGAATCGCGTGGAAAAACAAAATTACGGGTAGTGTTTGATGGATCATCAAAAACATCATCAGGCGTGTCGTTAAATCAAAAATTAATGGTGGGACCGACGATACAAAACACTTTGTTATCATTAGTAATGAAGTTTCGGAAGCGTCAAATTGTCTTTGCGTCCGACATCGAAAAGATGTATAGACAAATCATAATAGCACCTGATGACCGAGAATTCCAAAGGATAGTATGGCGAAAATCTACATTAGAACCCATCAAACATTATCGGCTGCAAACGGTTACTTATGGACTCGCATCTTCACCATTCCAGGCAATTAGATCATTAAAGCAGTTAGCATTAGACCACAGATCAGATTTTCCACTAGCGGCTGAAATAGTACTGAACGACTTCTATGTAGACGACGTAATGTCAGGGGCTAACGATTTGCTTGTAGCGAGTGAAAGTCGAGATCAATTAATCCAATTGATGAATCGAGGCGGATTCAACCTACGAAAATGGAAATCAAACTCTAAAGAATTTCTAAAAGCCATACCACCGAACGACCAAGAAGTTTCTCCATTAGACTTCGATGAAGCAACAAGTATCAAGGTTTTGGGCTTGCAATGGCATCCTGATGGAGACTGGTTTTCCTACAATATTGATCTACCTCAAACACATACACTAACCAAACGCCAACTATTATCTGAGGCCTCGAGGTTATTCGACCCACTCGGTTTATTAGCACCATCTGTAATTATGGTAAAAGTCTTATTTCAAAGTTTATGGTTGCTGAAATTATCCTGGGACGATCTTTTGCCATCTGACATTGCAGCAAAATGGATTCACCTGAGAAGCTCGTTTCACCACTTCACAGCGATCAGAATACCACGATTAGCAATTGTGCATGAAAACCAAATTCAAATCCATGGATTCAGCGATGCATCAGAAAACGCTTATGCCGCAGCGGTTTATATAAGATCCAGGGACGGCAAAGGAGACTACGTCACTCGTTTGATTGCGGCGAAGACTAAGGTTGCTCCCATAAAGCAACTCTCCATACCACGGTTAGAGCTATGTGGCGCGTGTCTTTTAACCAGGCTACTTCAAGCTGTAGTAAAGTCAATGTGTCTACCAGACGTTGAGATGTTTGCTTGGACTGATTCGACAACGGTTCTTCAATGGGTTGGAAGCCCACCTAGGAAATGGAAGTCATTCATCGGTAACAGGACTGCAGAGATTCATACTAATCTACCACAATGTCAGTGGAAACATGTAAGTTCCAAGGAGAACCCTGCGGATCACGCTACACGAGGAATTCATCCAGACGATCTAAAGGATCTCAGCATTTGGTGGAATGGTCCTGAATTTCTAAAACAAGATGAGACTGTTTGGCCCAAACAAAAACTGACCTACCAATCAAATGAAGCAGCCAATGAAGAGAAAACAAAAAAAATACACTTGTTCGCAGCCGGCATAGATGAAGACTACATTTCCATTATTTCAACCAAATACTCATCTTTGCAAAAACTGTTAAGAATTTTTTCGTATATTTTTAGATTCATAACCAACTCACAAATGAAAGCAAAGCGTAACAAACAAGCAAAGGTTCCAGCCATCACTCCAAACGAACTTAAACGGGCGGCCAGCGAACTATACAAACAAGTTCAAAAGGAAGTCTTTGCAGAAGACCTTCGACTATTAAAAGCCGGTAAAAATGTGTCATCAAAATCCAGAATCGCATCCCTTCATCCATTCTTAGATGATAAAGGTATCATGCGTGCGGGTGGTCGATTGGAAAATGCCAACATTTCTTATAACAGGAAGCATCCGATAATTCTGCCATCAAATCATCATATTACCACACTGATAATTGCCAATGTTCATCAGTACACATTACATGGTGGGACATCGATAATGTTGTTTCATCTTAGGCAAAACTACTGGATTCTGGGCTGTCGAAATCTAGTCAAAAAATTCGTACACAAATGTGTGAAATGCTTCACGTTACGGGCAAAAGCTGCTAAACAATTGATGGGCCATTTACCTTCTCCAAGAGTAGTGGCCCCAAGGCGTGCATTTGAGAATGTTGGGGTTGACTACGCTGGCCCCGTAATGATAAAAACATCGTCGATAAGAAACGCAAAGGTACAAAAGGCGTATATAGCATTATTTATCTGCTTAGCAGTGAAGGCCGTGCATCTAGAACTTGTCACAGATGCCACAACCGAGGCATTTATTGCAGCCCTTCGAAGATTTACCTCTAGACGAGGTTATCCAGTAACTATTTATAGCGATAACGGTAGCAACTTCGTTGGGGCCAATCGAGAACTTCGAGAGCTGTCCAAGCAATTCCAATCGCAGGAACACAATAGTCAGGTCAATCACCATCTACTGACGCGCACTACACACAATGGAAATTCATGTGCCCCACTGCAAGTCATATGGGTGGTTTATACGAAGCGGGGATAAAATCAACTAAGAATCATTTACGACGATGCATTGGTTCGACAGTACTTACCTTCGAAGAGTATTATACTCTGTTGTGCCAAGTAGAAGCTGTATTGAATTCCAGACCGCTGTGCAGGCAATCAGATGACATCGAAGAATGTAACTATTTATCACCGGGCCATTTTCTAATAGGGGAACCGTTGCTTGCTATACCAGAACCCAGTTTGGAAACAATTAACACCAACAGACTAAGCCAATTGATCGTGGATCCACGGTCAATTCCACGTATTTATTTGCAATTACAAAATCTTGCTTAACAAAATAGTGCAATTATTTTTCTTTTTAGTAGGTGTCATTAAAAGATTCTATATAATCCGCTGCTAAGTACAGCATTCAGTGCGACATGTTTGCTGATCCCGGCTCCTACGTCCCTCGAAGTTCAAATTTAAAGCCCCTCGTAGGGCTAAGCGGGGAGGAGCGCAGCGACCTCCCGCGTGCCCGTGAGAGTTAACGAAGCCATTAGCCTATACAATTCTAAGTTAAATTAGTCGGAATAGGGTCGAAAGGCCGAATGTGTCGAAAACCCGAATAGGTCGAAAGGCCGCGATTGTCGAAAAGTCGATTGTGTCGAAAGGCTGAATGTTAAAAGGGTGGTTGGCTACCTTATCTAGGAAAAAATAATACAGAAACTGAAAATACCGAGAAAAAAAATCCAGAAAAAAAAATCCTGAAACAAAAAAATTCAGAAAAATAAAAATCCAGAAAACTATGTTTTGTGGATTTTGTGGTTAGCTTAATTCGTTGGGTTAGTATGGTATCGACGAATGTATTCGAGCGACATATGGATCTAATGCTTTGTAAATGCTTCGTCAACCTTGCAGACACAGATCAAAGGAATTGTATCGCTCGTATCGCTTCTACCGATGTACCACAAATGTTTCAAATGAGGACAGACGCCTAAAAATTCCAATAAAATTGATTTTTTTTAATTGATTTTAAACAAAATATTTTTTCTGGATTGCTTTTCCGCTAATTTCTAGATTTTTTTTTCGGGTTTTTATTTTTCTGGATTTTTACTTTTCAACTATTCGGGATTTTAAAATTTCCGGATTTTTTTTTCAGCCAAATGTAGTAATCCATATTCATTTCAATCAATTAAGTGAAGGAAAATTTCATGAAAATTCGGCCTTTCGAATTTCGGTCTTTTGACATTCAGCCTTTCGACACATTCGGCCATTCGACATTCGGCCATTCGACATTCGGCCTTTCGGCATTCGGCCTTTCAACATCGAACGATCAGTAACTAAACCAAAAGAAATTCCAGTAAAAATTGTTTTGACTTGAATGCAGTTTTTGTTTTTTGATTGAACTTTCTTCTGAAGAGGCATAAATATCTTCTATTTTGACAGAGTTGCCTTTTAATTTTTGACTGAAACTCCTTTCTGTTTTTGACTAAAATACTTTTGACTGGGGCGCCGAAGCCAATATATAGGTCTACGAAGGCATTTCAGTCAAAAAAACTAACCAAACAAAAGGTATTCCAGTCCAAAAATTTGTGACTAAAATACTTTTCAAGAAGGTCGTTCAGTCCAAAAACACAAAGGGTATTTCAGTCAAACTGTTTTCTGACCGAAATACCTTTCTTTTTGGACTGAAGTTCCTTTTTAAAAGGAGTTTTAGTCATAATATTTGTATGGGAAATTTTATGACTGAAATGCCTTTAATTTTTTGACTCAAATGTTTTTGACTAGAATTCCCGGAGCCAGAGTCATGGCTGGTCTTCACTTGCGTATTTTTCTCTTGACAAAAAAAAAATCTAGTCCATTATTTTTCTCGTGACAATTTTTAGTACATTTAAATTCATACACAAAAATGGTTCTGAGCATGCGCATTGAAATTTTGTCAAGGGAAGGAAAAAATCAAAATTTCAATATTTTTGTCATGACGTTGTTTGTGCCAATTGAGCATAAAGGTCGAGTCACAATGAATCCGTCTCGTTTCGTTCCGTCGTTTTCCGTCTCGTCTTTACCTTTTGTTCCGTCTGATTGAACTGACAGTTGAAAAACAAATAAAAAAATAAAATGGAAATAAAATAAAATGGAAGGCTACGAGACTCTAAAATATTTAAAAATTCTCTTTGATTATACGTTTTGTATAAACAAGATTATAGAATTTAAAAAAAAAGAAGATGGTGGGTGCCGTCCATTAAATCTCCATTAAAGAGTTATGTTTTCAAATAATCGAAAATCACTATGTAGTTACAGCCTACTTCTCACGCTGTGTCAAAAAAATTATTTTGCTTTGTTTGGTTAGGTGTTCCGAACGTCTTTCCGTTAATTCTAAATTTTTTGAAAAAAAACGGATGAGCCGTCTCTTTTCGTTGTATTATAACTAACCATTCCGTTTCTTCGTACAAAATGTACAGAAAATGTCTAAAACTAATTTTGACGGAGAAGCATGAATTTTTGCACAAACACAAACAATATTACCGTTATAGTTATACATACACAAACACAAATAATTTCAATAACTTCTTAATTTTCGAACCGGACAATTATTGTGTAATGTTATATTATTGAAGGCGAACATTTTTAAAGATTAGGAAGAAATTGGATTCAACCATTGAAGAGTGAAATATAGGTAAGTGCACATATACAGGTGAAAATCATTGTGTGTAAATTATAAGGTGAATAATTGGATGAAAAGTATTTACAGAAAAACTATTCTATTTATAACAGTGATAATTAATTACGTAGTCGGTTCTCTTTACCGATCATGATGTTATACACGATATTTGGTTGTAGTAACCATAATGATAGACTAAAGCCTAGCTACACACCGGACAAAAGCTACTATCGATTTCCAGTTAATTCTATAGTACGTAATCAATGGATTTTGGCGACTGGGCGGGCAGATTATTTTAATGTCGAAAATGCCTTTTTTTTTTTTTTTTTTTTTTTTTTTTGTTTTAAATATGGTTCTTTATTATTTAGCAATTTTATTTTACAATTTTTGATGACCAAAGAATATTAAAAGAAATCTCAAGGTCTATTATAATTTTTGAAAGCTTTTGTCCCAATAGGATTCTCAAGTTTAACTATTTATACTTGTTTCTTTATTTTTTTGGTCCCTATATTATTCTATAATTCAGGTTCTACTCTTAATGTGCGTATTTCCTCTTCATGCCGACATAAAATTTGCTACCTTAAACATTGTCGTTTTTACTTTCTTAAATTTAAGACTTATAAGTTATAACCTAATAAAATAATAAATAAAATCGTAACAGTTTGGATTACGCTACGTCGCGTCGCGTCGGGGTACTGGAGCCACCGATATTTTTCTTTTCTTTTTATGAATTTTAAATGATCCATTCTTCTAAATGCAGTGCTGAATCTTAAATGATCCTCTGGATTGCTGAATTTTGCATCCTCAAATCCTTTTTCCGTCGGCTTTCTTTGTACATGGTAAATTAACGGGATTTGTTCTGTATTTTGTATGTATCCTTTTTTGTCTAGATAGTTGAATGCTTCTGGGCCTGGTATATTCCTCATTTGTATCGAATTTTCAATAATTTGCTCATTCGTATAATACAATCCGTACGTTAACGCGTTGTTACCTTAGTGACGTGGTACGTTTAATGTGTTCTCTTATTAGGTTAATTATATGCAAGGGTGGGCAGTAATTAATTACATGTAATTTAATTACGTAATTAAATTACCATTTTTTTAATTTGTAATTTGTAATTGTTATTTAAATTACTTTATTTCATTGTAATGATATTTATTATTTCAATTACTTTTTTTCCTGGTATTTTGTAAGGTATTTCAATTACATATAAGCAAAATTATTTTAATTAACAATTACATAATATTATGTATTTAAAAATTTTCTAAATTTTATTCTTTCATAATTTTTCCTTGTAAAATCCATACGAACGTGCTTATTGGTTTTTTTCCAATGTGTTTATTGGGTTTGCAAAATATTGATTGGCGGGACATATTTTTGAAATTAATCATGTATTCCGTTAACAGCTTACTACCATTATTTAAATTTAGTTGGCTTCCAGAAAATTTACCAGAAATAGACGACATGAAAAGTAAAATACAAAAATTATGCCTTCAAGAAATTCAGGCTCTAAATAATGAACAATTAAGCTCGAGAGCAAATGAATCTAATAATAGTGCCGAGAGGATTCGTTGTCAATCGAAATCGGAATCCGAACTTCAATTAATATAAAGTTTGGCTGATAAAAATACACAACTATCCATTTTAAATGGGTATCCTTTGATTAAGAAGACTTTCATTAAATTCAACTCAAATTTTTGCTCGTCGGGCCAAGTTGAAAGGATATTTTCATTGGCGGAGTTTACCCTTTCTACTTTCTCCCACAAAAGGAACATTGTCTGATGACAATTTTTAAAAATTAATGTTTTTAAAGGGAAATTAGAGTTGTTTGCTTAATTTACGTATGTGTACTAGCTGTCCCTATAGCTAAAAGCAACTTTGAATTTGAAATTTGAGCACCTGTAAAATGAAATTTTTGATTTCTAAACATTTTTTAATGGCTACAGACCTTTTTGCGTCTATGCCTGGTCCTAGTGAGTGGAGTGGCGGATTTAACGGCGGGCGCACCGGGCGCGCGCCCGGGGCCCCGACTTCTGGGGGGCCCCGCAAAACTCCAACTTTCTAGTTTTTCTAATGGCTCAGTATCTAAGGTAATTTTCTTGTTTACATTGTGTGTAGAAGAAAAGAAAAATGGGTTAATAATTCAATACATAAATGTTTAAAGATGTATGTTCTTTTAATACTGTTTTCAATATTAAAAGTATTTGACACGTCATAACTTGATAAAACGCCCAAACGAAACAAAGTTAAGACCTCCTTCTTAGCTAGATATTTCATCAAATGTTCAATCTAGAAATTTTAAATGCGTGTAATTTGTGCTTATAATTAGGGTACACAATGTATTTTCTTCGGTGGAGAAAAAATAGTACGTGCGTTATTCGGAATAAAAGTGGCTTTGTTTTTTGACTCACATTCTTTGCACTTGCTCGGCTACGCTGTGCTTTGCCCCGCATGCAAATATAAAGTGCTTTTAAAAATGTAAAGTCGTTTTGTAACTTTAAAGTTTTGTAATTTTGTATTATTTTATTTGATTAACAGTGTCACTTTTTATAGAAATGTTTTCAAACTGTTATAAAATAAATTATTTTTAAGTGATAATTATTAAAAATAAAACGTAAATTTTTTGAAGTCCGAAGTCAACGCAGCCGGTATGAAAAGCACTTACTTGCTAATATTTTTCAGTTTTGTTACAAAAATACGACTTTTCAAAATCTAGGTTGTGAAACGGCATATTTTTCATAACTAGTTAGGGAATGGGGAATATTTCATAGCTATAGCTAGTGAGAGATAATGTGTAAATGTGAAAACTTGTTAAAAGCAAAGCTTTCTTTTATGAGTTGTAATTTTTCTGTAAAATTTCAAACTCATAAAAGTAAGCTTTGCCTTTTACAAGTTTTCATGTTTACACATCGCACATGACTTAGAAAAGTGACACAACTCAAAAATTGAGTTTTTGAGATAATTCGTCAGAAAGATGCGCAATGATCGATTTCATAACCAGACATAGTGGCGTTTTCATATTTATTTTACAAAGCGACTGACGGCTTGATTTTCTGATCTCCTTTTTTTGACGCCCATGGGCAATATCCTATGATAGTAGGTAAAATCGAAATTAGCATTTTTTCTTTCGCTCTCATGAAAAATTTGAAATATAGAGTTGTGTCACTATTCTTTGTTACGTGCGACCTTATTTTTTAGGGAATCAACACCCAGGATGCTTAAATACGTTAACATGTACATTTTTATTTTCCGGCCTCTCTCTATTTTTTTAAGGGGCCTAATTTTTTCTTCTGCGCCCGGGGCCCCAACCAACCTTAATCCGCCACTGATTGTGGACCGCCGCCTAAACCTAAACATTTTTTTATAAATACAATAAATAACCCTAAAAACACATCAACAAGTTTTTAAAAATTTTGAAATTTGAATAAAATGTATTTTAATTTGTAATTGTTGTGGTAATTAAATTACAATTTTTTAGTTTTATAAAGTAATTTATATTTTGTATTTTAATTACTGAAATGCAATGTAATTGTACTTTGTAATTGAATTACTTGAAGCATATGTAATTTGTAATTGGTAATTGAATTACTAATCTCAATGTAATTTGCCCAGCCTTGATTATATGTAAATCAATCCTTTCTGCGTCGAAGTTTCCGTATTGTGTTTGGTTGTCGATGAAGTGCTTAAATTGTGTCTCCGCTTTCCGATATTTTCCCGTACACACCCTTATGCATTTTCTTTCAAATTTCCTTAGCCTCTCCATATAACTTGCGCTACAGTTGTACCATATGGGGCAACCATACGTTAGAATCGGCGTTATTAACGATAAATAACATATTCGTTTTACATTATTGTTGAGATATGATGAGTAGAATATTTTGCTATTACATATGAAAGCTTTTTTGGCTTTGGCAATTTGGATATTGATGTGTTGGTTTAAGTATCCAAAATGATCCATATTTATACCCAAGTATTTGACTATTTTTTGTTGCTCTAATTCTCTGTTATTCACTTTGATTTTGAATTTTTTCCAATTTTTCTTTGTGTCGTATGTCGCTACTTGTACCGGTCTTCTGAAGAGTATTGATTCACATTTGTTTTCGTTAATTTTTATATGCCATGTGTGTAGGTAATTGGTGGCGAATTCAATTGCTACCTGTAGTGTTTCCCTTATGTTGGCAATTTTGTGGTTGGAATATTATATGACCAGGTCATCCGCGTAGGCGATGGTTTTTAAATCTGCCGTGTTCAAATTTGGATTTATGATTAGGTTTTTTATATATAGATTAAATAATACCGGCGCATTTATCATTCCTTGCTGTAATCCGTTTCCAATCCGAAACATGTGATTTGATGTTTCCTCACCATCGGTGATTACGAATCTACGTCCATACAGCATGTCTGCCAAAATCAATACTATGTCCTGTTCAAATTTTAATTTGTGCAGTTTAAAAAGTAGCCCATCTAGCCAAACTGACTCAAACGCTTTTTCCATATCAATTAAAACCGCGCCTGTGCATATGTTTTTATTGAGATTATTATTGATATCTGATGATAATTTTGCTATAGCGTGAGTTGTGGAATGTCCGTGACGAAATCCAAATTGATTATCCGGCATCAAATCGGCGTTATTAATGTGGTGTTGAATTTTGTTATTGATGATTATTTCATACACCTTACTAATATTTGAGAGTAAACTGATTGGCCTATAGTTTTGCGCGTTAGTAGGCTCTTTATTTTTTTTTAATATTGGAAATATTCTTGTTATTTTCCAAGAAGTAGGAAAGGACCGATTATTTAGTAGGTTATTGTGTATTGTGCACAATTCTGCAATGATTTCACCTGGAAGGTTCTTCAATATTATACTTGGAATTTTGTCAAAGCCGAAAGATTTTTTGTTGTTCGAGCAATGCAGGATCGCTTTCAGTTCCTCTTGTGAAATAAAATAATTTTGGGTTGTCGAATCCACTTCATTTGCTACATTTTGCTTGGAAAATTGAAATTTAGCGGTGTTGTGTGCTTGTTGTTCTTTCAAGGTTTGTGCATATTGAGTGACTATGTTTTCATGCGGGCTGCTAATTGAGCTTGGCCTTCCTTTCGACTGCTTCTCTACGTAGTAGCCCAAAATGTCAAGGTTTTCACGCGTGTTGTAGCTCTTGTAATTTCGATTCACTTTTGGCATAGCATTCCAATCATGTTTAAGTCTCCCATACACGTTATCTCCGTTTCGTTAACCTCAATCTGATTTATGTTTTTAGAGTTTTTAATCCTGTTCATTTGGTTTATTTGGGAAAACATTCTTTTACCTGGCTTGATTTCTTCGATTTTATTTTTCCAATATTGATTCACTTGTATCTTTATGTTTTGTTCGATAAGTTCGTTTGTTCTTTTTATTTGTGCTTTTAAGGTGTTAATTTGCTGATTTGATATCGGTGAACCTTGCCTTTTTGATTTTTTGATTTGGGTTATTAGATAACTTTTGTGTCTATATAACTTTTCTATAGTTTTGTTAGTGTAGCATTGCATGTTGTTTTTACATCTAATCCTGGGAGCAGTTTTTATTATTGTTTCATTGATGAGATTTGTTAACGTGCTAATGGATGTTTCTATTTCTTCATTTGATAAGTTTCTATCGTTTGGTGTTATCATTTGCTGTGCATTGCTTCTACGTTGTTGATAATACGCCTTTTTCATCTTGTTTGACCACGATATCCAGTTAGTGATAGCGAGGTGATTTGTGTTCTGTGTTTCCTGTAAACTCTCTTCTGCATGCTCGATACCTTCACTTATTATCTGAATGGCTTTATGGTCACTCTCATATCGATGTGATGGTATTTCCCCTTGTCCGTTAGTTCTTTCAAATATTTGGTTCCAATCCGCTTCGAAATTTCTTTACATTTCTCTGTTTTGGTTACTCGGGCAATATATTGAGACTATGAATAATTGTGACTTATCTTTGAGTGCAACCTTTATTATGGTTGTTTCTATACCACAGCAATTTTGTAGTTTGATATTTTTTACAATTTCGTATTTTATTTTGTGGTTAATAATAATGGCTGTCCCACCTCCCTTTTTTAGCTTTGGCCGATCTTGTCTTATGATGTTGTATTTTTGGAATTCTATTTTATGCCGATAGTCTAGCTTCGTTTCGCTTAGTAACATTATGTCTGGTTTGTGGCATTCCAAGAACTTCAGTAGGTTTAGGCGTCTATGTATACTGACGATTGAATTTACATTAATTGCTAATATTTTGAGCTGATTCATAGCCCTTGTATAGTTTTGAGAAGTTGCGCAATTTGCTCACTTTATTGTTTAATGATTGTTGCCATTTTGTACTTTTGCAGATAATTTTTGCACTGTCACTGCCTCTTCTTCTGTGCTGTTTCTTACTACATCTGCGTATGTTGCATTTGTACGCCTATTTGCTGGTTGTACGGTTTTTGCTGTTGATACATTTCCACGCTTTTCTTGTATTTTCCTTCTTAGTTTTTCGATTGCTTTTAGGTATTCCGGGCAGCCTTTATATGACGCCGGGTGTCCGGTTTCATTACAGTTGACGCAGAATATTTTGGTACTTTCTATTTGATTTATTATACCACATTCACCTGGATTGTGTTGTATTTCGCATTTGACACATCGATATCCTAATCTACAATTCGCTGCTGCATGACCAAGCCTTTGGCAATTTTTGCATTGCATAATTTTATTTGTCTTTTTTAGCGGCTCCCAAGCAATTCTTTGGTCCAGAGTATGCTCCGACCATTTTAGAGATTGTGACTATATTTTGAACACCTTTAGTCAAAAGCTACGTTAAAAGTATAAAGTATTGCCAGTCGATGGCTATTCGCCATCGGTATGTCATTACTATTCCACACCTCTCACCAGCTCAGAGATTTTTCTTTCGATTATTGTGATGAACTTGTCATTGACGAAAGTCCTATTATCAATATAGCTTGGGGAACGCAAACTGAAACATCTTATTTCAAAAATATTGAGCGCGAGAACGGCCGTATCAAACGCGATAGCAAAAACTATTGCAACAAATACAATTAATCGAGGAAGCTAAACTTGATTTAGAATACTGCATTTCCCAAATTTTCATACCTGGACAAATCAAAAAATTAAAAAACCCTAACAAACGCATTCATTTTTCGGTAGAAGATATATCAACCTCTTTTACGTAAGACGAGGTTTCCTTTTCCTTCTGTGTCTAAACTTCGGCGGTATTTTCATTAATAGAACAGGCAGATCTAAACGACAGGGATAAGATTGATGAAACGAAGATCTCTGAGGCTTACGAATATGATAAAAAACTAGATGCTACTTTAGAACCAACTAATTTTGTGCAAGTTGCTATGATAAGGGGGCGGTTTAGAAACTGGAAGCAGCCAGTCTTCTATCAGTTTGACTGCCCTATGACAAAAAATATTTTATTTTCTAACATTTCCTCTTTAGAGGCGATTAACTTCCATGTAGCGGCTATCGTATCTGATATAGAGCCTACCAACCAAAAGTTGCGGAAAGAGCTGGGTATTTCAGATACAATGAAGTTTTTCTCAAAGAAGTTTTTCTCAAATCCTGTCGTTTCAGATAAAACAATTTTCGTATTTGCCGATGTTTCGCACCTTCTAAAGTTAATCCGGAATCATTTTATTGATGAAGGGTTTGTTTTAGAAGACAAGATTCTAAACCAATATCCAATACGACAACTAATTCAGTTGACAGGCAGCCTGGAACTGAAAGCCATACACAAAATATCGGCAACACATTTAGATTTCCGAGGACCACAACGAAAGAAAGTAAAGTTGGCAGCTCAATTGTTCTCTAATACAGTCACCAAATCGCTTGAGCTCTGCGCTTCGTTGGGCTATTTAGGCGAATATTCTAATTGGACATCCATTTCAGAATTTATAAAAGCTGTCAACGACTGGTTTGATTGATTAAATGTTAGGGTTCCTTTTGCTGATCAAAGGGCTTACAAAAAAGGAATAATGTTGATTTTTTACTGACATGACTAAATCAGGATGTGGTAGAGAATTTTTTTTGCGCTATCAGAGCAGCGGGAGGATTACACGACCATCCAAAGAAAATCGAATTTAAATACCGATTTAGGTCGTACTTACTAGGCCGAAATCAAGAAATACTGTCTTCTTCGCAAAATTGTACGTAGGATGGAACTGTTAATCTGTCTTCAGTTCTTCGATGTAATTCCGGTCAAGCTCAATCTACCACAGCTATAAATTCAGCAATCAACTCTGGAACACAGATTCAGATTGAATTAAATATCACGAATTTACAGAATAGGAAATGGATGGGATAGAGCATAGGCATAGGGGCAGCGACTAAAAAATTGAGTTTAAAGCACGATATTTCGAATATGGGTGTTCTCGCTTCGTCTAACAAAGATAAAACATATAGTTGGATTAACCATCTTAGTGAGGAAGGCTTATATAAACCAACAGACAGTTTTTTAGCTGGCATTGAAGCCATAGACATAAAAACAGGAGACCTGAAAAAGTTGTCTGTTGCAGTGAGGTGTCCCTTGGACTGAGGATTTATGATTTTTCATAAAAATTTTCTTGCGATTCTGTTTCTTATCCGATTTTGATGCAATTCAGCATTTCCAATGGAAACGAGATTCTTAAATGATTTTTGGAGGAAGTTCTGGAATATGGCCAATTAGGAAGGAAGTCGGATTTCTAGATAAAGTTCTGGATATGGCCAAGTATGATGGAACTTGCTATTCCTTAAATGATTAGATGAAATTAGACAGGTGCTTTGGAAATAGAATACTAAAATAGTTATTAGATTTATTTAAAGATTTGTTCTATAAATTATTTTAGTATCCCGTTTCCATCGTGCATGCTGAATTTCGTCAAAATCGAATAAGAAATGGCCAAGTTCCATCATACTTTACCAAATCCCACAACTTTATCCAAAAATCATTTGAGAATCTCATTTCCATCGCACATATGGAATTTCATCATAATTGGTTGAGAACTAAGCAAGTTCGATTATATCATACTTACCCATATTCCAGAACTTCATCCAAAACTCATTTTAGAATCCTATTTTCAACACACTTGCCGAATTTCATCATAATTGGTTGAGAATATTCCAGAACTTCATCCAAAAATCTGTTTAGAGTCCAATTTCTATATCATACGTACTAAATTTCATTAAAATTGGATAAAACATGGCTAGGTTCCTTCCTAACAGGCCATATTCTAGAATCATTTTAGAATCCCATTTTCATCGTGTATGCTGAATTTCAGCAAAATTGGAGAAAAAATAAGAAAAACTATGGCAAGTGGTTGCCTGTCATGTGCGAAGCGCGCGAGTCGTACACAATATGTAAATAGGGTTAAAATGGAACGAGCTCTGATGATCTGATTAGAAGACTGTGTAACCAACAAGGTCCCTGTGTGCGGAAATCTTATAAGACAAAATGCCGTAAAATCTACGAGCACTTAAAGAAATTGACCATTCTTCTTCAGAGCAACAAAATACTTCATTTACCTACAATCAAAGGGTGGTTCGAGAAGTTAAAACAAAGGTACTCATTACACAACATAAAATTTCAAGGATAACAGGCCACAGCCGATGCTGAGGATTATCGATGAAGAGCTCTATACGCCAGATCAGATTTTTAACGCTGATGAATCAGCATTATACCGGAAAAACTGCCATTTCGGACTACATTTCGAAAAATGAAAGGCGTGTGCCAGAGTTTAAATCTTCTAAACAACGTATCACTGTCCATATGTGTAGCAATTTATCAGGAAGTTTGTTGATAAAACCTATGATAATAAATTGTTCTTCAAGTTCTCGAGCAATGAAAAAATTAATAAATCCGAGCTACCTGTATTCTGGCGATCTAATAAAAAATGGTGGATGACTCAAGATTTGTTTAAGGGCTGCGGTTTTATAATTGTTTTATCTCGCAATTGGAAGGCTATATGATGGAAATAAATCTTGGTTTCAAAATTTTGTAACCATAGCAAGGAACTAAATCATCCAAATGTTAAAATTGTTTTTTTTCCTCCTAACTTTAATTCATTGATACAACCATTGGACCAAGCAATCACATCCAAACTATTAAAATATACTACATTCGCCAATTTTTCCAAACTATTTTCGACAGATTGGAAAATGATGAAGATAAAATTCTTATTCAAGTGTAGAAAAAATTTTCCAGTTTAGATTGTATTCGAACCGTGTCATCAACTTGCGCAGATATGAAACCATCAACACTTCATGCATCTTGGAAACTACTTGACCTTAACACTACTTAACCAGAAATATTAAGGTTGAAGTCATAACACAACATCAGATGATTCCACTAAATATTAAAAATTTGTTTTGGAAGTTTTATTTTTCTACCCCACTACTAACATATTTCTACCCTAATTTATCAGCTGATTTAATTATACTTTACGCTTGTTGCCATGTCACACACACATAATAAATCATTTTACGAAAAATACTACAGCCATTTAAAAATGGCGTAAATTATTGCATTACATCGAAAGTACTTCAAATCAAATTACGTGTTAATAAAGCAATTACTGTTGTAGTTCAGGTGTAAGATTAGATAGTGCAATTATATAAACAATAGTCGTTTTACAATAAACACTGTATAGACGTGGCATAAAATTAAAACCACTTTAAGTGGGAATATCAAGTTTCTAATATAATAACATAACACAAACACACGGAGTGCACTCACTTCAGTATATGTAAATCTCCGTATACGTTCCAATTCCTCTTGGCCCGCGGTGTCATGCAATTTGACGTAATAATTTTTTCCATCTACTTCCATTTCAATAGCTTCACTGGCATATCTATATAAGGGGACAATATTGCATATATTGTATGTACACAAAATCACTCAAAATATATATTTTGGATTTGTTTATACTTACACCGTTGGTATGTAACCTTCTAAAAATGTACTTTGGGTGTATGTATGCAGTAAGCATGTTTTACCTGTATTACCATCACCAATAACCACAACATTTTTATTAATCGGCTCCATTTCCTCGTTTGGCCGTTTGTTACTTATTGTTGTACCTAGACAATTGTATCTATCGACTGAAGAAATATTTTTATTTTTTTATCAAAATGTCAGAGAATAATTTGATAAGAAATAAAAAAAAAATTCTCTCAAGTTAAATTTTTTTTTGGATCACGTTGTGTTTGTGTCTTATCACAAATGATAATATATGTGGAACACAACAATGACAGTTTATCTAAAATTTGTCCATATTATAAACTATAGAACATTTCTTTGGGGTAGTCGACTTGTGTACGTCATTAATTTTGTCAATTGCTTAAAAAAAACTTTTTATCGATCATAAATCGCAATCGCGTGACTAATTTTGAATCCACAAATAAAACTTTATCATGACCGTGATATCGATGTGCATACATAAACATTAAGAATCGTTAACCATTACTCATAGTCATAATAAATATATTCGATAGCCGGGAATTATGATTCAAAATAATTTATAAATGCGTGAGTACCGTGAGAGTGGTGCGAAAATTAAATTTCCAAACAAAAATTTAAATTTAATTAATTAAATTTTTTATTTTTCTAATGCTTTTCATATTGAACAAATAATTTTGAATTGAATTCAATTTCTAACTTTGAATAATACTGAGAATCTGGTTGACGATAATATTATTAGCATAAATAAGTTGTGTCAAGATTTTTTTTTTACAAATTGCAACAGAACGCGATTAAGTAAGGTTGAAATATCGTATTTCGAGTTTTCGTATTGCTCACAAAAAGACGTTTTCTCGTAATTGCAAATTCTCGAAATTCGTAACTCAAAATACGAGAGATTGTGTAGTAGACAAAGTCTGCACCAGGAATGCACTAATAAACCTAGGGTTGCCAGTTAGAGCTGGTTTTCCCAGCAATAAACCATTCATCGGTCGGGCAGCTGACCGGCAGAACAAAATACCGGTTTTTAATGAAATTCAGTTAAATTATCATTTTAAATGATTCGAAGAAAACTAGATATTTTGTGATCGAATAAAAATTTAGTTACTATAGGATTTATAATCAGAGCCGCTTGGCATATGAATGCAATGCTTGAATTAATAATTAACTAAGCAAAAATATTTTTATTTAATTTCACCAACAACTTCTTGATAAAGCTGAACAAATGCTAAAAAGCAATATTGTCCCTGCGTCTATGATACATTACTGTTACCTATCTGTTTGTGTTCATAACATTTAAAAACTACCTGCAAAATACCAAGAAAACTGTAAGATGATCGTATTACAGATCCTAATACAACTCAACATAAAGCAGCTATATTGAACCCTAGTAAATTATCAAGTATTTTCGAACACTTTTTAATAATATCATAAAAATCTCCCCGAATCTGCAAAATTACAAAAAATTTCGAAGAATTATGTACCATCAAAATCACAAAAGTTTTGAATTAACTGTAACATCATCCGAGTAACATCAACTACCTAAAAATATCGAATAATCTCGTTAATATACTAAGCAACCCAATTCATACGTTCAAATTCACAATATACTGCTGTCACCTATAGATCATTAATTCTGTAATAAGAAGCAACTCCATCGCTTGCAAATTTCGAGGAATATCGAAAACATAAATAAACTCGACATATTCGAATAGTGTGACTATTCTAGAAAAATGTCGATAATCACAAAAAATCCTGAAAAACTTTAATAAGCTCAGGATCATGGGATAATCTTAAAAAATCAAGAAATCACTAAGAATGTCGAATAATCTGAAAAATATTATGCAGACATCAGAATAATGCCGATATTTTCGAATAACATCGGAACCAAGCAATTTAAATTCAGAAATTTGGATTATTTCAAAAATCTCCAGAAAAATGAAAAAGGAAGTCAAAAGATGTATCAAATCCTTAATAATATATGTTACATAAAACTCAGTGAGAGAAACTCGATTAGACTCGAAATTTTAATTTTTTACGATTTCTTCGAATAAAATCGAAACATTAACTTTGAAATTCGTAACTCGAAAGTGAGAAATTCAATTCAGTATCTTCGATCTTTAGTTCCTCATTTTCGCATTCGAAGTGTTTTCGATAGTTCAATATTAGGCCGTATTCTGGAATTTAAAATTTTATGTTATGTTATGTTATTTTTGTTTTTTCAATACAAATTCATATAGGAAGCGGGGAAATAAAATAACATAACATGGATTTTATTAAGCCGGAATACGGGCCATTATTCGAGAGCCATTATTCAATATTTTCCAAATTATCGGACTATTTGAAAGTTCCAATATTGTTGAGCTTAACGTTAACTTAATGTCTTCGACTTTTTTTAAATTTCGAAAGTTTCTTAAGAGAATAGGGGGGGGGGGGAGGGGGTTCTAAACTTTTGCTACAGGCTTTACAGACTTTTCGAAATTATTCATTAATATCCAGATTTTTCGATATAATTCAAATTGTTCAGAATAATTCGTGTTTCGTTTGACTTTTTCTGGGGTATTCGAAATTATTTCAGTTTGTTATTAACATCCTTGTATTTCGATATTTTCGAGATTATTCGACATTTTCGAATTTATTCGAATTTTGTATGGCAATGTCTGACGCTTATATTTCACATCTTTCACAACTGACGATATATGTACATATGTACATATAAATCTGAATCGTAGTTTCAGTAGATTTTGAAGATTTTTCGAAATTTTCTATATTTCCAGTTTAGTCGTTAGTTTGTAGGAGTTTCCTAGAATTTTCACTTTCAAACTTCGACATTTTTGAGATTATTTTGAAAATATTGAAACTTTTAAAATTATTTTCGAAATTTGTGGTGTCTTTTAGAATGCTCAAGCTATTTCTGTGAACCTTTTTTAACTGATCTATTTCAAATTAAATTTGATCAAAGTTGACATCGGATTTTAAGTAATAGACATTTCTTTGTATCCATTGGAAATCCCCTCATCCTCAGATATGGAAAACTGTCTAAAAATTTCGAAGGTCCCTTCTTTCTCTTCTCTCTCTCTCTCTCTACCTCTCTATTTGTCTCTTTCGTGCTTTGTCTCTTCCACTCATTTCACTCCCTTCTCCCTTTTTCGCGATATCTCCTATATCTCTCTTCTATTTCCTCATTTATGAAGATTACTTCTCAATATGGCAATAATTCGTTAAAGCTTCTCTATATACCAGATAGAAAAATTACACCTCATTGCAAACGGTGACTGGCCATTACAAGTAAATCTAAAATTTGTAACTCTTCGTCATATTTTCAAATAATTTGTTTGTATAGTGTTGTATTATAGCAAAGAAAATGTTTTTGGTTGTTTCTGAAGAGTTAATGTTCTCTAATTAAAATTAGAATTTGTTTTTTCAAAGTATCCACATTAATTTTTGTATAAGTGTTTTGGTAAAAAATTGCTAAACATTTAATTCGGTTTATATCATGAATATTTTTTGCAATTTATGCAGTCCATTTTTACAAATTTTATCGTGTGTATGCCTTCGCTTTTCGGGGTTTCTGATGCACAAAAGATCTTTTAGGTCGCAGTGCGGGGTGGCTTGAGCCCCCACATGGCCCTCAAGTAATAGTAATAATATTGCCTTCGCTTACGAAAATTTTGGAAAACATTTCGGCAATCATTCGAAGAATAACAGGGTATCAAATTTCAGCAGAATTAATGGTTCGTGAAAACATCAAGATCAATTGGTCTTAATTTAAAAATTTTATCAGTAATTAATTAATTGCTGTTGGCATTGGTAGCAACAAAACCTCATGAAGAAAGAATAAGAATCAAAAAAATAACGAAAAGAATTTGAACGCATCCCCAATGTTAATGTTCCCCTTTTTACGTTCTTTTAAGTTAGTTTCTCAAAATTCCCCGTTCATAAAAGAATCTCGTGGGTTGGCCACACCTCAATTTTTTACATTCTTTTACGTTACTAACTTTTAATTTTGGGATCCCTTGAGACCAACAAATTGGGTTGCGAAGTAGTGTCTGTCGGTCTATCTGCCTGTGTCCTCTCTACAGCACATAGATGGTTTAACCTTTAACCAATCGAACTGAAACTTCATATTTAATTGTTGTTTTATTAAATTGGGAGGTCCTAGTGAGTTTTAATGAAAACTGGCACCAACCGGAAATGGCGGCTTCCATGTGCTGCAGAATTTACCAAAAAACTATAAGAACAAAATGTGAAATAAATAAAAATTAAAAATTTGCTTAATAAGCTTCTCAAAATTCTCCATTTATAAAAGAAAGTCGCGGGTATTAGCTAACCTCAATGGTTTTACCTCTGGCCGGTTGGACCATTTTAGAAAGTTGGCAACCCTAATAAACCAGTGTAGATTTGAATAAATATACGTAGAATACATAATACAGTGGAATCCTGTGATATAACAAACTCCCAAGGAAAACAAAAAATTTTTTGTAAAAGGAGTTTTGTTATAAATGACATCGTATGTTATGATCCTGTTAAGTTTTGGTCATACAAGCACATATTTGAGACGAAATTTAATTTGGCTTTCTTTGTCTCAAAAAAGGACTTGTGCAACAAATATGAAGAGCACAAGATGAAGGTGAACAACGGTGAAATATTGAGTAAAGCATAACAAAATCATTTATGCAAAACAAGTTGGCCGCAAAAGCGGAAGAAGATGTTAACAGAACAAATTGTAAGCCAAATGCGTAAATCGTTGTCGTTGGTTTGCAAAACATTTATGCCTACTGTATAAATAAGAGCCTCCAGTATCGACTGTATTTTTTACTAAGCTTAAAATAAGGTACATGCAATTTTTGCATTTCTATGAAACTGAAATGTTTCAGCATCAACTGGCGACAGCGTTTCACCAAAGATTTCGTTTATTATAGAGCCTTTGCAAACAAAGGTTCTCGGAATTTTAATTAAGTTGTCGGTAAAACCATGATTGTTGGTTAAAATTCCATCGCCTAATTTAAGTAACCAATTACATGCTGTATCAGGGATGAAAAAGTTGGTCCTATAGGACCTTTTTCGGTCCTTTAGAAAATAAAAAGTCCTTCGATACTTTTGATCAAAATTTCAGTCCTTTCGAAAAAATATTTATATTTGAATTTTTTCTGTAAACGTCAGGCAGTACTTTTCGAAGATCGAATGATTTTTCGTTGGCCAACTTTTTGAATTTTGACAAAATTTTAAAAGATGAGACGACCGAATTCCGACGGCGAACGAAGGTAACAACAACGCTTTTTCTTTATTCTTTGTTGATTGATTGTTCTTTCCATTTTCATTTTCGTTGTAATATTGGTGACGGGCGAGAGTGCAAGTTAGGGTTCCCAAACGTCCTTTTTTGGGAATTACAATCTATCTTTTGTGAAATTTGTCCTTTCTGCTTTCTGCGAGCTAATATGTCCTTTATTTTGTCGAAATCTCCTTTTTATGTTTAATTATATTCTTTGTTATTTAGTTTTGTGTGTCAGTTTTTTAATCTTGCCATGCGAATTATATAATAGAATTGTATCTCCAAAATATATTACGCATCCCGCAATAAGTTTAACTAAAGATAGCTATTGGCATATTTAGCATAATGGATAAATTGCGAGACGATAATCAGTTAGAAAATAGATTTTATGGTTCCAAAGTAAACAAAAAGTTTAAAAATCCAAGACACTGGCAGAACACTGTACACAAAAGCAATTCAATAATTTGTAACAGAAATCTCTATCAAATCTTGAAAAAAAAATTAATTTCGTTGATTTTGAGTTGATTTTCGTTTTGTTTTATCGTTATCATTAATGTCTTTCCGAAATTTCGAACTACCTAATTTTATCAAGACTAAATAATTCCAATTTAAATAAAAGGGATCACTAGTTATGCGTAAAAAAAATACAGAAATTTTAAAATCCAGAATAATTGAAAAGTCAAAATCCAGAAAAAAATCCCGTAAAAAATCTAGAAATTACCAAAAAATAAATCCAGAAAAATTATTTTGTATAAAATAAATGAAAAAATTGAATTTTATAGGCATTTTATACCTTTATCACCACTTGGAACATTTGGTCTATCAGTAGAAGCTATACAATTCCATTGATCTGTTTCTGCAAGGCTGATGAAGCATTAAAAAATTTAACACAAATACGCATTCGCTCCAGTACATTCATCGATACCATACTAACCCAATAAATTAAGTCAACCACAACACAACTTGAAACAATTATGGTAGAACTATCAGTGGAAGGGATATTAGCGACACAATTCCTTTGAACCCAAATACTGTCCAAATATTTATGAGATAAGGACCAATTATTCGATGATCGAAAAGACATTCTTCATGAATAATCGCAAAGAAGTCTTCAATTGATAGTCAATAAAAAGGATTAACAAATTTTTCTACTAAGCATCGGGCCCAAAATCTGATATGTAGTAGCATTTAATTTCCAAGGAAAAGTCCTACTGGATACCATAGTAAAATTAGTGCCAGAGTTATCACCTTCCAAATTATGTAACCGAGCTTATTCCAATATCTTGCATAAGAAAAATATAGATTAGCATTCAGGCACCCGTAACTCAAAAAGTAAGGCATTTGGAGCATACTGCCCTTGAATATATTTAATCGGAACCCCAAGACCTACAAAATCCTTCAATATGAACAAATTTGGTCGAAACTCAATTTCCATATGATTAGTGCGGGGTTCTTTGATATTCGGTACCTACTTATTGAATTAGATTTAGTTTATACATATTTGAAAAATATATTAAATTTGCATTATACTAATATGTCGTCATGCGAATGCTAAAGTGTCCTATATCCATTTTTGATTTTATTTGACTTTGGGGGAGAAAATTGGGTTTCCGGGTCTAATTGAAAGGAAATTTAATATTTGTGTTTTGTAAAGTATTCAGAAATGTTAGAACACTAAACCAAAATTGATACTTCATCAATGATTAAATCACTTCTTTAATTAAATTAAATCCGAAAATTCCAAAAAAAAAAAAAATTAATTCGCTCGTAATGCAAATTTTACATAGGAATTTCGTTTTTATTTAATTTCGAAGTAATTTTCGGATTTAGTTAAATGAAAATATCATAAATTGTATTTAAAAATGATCTTATGAAGACACGCTTGATGTGGAATATTGTTGATATCTCCTATAATTCTAAACAAACCCATTTACTGAGTGAGTGCCGACTTCTAAGTTGTGGTCAATTTATCAACATAATACCTGTAGCTGATTTAACAGAAACTACAGAGACAAAACGAGAAAAAATAATCATCTGCGTGAAGTCAATTGAACTCCAAAAAACAAACCCAAAAATGGTTGTCTGTTTTTTTGCAGATGTCGAGTTTCATCTTTTTTCTGTAAAATCGGCGTTGTGTGAATAAATAACTAAAATAAAGTTACATAAACAAGAAAACCAATCATTTGTTTTGATTTAATACATTTTTTGTTTAAATTTATTTCTTACGTTTAAACAAAACAAATTTTTAATTTGACATGTGCATCTGCGAAAATCTTTGAATGTCAAAATCAGCCTTTATTCACAAAATCAGCATTCAAACTTTTAACTGAAACCTTTACGTAGGATTGCCAGATAAAATTTTAGAAAAAGAAGTACATTTCTGGAATAAAACGGTATGAGGGGTATGTAGGGGTATGTACGTATATAGTGTCCAGGCATCGTGGCCCAGATATCGGGTCCCAGACATGTTCTGGTTTTTCAAACTTCTGCGGGAACTCCATTTCAAATGACATAGCCCAAAAAATTTTCAAGACGTAATTTAATTTATTTAAGATTGGTAACTTTTTATAGAAGACTGTTTCATTAGCTTGTATCTTTGATATTATAGTTCACCAAAGTACGTCGAAAAATGTGTGTTTGCTGGAGGCGGAGGAAATTGTCTGGTTTGGCTGTTTAAGGAAAATCAAAATTGGCAAATCTAATTTTTGATTTATCGCATCCAACATATTACTATTTGTATCAGTAGTGTTCCAAAATATTTCTAGCCGTTGGGTCATGTTGTATTTTAAAAATGTTGATCCCACCCGAATCTTATGTTTTATAATTGAAACTTTTCAGAAAAAAATTTCACAAAATCCATCAACAAATGTGATTGAATTGAAATTGTGATTTTTTGAAGTTGAGTATATATATAAAACTAAATTTGGCGCATATAACTTTTGAGTTAAGATTTCGACCAAAATATCATTGGCAGTGTTCCGCAATATTGGATCCATGGTTTAATTAAGAAATTCGACCCCAGATGATATGGTCGAAGGAATTTTCCAAAGCCAGAATTAACTTCGTATTAGGAACTACTTAAAGAATCGACTTCATATCTCAAACTTCAGGTAAAAAATTCTATTAAAATCCATCCACAAGCGTGCTATCTAGTTCGGTTGCTTAAGTAAAAATATATCGCTAGGTGTTCCGCAATATTTCTTGCGTTTGGCTCCTACTTTATTTAAGAAATCCGGCCCCAAATGATATGACCCAAAAAATTTCCAGAGCGTGAATAATTCGATTTTATATTAGAAACTATAGAATAGGCTTAACGCATAATATTTCAGATATAAAACTTCACTAAAACCCATTGAGAATCGTGTTCCATTTGGTGCTGGAATTGTAGTAAAACCGCAATATTTATTGAACTCTGGGTAAGATGTTTAAGAAACTCCATCCCTGCCCCAAATGGAGCTGGTGCGATTATGTACCATTCTATTGAGATCTTGTAACAGACTTAACCAACATATTTGTTGATTAATGAATTAGTTGCAAATCCAAATAATGAATGAGGTAGCGGGCTTGAACTTTTTCTGGAAGATATTTCACTACGTTTTGTAACCAGAGCCACAAAATCAATTTTATATACATATTAATTTTTTTTAATCGTTTCGAAACTTAAACACTGTCCTAGTTTTTCAAACTGGTTTCAGAATTTGTTCAGATTTAGTCGTTTTCCACCTCGTTTTCCAGCAAATCTAAAAAAAACTCATCAGACGCCATTTGAACTTTCACTAAATCTTCAATATGCTTAGAGATTTGTTCACTAATCGCGGTTAACCAAAATCTTGAAATAAAAAGAAATTTGCTAATCTTGAACTTGAAATACAACTAATCTCTAAAATTGCACTAATGGCGCTAAGCCAATTCTAATTACTTACTTTATTGTTTTTAAATTTAAAGATTCAAACTGCAACAGAAAAGTATTTTGTTGAATGAATTAAAGATATTCGTTATCATTTTGTAAAGCAATCCAGAAAATTACTTCCAAAAATCTTTTAATTTTTTACTCAAATGATCCAAATTTATCGCGCTTTAATTAGCTAAAAGCAGTACATTTGTGTACTTCTTTACAAATTGCAGAAAATAAGTACATTATAAAATCAGAACCAGAAAAGTAGTACTGTACTCCCTAAAGAAGTACAACTGGCAACCCTACCTTTACGATATATTACCAACCTTTACCATAATAATAAATGCCTTTACCTTTTAAGAAAACGAAAAACAGAAATAATATCTTTTGTTACTTTTAGTGACATCTATCGGTGACATATGTAAGTAGTAGGTTCATCAAAAAATTACAAAAAGTCCTTTGAAGCTCAATTTAGTCCCCATTGCTCAACATTTTAGTACTTTGGAATTTATGTCAATTTCATCCCTGTGCTGTATAAGATAGCAGAAAATGTCCAGCAGAAAAAATGAGTTTTTCTACTCACCACCAGAGGCAGCACTAAAACAAAAGAGAACTTTTTCTGCTGATATATTTATTAGGCAGCAGAAAAATTATGAATATTGTTCATATTTTTGTTGTTGTTTTTTAATGTTTATTTTTGTTTTTAATATTGTTGTTATTCGTATTTCTCGTTCGCAAAGATTGTCTAATTTATTTAGCGAAACGCTCTTCAAGCAGCCAAAATCAGTTGGCCATACTGAATTTTTCAGTTTTTTCATTGTATCATATGGACGGACCCCCTTGTAACCAATATGGGATCCTGATTTTTGGATACCTGGGGGCATAATACATCCACACAAGCAATTTTAAGAAAATCGATCGAGTCTAAAAAACTGAAAAATTCAGTTTGGCCAAATTTATTTGAAAAATTCTGCAGCTCTTTAGACTCGATCGATTTTCTTAAGATTACTTGTGTGGATGTGTTATGACTCCAGGTATCCAAAAATCAGGATCCCATATTGGTTACAAGGGGGTCCGTCCATACGATACAGTGGAAAAACTGAAAAATGCAGTTTGGCCAACTTATTTTGGCTGCTTGAAGAGCGTTTCGCTAAATAAATTAGACAATCTTTGCGAACGAGAAATACGAATAACAACAATATTAAAAACAAAAATAAACATTAAAAAACAACAACAAAAATATGAACAATATTCATAATTTTTCTGCTGCCTAATAAATATATCAAATTGGTTTTTTAATTTCGTGGAATCTAGCCTCGTAAATTAATTAAATTTTTTATTTGTTTCCAAATATAAAATTAAATTTTATTGATATTTCGGCATTCTTGCCATTTTCAAAATATACAATAAAGTTTTTAACATTTAAAAACATTATAAAATTAGTATGCATTATAAAAATATAAATTGGTTTAAAAACTTTTTAAAAAACATTTTAAGAAAATATTTTAAAAAATATAAAAAACTTCTTACAACTACATGACTTCAGTTTCGTTTTTGATTAAATTATTATTATATTAAATTATTAAATTATTATCAAAATTCAATGCATCTCTTATTTAGGATGGAAATATAATAATAATTTAATCAAAAACGAAACTGAAGTCATGTAGTTGTAAGAAGTTTTTTATATTTTTTAAAATATTTTCTTAAAATGTTTTTTAAAAAGTTTTTAAACCAATTTATATTTTTATAATGCATACTAATTTTATAATGTTTTTAAATGTTAAAAACTTTATTGTATATTTTGAAAATGGCAAGAATGCCGAAATATCAATAAAATTTAATTTTATATTTGGAAACAAATAAAAAATTTAATTAATTTACGAGGCTAGATTCCACGAAATTAAAAAACCAATTTAATAAACATAATAACTAGCCGTTATATAAATCATATATAATAAATATATCAGCAGAAAAAGTTCTCTTTTGTTTTAGTGCTGCCTCTGGTGGTGAGTAGAAAAATTCATTTTTTTTGCTGGAAATTTTCTGCTATCTTATACAGCATAGCAATTACTGTATTGTGGGTCCACTGAACGTACGTTATTCTGGAGCCTGAGAACAAGAAACTTTTTCCAAAGACCATGAAATTTTAAGTTAGATTCAACAATTGCAGGCTGACTATCGTGTACAACTGCAGGTATAGTTTGTCTAAAATCTCCACCACGTAGGCGTTTTACCGCCAAGTGTTTTCTGGTTTTTCTTTATTTCTTTACAAAGCTTACTGACAGCATTCATAGCAACACCAGGTTCCATTGTAGCTTCATGCCATAGAATTAATTTTGCCTTTCTAATTAATTCTGCGTCAATAGATATCATTCGCATAGAGAACGTTGAGGTTTCTACGATTGGCACAGGTAATTTAAACTGGGAGTGATACGTTCTGCTGTGATATTGACAGCTACTCCGCTAGAAGCAACGGCAAGCACCTCCGATTTCTTTCTACCGGCTCCTCTAAATTAGTAGGGGAAGTTGGTAGTCCACAGTCAGTACATTGTTTGCCATGTAATTTTAGAGTTCCCTAAATATCTCTTAAAGCAAACATCTCACAAATATAATACAAATTTATTCTCACAATTACTGTTATTATTCTGCCAATAAAATCCTACTTTTGTGTGAACAACCCAGAATAACAAAATAAAAATAAAATGCAATATATGCATAATTGCATACCTACATTTTTTTGAACGAATAGGATATGTACTACTTTTAAAATTAATGTAAATTTGATCATTGTGAATTAAACATATATGAACTAAAATTCACTCGAATTAAATATATTACATATTCGATAATTTGCATCCTCAATATGTTTAGAATGGATGATTGAAAATTCATAGAAGAAAATGTATTTACATTTTCACTTTTTCAGGTAGGATGAAAAAAAACCTCCACTATTCATCACTTCTCTCCCGGCTAGCTTATGAACGCTTTTTTTTTATAACACACTACTCTACATTTACATTCGCTATACTTTTTTGAAAATTTTGCAAGCAGAGATTATTTGGACAGAATCAGAATTAGAGGGTTGCTTTCCTGACTGTTTTTAAAATACCGGGAGTTGGGAGCGATAAACCTGAATTTCCCGGGATCCCGGGAAATTAACTATAAATGTTGGAAATCAATAAATAAATTTTTAATAAATTTTTACCTTTAATCGGAAATAAAAATTCGTTTTTTTAATGATTCTTATTGTTTATAATTTCCCACGATGGTAAATTATTCCTTAATTTACCAAATCGAATGGGGGATTAGATTCTCATCCAGAACATTGTCCGAGTCGTGTAAATAGCCTTGCAATAGCGCTTTCAAAAGGAGCCGTACATTTTTAAAATCTTTAGAGGTGAAGTTCGTTTTTCACAGAATGGCCGCAAACACAACACTGTCCTTTCGATGTAGCCACTTGAATTATGTTTCACTTTATTATAGTTCTACTTTGCCAGAATAATCTGAAGTTCTGATCATTGGAAGGCAGTGTACAATGATGCCAAAAATATTGAAAGTGTGAAATTTCAGTAAACTATTCACATTGCCAATCCATAGAAAAAAGAAAGACGTTACCTATTCCGTAGACGCGCGTCCTTCTTGGCTTTATAGTTTGAAAATTTCAGAAAACGTATCCACTGATAGGATATACGATAGTCTGCATCCTCTACGGATGAATGTACATATTTGGAAATTGTGTGAATTCCGTTTGAAAGGACGATTTTAATACGGATTCTATTTATTAAATCAACAAGTTCTCGAAAGGCTAACGGATTGTATCTTTAAAATCATTTACATTTCAAAACGAAAAAATGAATATAAGCGAATAAAATCGGAAACATTTAGTGACTCTCCTCAAGTTTATGCCTAAAATTAATCAACAATTGTATTATACAGTTTTGCAAACAGAGTAAACCCATAATCGTATATTATATAAAATGGGCCTTTACCTATACAGGCGCATATTCAGAGAATGTTCCAAAAAATCAAATTTTTCAATAAACTTTAATATCTCTGTGGATATGCAGAAGGGCTAGTCCAACTATTCAAGATACAATCATAGTAGAACGAAATTACATTTTCAAACGTCTTATGGATGAAAAACTCCTTTCAGTACTTGCGACACTAACAGGTAGGCTTGCTAGAATAATTAAAATCGTTTGAATCGCGAGAAAAGCCTCTACATCATTCAAGTGAACATAAAACCTTACAGAGTACCCTTTTCTGCTAAGGAAGAAATAAATAAGCAGGTTGACACTATGTTAAAAAAAATATTATCGAGCATTCTAATAATCTGTGGAACTCGTCCTTATTTGCTCTTCCGAAATAATCGGAAGAAGGCATCAAGCGCTGGAGAGTTGTTGTTGATTATAGGAAGCTTAATGATATCACTATTCCAGATAAATGTCCTTTACCCAACATAGTACATAATACATATCTTAGATTAACTTGGAAAATCAAAATATTTCTCTACACTTTATGTGGTAGATAAATGCCATCAAGTTCTGTTAGGTAACAACGACAAGGAAAAGAACGGAATACGTGTCATTACCAATTTAATCGTATGCCGTTTGGACTTCGAGACGTTACGGCGACTTTCTAATGGATGATGAATTAAAATGTTTTGTCTATCTCGACGATATCGTGGTCGTTTTCACTTGTCTCTGAAACTATAAACTCAAGCTAAAGTGCAAATTATTGAGAAAAGAGATCAGCTACTTAGGTCATACCATTTCGCATAAGGGACTTCTAGCTGGTCTATCAAAAATAGATACAATTAAAAATTACCCTAAACCTAAATGTATAAAAAATGTAAAATCATTTCTAGGGCTACTTGCATTGAAGCATTGATAAATCCGCCTATTTTATGCTATCCTGACTTTACACAGAATTTTATAGTTACAACCGATGCAAATTATGTGACCATAGGAGCCATCTTATCGCAAAATTCTTTGATTGATGTAGACCTTCCTATTGCTTATGCAAGTAGGGTGACGCAGAAAACTGAAAAGAAGGATCATCTGGATTTTGAAACGATTCTGGGCTTTGCAACGATTTTGACTTTATCATTTTGGGCAACAATTCATAATTCAAATGGAACACAAACCTCTAATTTGGCTAAAATCTATTTCAAACCCGTCATCCCGTTTGGTTCGTTTGATAATAGATATGAATGGCTATGAATACAAAAAAGGTGAATTACCCAGTATTATGGAAGATCAAACTAGATCTAACTAGATCAAAATCCAAACTAGAAGCTTCCAAAATAACATCGGAGAATAAAACTCGAAATTCAGGCTTTACTAATGAGGTTTCAAATAGTTCAGATTCGCTATAAAATAGAGCAAAATAAAAATATTATTCAACTCGACAATCAGCGGGAAATAGAAAAAGTTTTAATAAGATTCTTTCGGCATTTTATAGACAAAATATATTAGCAAAAATGACATTCACAACATTTTTCGACTTGTTAATCAGAAAAAATGAAGAGGACAATTATTTATCTACGTAGAAATTCAAAATACCCCGTACTTTAACACAAGAGTCTTTCCTTGAGTTTTCTTTGTGGTAGTTTGGTTTCGTACTGAAAAGTTTGCACGATCCAAAAATTTGGTCTACTCTTCAGGTAGCTACGACCAAACTACAAAAATACAATTCTAACTTCAAACATTAAGTACGAGGCAAGAACATACTGACTTAGCGAATTATATTCACTAAATCTATAAACTCAACGAAACCCCTCATTTCTGTGTGTTTTATGCCCCCACAAATAACAGAAAGAGAAGTTTGTCTGTATTAAAATCACCAAGATTCTTTCGGCTTTTTATAGACAAATTATATTAACAATTATGGCATTCACAATATACACACAATATTGTTAATATATTTGTCTATAGAAAGCAAGATTGAAGAATTATTAGCAGTTTCCGAACATGATGACGACTACCATCCGAAATTTCATACAAAATTCCGATGGAAATTACTAAGATATCCGAGGTTCCATTCGAAAAATTGTTCATAGAAAATATAAAACGCTTCAAGAAGACCTTACAAAATTGTTTTTCAAATCAAGAAACTCCCACTGTTTCCACAGCAACCGTTGAAAACTGTAATGCTTATATTCGAGTGTATGTAAAATTTTAAATATCAATAGGATCAACACGACACCCTATCATCCTCAGTCGAATGGCGTATTAGAGCGCTCTCATAGGATGTTGGGGGAATACCTACATAATTTTACTTCAAATGATGTGAATGGCTGGGACAAATGGATCCCATCGGCTTTATTTACTTATAACTCTACTCCACATTCTTCTACGGGTTACATGCTTTTCGAATTTATGTTCGGATTTAAACCAACAATTCCTACATCATTAACCAGAAATTCCGAACCATTATATAACTACGATTTATATGTCGCTAAATTGGATAAAATAGATTCCAAAATTGCTGGAAAATAGCCAGAGAAAAACTCATGCAAGGAAAATTAAAATCAAAAGTTTATTATGACAAATACGTGAATATCACAAAATTTCAAGTTGGAGATTTAGTTTTTAAATGCATGAATAAATGCATAACATAGATTGTATTTTACTGAATCAGATATAAACTGTCCAAATCGCCGGAATACCTCTACGATAGGAGAAATTTTCTGAATTAATTTGCAAACTGAGATATCGAACACAGTCAAACGTGTAATTAATTCGTTCCTGAATTTCAGTTTATTAAAAATTAGTGGTGATTTATGTTTTAAGTAGAATGTTATGAAGTATGTTTTCAGTGTTGGTTGCACTGTACTTTTTTATATTACATGCATATGTAAACCCTTAAATACAACCTCTCAAAAGTAAAGTAATCATAATGTGAAATTAAATTGTGAAATTTAAATAAATTAAATTAAATCAAATATTTTCGCCAACAACTATTTTGGCTTCCATTATTACTGAAATTTGTTCACTTTAACCAAACCTGAAATACAACGATAAATCCGATTAACCGATTAACCGGAATCCAAATTAGATATTAATATAAACGCATAATGACTGAAAAGGGGCGACCTCAACAAGCCACACATAAGGCGGACGAATTTGTTTTATTTATTTAGAACCAGAGCCTACTGTATAAATAAGAGCCTCCAGTATCGACTGTATTTTTTACTAAGCTTAAAATAAGGTACAAACAATTTTTTCTTTACTATGAAACTATATGGGAAAACGCTTATTTTCATTGACAGATTTAGTTTATTAGAAATGTGAGCTTTTGTTCTGTTTTTATATGAAAATGTTCATGAAACATGTAATATTATTTGATTGAAAAATCGAGTCTTGAAAATGTTTATTTCTAAGTGAAAATCGTCATGAAAAATAAGGTACTTTTGAAATTTAAAATATTGTTGTTTTTGTAATACTATACGTCACCAACATAACTAGAAATTTATAAACAAAACAATAATCATCTCTTTCATTGCCTCCATTCCAATTTGAATTCGAATATGTTTCTATAGTTATTTTGAATTTGCAAAGCATGCTAGATTGTTTTGATTTTTTGTTTTTTTCGCACTCATTGTATTGATTTAATTTATTCTGTTTGGCTCTTTTTGATTTTTTTTAAATTTTGATTGTTGAGCGGACGCGTGTTGTCTTTTTTCTTACCATTGGGTTTAGATGTAGACAAATGATGACGACATTAAGCTGAATTTTCTCTTTTTAATACACATTGTTGTTGTTGTAGAATGTTTTTTAATTTAATTTCCCTTATTTTCTTTTGATTATTGCTGGAAAATAGGGAAATTTGAGAATCTGTGTTTTAAATGAGTAAAACATTGAGTTGTTTGTTAGCGATTTCTTAAAAAATTATTTAACTGAGTTTAACTTTTAATTCATATTTTATCGTCAATCGAAATCGCGTTTTCTCATATAAACACTATGAAAATAAATGAATTTTTAGTGTTTCTATATCCCTTATTTTAAGTTCATTTTTCACATGCCGGCTCTATTCATATCAAGATGGTTCTGTTAGAACAAACAACATGGCATTTGCCCAAAGCTTTATTTCAAAACAATTGAATCAAATCAAGTATTAGAATTTAGTTTTGGCAATTTTATTATTCTTATTTTATTTGTAAATTTAACCGCTGATTTAATTACATGTTACGCTTGTTATCATGTCACACAAATAATAAATGATTTTACGAAAAATATTGCGGCAATTTAGATATGGCGTAAATAGATTGCCATATATCGAAAGTATTTCAAATCAAATTACGTGGAATATCCATTTTCTAATTATAATAACATAATACAAACACACAGAGTGTACTCACTTCAGAATATGTAAATTTCCGTAACCGTTCATATTCCTCTTGGCCCGCAGTGTCATGAAACTTGACAAAATAATATTTTCCATTTAATTCCATTTCAATAGCTTCTCTGTCATACCTGGATATGTATAAGAGGACAATATTGCATATATTGTATATGTACACAAAATCACTCAAAATATATATTTTGGATTTGTTTATACTTACACCGTTGGTATGTAAGTTTTTAAAAATGTGCCTTGGGTGTATGTATGCAGTAAGCATGTTTTACCTGTATCACCATCACCAATAATCACAATATGCAGTTTAGTTCGTTCCATCACCTCGTTTGGTCGTTTGTTACTTATTGTAGTACCTACACAATTTTAAATCTATCGACTGCAGAAATATTTTTTTTTTTAATCAAAATGTCAGAGAATAATTTGATAAGAAATAAAAAATGTCTCTCAACGTAATTTGTTCTTATTTTTTTGGATCACCTTGTATTTGTGTCTTATCTCAAATGATAATATCAAATGAAGTGGAATATAACAATGATAGTTTATCTAAAATATATCTGTAAACATATATATAGAATACTTCGTTGGGTGTAGGGGTTGTCGACTGGTGTACGTCATCAATTTTGTCAATTACTTAACTAACAACAATTGCTTCGTCGATCGTATTTTAAATCCACAAATAAAAATTGATGATAACCGCGATATCGATGTACATATAAACATTTAGAATTGTACTCATAATAAATATATTCGATAACCGTTAATTCAAAATAATTTATAAATGCGTGAATGACTTGAGAGCGGTGCGAAATTAATTTAAATACTTAACTAAATTTTTTTTTTTTACTTTCTTATCGTTTCAGGTAAGAGATAGTGTTTTGTGGTGCACTAGGTGTAAGTTTATTGTATTAAACCAAATTTATTTACAAAGGCGATTTTTTTCCACATAATTTTATATCTGAGTCAATAATAAAAAATGTTAATTGATTTTAAAACCTAAAATCAATACAAAAAATTTACGCATACACACTACACAGGTAATATACAACATCATTCGACATTTCTAAATCATCATCGTGAACCGAATACGAAAACAATAAAATGGGAATACAGTCAACCCTCCTATAACTTCTATATAACGCGTTGTTCGTACAAGAAAAACATTCCAATAAAGTAAACGACTTAAAAAGTATATCTATGTATTGCGCAAGTTCATTTGCACGGTATTCGACTGGGATGTACAGAGAAACCTCACTACAACACACATCCACGGTCCCAAAAAAATTGTCTGTTGTAGTGAGGTGTACCTTGAACTGAGGATTTGTGATTTTTTTTTTTTTTTATAAAAATTTTCTTGGGATTCTGTTTCTTATCCGATTTTGAAGGAATTCAGCATTTCCAATGGAAATGAGATTCTTAAATAATTTTTAGAGGAAGTTATGGTATATGGCCAATTAGGAAGGAACTCGACCATTTCTTATCCGATTTTAGTGAAATTCAACATGCACGATGAAAATGAATTCAAAAATGATTTCTTAGTAAAGTTCTGGAATATGGCCAAGTATGGATGGAATTTGTTATTCCTTAAATGAATAGATGAATTTCGATAGGTGCGTTGGAAATGGAATACTAAAATGGTTATTAGATGTATTTAATGAACTTGTTCTCTAAACTATTTTTGAAGTAATACCATAGAAAACCATAATAGATTTCTCATTTGACTGAAAACACAAAAAAAAAAAAAAATTCGATACATTGGAATTTTCAGAAGTTTTGTTTTTTCCATTAGTTAAATGAAATGAGAAATCTAGTATGAATGTCTATCGTTCGAATTTCGTTAAAATCGAATAAGAAATGGCCAAGTTCCACCATACTTTACCATATTCCAGAACTTAATCCAAAACTCATTTTAGAGTCCCTTTTCTATCGTGTATGCTAAATTTCATTAAAATCGGGCAAAAATGGCTAGGTTCCTTCTTAACAGGCCATATTCTACAATTGTATCTAAAAATCATTTTAGAGTCCCTTTAGAATCCCATTTTAGATTCAAAATCGGATAAGCCAAATTCTTTCCTAGTTGGCCATATTCCAGAACTAACTAATGCTCGTATCATCGTAGAAATGCCTGTCCGTGTTCGCTCTAATAAAGTGTCTGCTTAACTAAGCTAGGTTTTTATGGAAAAACTTCAATTTTGCAAGGGACTTAAATGTGTGTCCATTGTAGTATACACCTCACTCACACCTTGAAGTGAGTGTCCATTGAAATGAGGGTTCACTGTATTAATTTTAGTTATGTATCAGGGTAAAACCAACAAAAATGTTTATACAAGCCGTGCTGTCCCTATACATGTTAAGGTACATGCGGCTAAACATTTTAGCCGCAATTTATCTCACAAGGAAGATAAATGTTGACGGTTTTGAATTTTCATTCATTTTACAATCGAAGTACCCATGAAGTAAAATTAATTTATTTTTATATAAAGAAAAAGAAGACAAAATGGCCGATCAACATTACGAAGTCGAGCATTTAAAGGATTATTTGGACAGAAACTTCATTCAAAAACAAACGAATAAAAGTCAAACAAAATCAACAAAATTTATCTCTACACAAATTTTTAGCTTGAAAATTTATTTTCCTTGTTATATTGTTTCAAACATAGCATTCTATGAAGTTTATGACAGGAAAAAAAATTGTACATACAAATTCTCATAGCTTACTACTACTCATAATAAAGACGTTTTTAAATAATTTTTTATAGTGTTCGCATACATTTAGGCGCAATATAAACGCGTACCACGTATTTTATTGTGTAATTACTGTAATAACTATCAAACGGAGTGTTTAATTTAAAGTAAAATGTTTGTTTATTACATGAATACTCAAAAAATTAATAGTAAAAATGAAAAAAAAATAAAATTGGATGGGAATCGAACCGTAGACCTTTGCCGCTCAAGTCCAGTGTTTAACCACTAAGCAACAAACTGTATTACATTTGGCTTTTAATTTGCATTGTTAAATTGTTTTATTTTTTCAAAGCGTTCTGCAGCCTCGCAAGCTATAAATTTTTAATAGCATTTTAAATTTGGTCAATATAATTCGCTAAATCATTACGTTCTTACCTAGTACTATACGTAAAAGGTGGGAATTGTATTTTTGGTCGTTTGGTCGTAGCTAGCTGATGAGTAGACTAACTTTTTATCAGTACGAAACCAAACTACCAGGAGCTTAAGGTATTCGTATAATCCTTAGTTAAATTACGGGGGGAGTGAATTTCTACTTTTTTTTTGGTAGACGTATTGTTGTGAGTAGATCGCCTCTTTTTGAACAAATGGCAGATGAAATGAACTGGACTTCAAGGCAAATCGTGGTATATGCTAAAAAAGCGCTATCTGGCTTAGCTAAACGAAGTCTATAAAGTTGAAACCTGACTTTGCAACCTTTGAAAAGTTGAAAAGCTATTTAATCTCGGAATTTTCAGGGAAAATAAGCAGCGCTGTAATACACCAAGAAATTGCTGCATCCAAGAAAATATTATTCATCCTAGTGTGTGTCCATGAAACGACTCTGCATAGACTGTCAAAGATCAAATGGGGACATCATAATGGACCAATACCCATTGCCACTAATTAACGATTAGATCGATCGATTACACAGTTCCCGTATATTCACTACTTTGGATCTACGAAATTGATTTTTCACGTTAAGGTCGATGAAGCTAGCATAAAGTATAACATATTTTGAATTTATACGAATACCTTTTGGCTTATGCACTGCACCAGCAGAATTTCAACGATATATACACTGGGTATTCAGAAATTTGACATTGACGATATTATTATTCCATCCATCAACGAAGAAAATGGATTTGATAAACTAAAAAAAGTGTTACAAGTCGCAGCAGAGTATATGATCTGGAGAAAAAGGTTTTTTATAAAGCCATCAGAAACCAAAACGAAAGCTGTGGAAAAGTTCCGGCAACCAACAACGATCAAGCAAATACAAAGTTTCCTCGCATTAACAGGATACTTTAGAAGGTTTGTGGCAAATTACTCGATTGTGGCAAAACCGTTATCAGATATGCTAAAGAAGAATGTAAAGTTTCAGTTAGGGCCACCATAAAAATTAGTATTTGCAGAATTTAAAAAATTATTAATTACGAAACCGGTGCTATGTATTTCCAGACCCGAAGCCGAGACTGAGCTCCACACAGACGCATCAAAATTTGGATTCGGAACAATTTTATTGCAAAAATGTAAACATGATGAACAATTTCACCTTTGTTTACTATTTTAATACAAAAACTTCATCATGTCAAGAGAGATACTGTTCATATGAGTTGGAGGTACTTGTAATCATATAATGTCTTTGAAAAATTTGCGAGTCTATTTGGTTGGACTTAAATTTAAAATCGTTACGGACTGTGCCACGTTTAAATCAACAATGATGAAGAAAGACATTACACCATGAGTTGCTGGTTGGGCGTTACAACTAGAAGATTTTGACTATGTGTTAGAGCATAGAGCTGGTACCAAGATGAAGCACGTGCATGCAATTAGCCGTAATCCCGTCATTTTGTTGGTAAAGAATGAATTCATAGAAATAATAAAGAAGGCTCAGCGAGAAGACGATTATGTCACTTACTTCAATCATAAAGATTCTAGAATACAAACCCTACGAAAATTTTGAAATGGAGAGAGCCATACTGTACTAAGAAGACGGCGAAGATCGAAAATTATTGTGTTTTCCGAAGAGACTGCAAGGCCAACTTAGAATAAAGAAGATGATGGAACTTATTGCCAGAGATTATTTTATCCCAAAGCTAAAACAAAAGTGTGCCAGTTGTCGGAGAAATTGTATTACACCCGATAGATAAAGATAAGTATCCTCTAGTTACATATCATATCGACCACTTAGGGCCGATGCACCCCACTTCCAAACAATACTGTCTGAATATACCCGATAGAAACAACAACAGCCGATGAAGCAATAAAAAAGCTAGAAATTCAAAAAGCTAATTTTGGAAACTCAAAGCGAATTATAGATTGATGATTTCAACAGGAGTACCCAGTGGAAACGGTCAAATTGAAAGAATAAATCGACTCATAATTCCAGCCTTAACAAAAATGGCAATTGATTCACCAGAAGTATGGTTTAAATACACAGACAGACTACAGAGGATACATAAACTCAACTTGGCAAAGAAGCATTGGTACGACACCGGTTGAATTATTGTTTGGGATGAGGATGCGAAACATCGAAGATCAAAGGATAGCCGAAGTGGTGGAAGAAGAAATAATAAAAGATTTGATGCTCGAAAAGGATACGATCAGAGAAACGGTGAGAAACGAAATTATGAAAGTGTAGGAAGAAAGCCGGCGCGGTGGATGTTTAACCAAAAACGAAGAAAAGCATCAGTATACAAGATGGGAGATATTGTCGCTATTTAGCGTACTCAGTTTGAATCTGGACTAAAACGGATGCCGAAATTCCTGGGTCCGTATAAGATTGCTAAAGTTGGCCCAAACGACCGCTACAAAGTCGAAAAGCTTGGAGGCCATGCGGGTTCTGTTCACACGAGCACGAGTGCGGACTATATGAAGAATTGTAGAACTACTTATATCCTGATGATGACGATATAGATGACGATGAGGATTCTGAAGAAGATGTGAATTCCAAAACGTTTGTTAGCGAAATTGTTTCAAGGAGAGGCTCGAGAAGCCACTGCAACATTATGTTCACATGGGTTACACGCGAAAGCTGGAGGGAACTGAACTACGTCCTACATCACGGACATGGTTTTTGCCGGTGTTTATACTGTAAGTAATCATAGCAAACCAGAAAAGTTGCGTTTGGTGTGGGATGCCGCTGCAAAAGTTAGCGGAGTGTCACTCAATGATTTTTTGTTGAAGGGACCTGACATCGCTTCTTGTCATTCAATAACAGTTTCGCGATGGCTGTGTGGCAGTTTGTGCTAATATAAAAAAATGTATCATTAGGTAACGATAAGTCCCGAAGGTAGAAATGCGCAAAGATTCCTATGGCCAAATGATAACACCAGTTCATGGCGTTCGGCGCCGCATGCTCACCAGTAACGCCACAATTTTTTAAGAATACAAACGCACGTTTATTTGAGGAGAAGTATCAACGCGACGTCAGAGGTATCATCGATAATCATTATGTCGATGATTTCCTCGACAGTTTTACCACTAGTGAGGAGGCTGCGAATGTTAGCAAGCATGTGAAATTAGTGCACGAACAAGCTGGATTTGAAATAAGTGGCTGGACATCAGGAGTTAACATGGACATTGTAGATACAGGAAGGTTGGAGAAAATTTTGGGTATTTAATGGAACCCTAACTCGGATACATTCCAATATCGGGTAAATCTAGGTGAATCTACCTAGGTGTGGATATTTTTAACGGTTCGAAGAGACCAACTAAGAGAGAAGTTCTGGCTATTCTAATATACTTAAAAATTATACTCCAAGAAATCTGGAGGGCAGGAACCGATTGGGACGAATAAATTGGTGACAGACCGTACGAAAAATGGATGCGATGGATAAGTCAGCTGGAGAAACAGCAGCACCTACGAATCAACCGCTGCTATTCTCTAAAACTGTCAAACGATGAGGTTCCATTGATACAATTATACTTACTTTGAAAATGAGACCGGGTTGGATGTAGTTTTAGTGGGTTCGTCCTATCAGCATTCCTCGTTTGGAGTTACTAGCTGCAGTACTGGAACTGAATTTCGCCATACATATCAAGGAAGGGCACAGATTCAAGTTCGGAGAACCCGACTATTGGAGCGATTCGGCCATTGTCCTAAAGTGGATTAACAGCGACCCTCTTAACTATAAGCCGTTTGTCTCGGCACGTATTAGCATGTTTTTAGAAGAATCGTCCGTCAAACAGTGGATGTGTCACAATGATCAAATTTGTCGGATATGTCAAGTGAGGCACTTTGGTTTGAAGGACCAACCTTTCTATCTAAAGATGGAACTTAATGGCCAAACAAATCATTCAACATTCAAACCCCAACTATTGAAGAACTAAGACTACATACAAATTGGGATAAATTGATACGACTAAATGCATATGTACATACATAGAGCAAGAAATAATTGGACAGCTTGCATCAGGAAGACCGAAAAAATCGGTGGTGCACTATTGTGCAATGAAATCAAGAAATCAGAAATCGAAATAAAAACGAGATTATAAACTTATTTATAAACCCACGAGGAAATGTGACGTCTAATAGCAAACTTCACCAACTGTCTCCGTATCTGGATGAAGATGAGGTATTGGAATTCCGAGGCAGAATCGATGCATTACCCAATGTGACTGAATATCAAAAACGACCAATTATACTCGGAAAGAAAAACTCTACTGGTCGAACATTATCATCAGAAGTGTCTCCATAAAAATCATGAAACAGTGATCAACGAAGTACGTTAAAAGTTTTTTATTCCTCGTTGGTAGGAGTGAAGTGTAGAAATGAGGCTGCCAAAATAATCCGCCAGAGATGGCTGGGTTACCACCATCTTGATTAGAAACGTTTACTCGGCCGTTCACCTTTAAGGGTAGAGATTTTTTCGGACCAATGATGGTGGCAAAAGATATGGTGCATTGTTTACTTGTATGACGACACGCGCTGTGCGTGTTGAGGTTGTACACAGTTTATCAACCGATTCATTCATAATGGTATTTAGGAATTTCATATCGATAAGAGGTACTCCAAGACCAAGAGAGGTGCAATGCGACAATGGGACTAATTTCCAAGGATCACAAAATGAATTAAGCAAGGCTTTATCTGAAATCAGTGATGACAAAATTAAGGACATTAAACGCGTTTCAACCCGCCAAACGACTAATAAGGTCCGTAAAAACAAACCTACTATGTGTTTTACCTACGAGAACACCCTCCGACGAACTACTACGCACGTGTTTGCTAGAAGTTGCAAATATCGTAAACTCGCGACCATTTACCTATATTACTTGGTTCATCGAGTGAGGTCCAGCCAGCTGATAAATTTGACGATCGAATAATAAAATTAGAGGAGAGGCTAACGAAGTACTAATCGCGAGCGATGTACAATCAACTGACTGGACAGACATTAGCTAATAAAACATTATTCGGATCCTAGGTCAGAGGGCGCTCTAGTCAGAGACCTACATAGGACAAGGCAGGGAATACAAACAACTAAACAATTCTGCAGCAAAATAATGGAGATACAGACAGCGGTAAAATCTCATTCAAATATTCATAACAACAGCGAAGGTAAACGAGAGCTATACATAGAAATGTGTCTAGCACAATTTGTGGCCAACCTTAAAGAACCACTAGGGTCAAATATTAGGAGCAGAGACCCAGGAACAATATCTGAAGCACCACACGTAACATTTAAAGCATCCGCATCCCAAATAAAAACGGAAAATAATCTCAATCAACACCAAAAAAAATGAATACCAAAAGAAGGATGGTTAGCCGCAAGGAATAAAGCACCAAACATCAAAACGGAAAGGAACATAAATTTCACAGAAACCAAAGAAGAGGAAGAAGAAAACACCATCAACGAAGGAGAAAATTACGATTTTTTCAAGAAATAGCCCCGGATACAGAAGACAAACAATAAACCATATCAATAAACAACAACTCCCATACATCACAATTCATATAAAAAATCAACCAATACACTTACTCATCGATACGGGAGCAGACGAGTCATATATAGACCCAAAATTAATATAAATAGAAAAAATTCAACATATTCAACAAATAAAAATTCAAATAATAGGAGGATCTATATTAATAGACCAAACAATCACATTGAATGGCCTCAAAGAATTTAGAACAAACCAAAAATTAACATTTCACCTATTAAAATTCCACGATTGATGGACTAATTGGGACAAATATCATGACACAATTGGGAATAATAATAAATTTCAAAACACGAGAACTAATATTTCCAACGCATAATATTGCAATAAAATATTTCAAAGCAGGCAGCACATCAATACACTTCACCAGAGGATTACCATCAAACCAAATGGAGGAACTGATTCAAAAATATCAAACATTATTTGACATAACGTCAACTCTACCATACAATGGAGATATAATGCATACCATGAATTTAATAATGATAAAACAATACAGATACCCGAACTCTCAAATCCCAGAAATCAAACGACAGATCAAAGAACTATTAGAAAACGATATAATACAAGAAAGCAAAAGTCCATAGAATTCACCAATCAGGGAAAACGAAATTGCGAATTGTCATATAAAATGTCATAACATCGAAGAACTATTGAACCAACTACATGGATGCCGCTATTTTTCAGTCATAGATTTGAAATCCAGATTTCATCAGGTAAAAAGGAACCCCACAGACGTCGAGAAAACAGCACTTTCAATTTTAGGAAATCACTATGAATTCAAAAGAATGCCTTTCTGGTTAAAAAACGCGCCGTCCACGTTCTTACGATTCATGAACAGAACATTGAATAAATATATCGGGAAAACTGCATGTGCTACATGGATGACATCATCATCTATAGCACCACGAAAGAAGATCATATGGAACACATAGAGAAAATATTCAAAACTCTAATCAAATCAAACACATGCGAATTCAGTTAGACAAATGCAAATTTGTGCAAAGCCAAATAAAATTTTTAGGGCACATTGTTAATAGGCAAGGAATTCAACCAGTATTGGTGTATTCTTGTATTCTCAAGAACTTTTAGACTAACAACAGATGCGTCTGATTACGCCGTCGGAGCAGTTCTATCACATAATGATACCGACAACCCTATAGCATATGCGAGCAGAACTTTGAGTGAAACTGAAACCAGGTACGACGCCACAAACAAAGAAATACTAGCCATAGTATAGGCCTGTAAACACTTTAGGCCATACTTGTATGGGAAAGCATTCGAAATTTTCACAGATCATAAACTATTAGAATTGTTCATGACCATAAAAGATCCTTCATCCAAATTAATCCGTTGGAGACTAAAACTATCAAAATTTGAATTTAAACAATACTGCCGACTCATTATCTAGATTGAAAATTAACAATACCGAAACAGAAATGACATTACCTATTACATACACACCGTTAGATGACTTTAACCTACAGGTAATATTTAGATTAGGTAAACAGGACAAAAGGAACAGACCAAACCGACATATAGAGAAAACGGAAAACAAAGTAAAATACATATACGAAAAGGAGGAATAATAGGAAATCTGGCTAGGAAACAAATCAATGCAATGCAATGACCAAATAGCTCAAGCAATAGCAAGATGGAAAATGACAGCGAAAATTGGAGAAAAACTAAACATTTGTAGAATACATGAAATCACATCAACAGTTATAATACCACATCAAGAACTCATACCTGAAACAATTGACGTACTACAAGGAATAGAAACACCACTACAAGAAAATACAGAAGACCAACAGGCAGAAATCTCCCCAATACCATCAACACAGGAAGAAAACCCACAAGAATTAACAAGCCAACAACAAAATATAACAAACCTTTTACAGCAAAGGGAAATAATCATGGAAACACATAATAAAAACCATCGAGGAATATCAGAAAACTACGCACAAATTAAAAAACAATATTGGAAGGCACCACTCAATTTCTACATATGATAAATACATCAACAGCAGCTCAAAATAATAATAACCTTATAACAATACAGAAAAAATCGAGGACCAAAATAACACAAAAATTGTAATTTACGCAACTAGCTAAAGAAAGCGTAACTTTAATAAAAGCAATAGAAATGTTGAAACCCAAAATAAGAAAAAACAGAGGGATACATATAATATTTGGTAACGTCATAGAAGCAGATGACAAGAATTAAATAAATGCAGCCTTAAAGCAAATAAATATCAACGAAAATCTACTCATAGGACAAATAAATGAACAAATAGAAATCAAGAAGGGTGTCATGAACTGATTCAGAGAAGCAGAAAATTATATAAACGGAGAAGTAAAAACCTTTCATATTAATTACAGAACAAAACCTTCACGGCCTCGAATATGTTATGCGAAACCTTCAACAACTTGTTGATGAAATCCTAGATTCAATATCGCTTGCAAAGCAGGGCTATATTTCACATTATTTGTTTACCAAGGAAGAAAGCAACTTTGTACATATATGAAAACTTAGAATCTCAAGGCCAATCGAATCTGAACATTAACTATAAATCAATTTTTAAATATAAAGGCGTATTACAAAAATCCTTTGGTCGTATTCTCAATAATAATTCCCAAATATTCTAACATAACTTTCAAAAATATAAAAATTTTCCCCCTCACTATAAACAACACCTACACGATCCAAATCCTCTCAAAATTCATCCATATCATATCCATAAAATTGATGACATATACTTTTGCAATGAGAATGAGGTATATGCAACCCAAGACAACTGCACCAGCAAACTAATTACAAACGAACCTGCAAGGAAACATTCAAACATATATACAACAATTCCAACAGGACTTCATAATCGTGAACCAGCAAACACCGCCAGAATTTAAAACAGATTGTAATCATCAAACAAACAAATTTTTACCAACCCAATGCATAGTAAAAATCAGAAACTGCAAGAATTTATTAGCACATACAGTTACATACCTTATAATGAAATGAAAGTAAAAAACAAATCCAAGGAGCTCAGTCAAAACAAGTTAGCAGAGTTAACCCTCAATAACATGGACAAATTGTCATATGCGTTCACCAACATACAATACCACAAAACCAGCACTATTCCACTTGGAGTATAACAACGATAATAATCATCGGAATAATTGTGTATCTCTGTATATTAAGGGGGTTAGCCCCTTAATCTTGCATTACAAAATGTTGCATTACAAAATGTTGCATTACAAAATATTGCAAGTACAAAATATTGCATTTCAAAATGTTGCATTACAAAATCTTGCATAACAAATCGCATTGACAAAATTCTACTGTATAATGATAATTATACAGTAGAATTTTGCTTGAGATATCAAAAACCAAATGTCAGGTGGTCTCATGTTTCAAGAATAAAGTTGTACTCTATTTCGTTTTTCAATTACGCTGTTTTTCTTGCTATCTCATCTTGCTCGAACAAAAGAACATTCTATTTCTACTTATACTCATGATAATTTATCACTAAAATTTTTGTTTAGGTATACATATATACTTTATCGCAACAAAAAGAGATCGCAATAAAAGAAGCGTAATCAAAAAGCGAAATAGAGTACAATTTTATTCTTGAAACATGGGACATAAAATCTATCGAATTCGAATCGAAAGTGATGTTACAACATCCCACCTCAACCAGAATATTATGTCTTAAATATTAATATTAAATCTTCATTAATCAGAAACGAAAATTTAAATTCTGGAAAATGAAGATTTAGGTCCCTATTCACAAAATGTAAAAATTCTATAGCTGTAACTTTACGGAAATTGTTTATAGAGCAAAAGTTACAGAGTACTAAAAATTGGTATTTACAAACTGTAAGAACTTCGCCACTGTAAATAAATACATTTGAATTCGCCGCAGTAAGAAAAATAGTAGCCTTTGATAAATCGAAATGTCAAAAAACGAATCATAACAAATCATTCTGGCTTGAAAGTCAAATGAATGAGAATGTACATATGAGATTTTTGCAGGTTACCTGATAGACAGGTAAGTAAACTGTTTTTGCACAGAATAGGATCCGACGTGGCCTTTTCCGTGAATGCATAGCGTATATTTTTCGGCGGCCATCTTTTGTAATCCAGTAACCTAGCATTTCACACTCAAATACGATAAATGGAGTGATCACTTTATACCTTCAGTTTGTTGGCATGTGTAAATTATTTATTTTGACTTTAGTAGAGAGCGTAAAGGATTACCGGTAGCAACTAGCAAGGCGTTCCTTGGCATTATGGCGTCCCATGATAGACCATTGCCATGGGGGCTAAGAAATCTCACAAGAATCTGTACACTTTCTCAAATGTGTACAGTTATATGATTCAGATGTTGTTTTCTGGACTGATTTTCAGTTCCACAAATCTTCACCAAAATTCTGAAGAAAAAAGTTATTTTGATAAGAATTACAGACAACATCAAGGATACGTACTATATTGATTCGTTAAGAACACAAAGAAATCCTAATAGACAATTATTAGTGAAAATCTCAAAAACTACAAAATAAATCATCTTGAATTCTTGCAGGTAAATAGATGCTATCGACAGTAGTATTTCCTGGAAAAATCATGGCGAAAAATGGTTACTCTGCCGAGTTATGAACTAATAAAATCAAGATATGTAGCTTTACGTCAACAAATTTGTCACTGTAAACTTACAGAGCATAATTTTCGTTTATAGAGTCTAGTTGCATTTCATGAATACCATTTTAGTACTAATCGGAAATTTTACGGTTATAGAGCTAATTTGCATTTTGTGAATAGGGGCCTAAATCTTCTTTATTCAGAATATTTTGTTGAAATATTTTGAAAAATGGAGATTTCCATTCTAATTCTAATATTAGCCGTATTTCTTGACGCATAGTTATCCGGATCGCTATCTGCACAATTTTTTTTATTTTATTTTTTTTAATTATATTGAGCTTTTATGAATACGCAATAAATACATATTATGTTAGATACTAAAGACAGGTACAGATACTAAAACTGCAAAATTTTTTAAATGTAAGATATTGTATTTGCAAGATTTTGTATTTGCAAGATTTTATACTTGCAAGATTTTTTAAATGCAAGATTTTGTACTTGCAAGATTTTGTAACTGCAAGATTTTGATTTGCATGATTTTTAAAAAATGCAAGATTTTGTACTTGCAAGATTTTGTAATGCAGGATTTCGGGGCGCTTCCATATTAAGGTACTGCCCGTCATGTACACCATGTCAATGGTACAAAAAAGTATCACAAGCTCCAGACACTGAATTCATTAAAAATATTGCAGCCCAAGTATCTGTCCCGTTCAAAGAAGTCAATTTTGTCAAGGACGACAAAAATCTTAAGTCGGAGGAGTTACATCCCATCATTATCATCATTATTTCCAAAATACATCAGCAATGATTCACAACCATCATAGAGAAGTATTATTTCCGATTTTACTGCAACAGCAATAAAATCTAAATACATAATGTAATCAATACAAACCGTTGTCGCCAAGTTTAAATTCTTTATTTTAATAAACGAACCTATATTGTAAACCCTTAAATACAACCTCTCAAGAGTCCTATACTAATCATAATGTGACATTAAATTTGATATTAATATAAACGCATAATGACTGAAAGGGGGACGAATTTGTTTTATTTGTTTAGAACAAGTACAACATGGCACTTGCCCAAAGCTTTATTTCAAAACAATTGAATCAAACCATTGTAGCTTCCACACTACTTGGTCGGAAATATTACGTTTAAAGCAGCAAAACAACATCAGATGTTTCAACTAAATATTAAAATTTTGTTTTGGTAATTTTATTATTCTTCCCCACTCATTTGTAAATTTAACCGCTGATTTAATTACACTTTACGCTTGTTATCATGTCACACAAATTCTACGAAAAATATGGCCATTTAAATAGGGCGCAAATTTATTGCATTATATCGAAAATCAGGTCTGGATTAACAATTAAGCAATATAAGCACATGCATCAAGATAAAGAGGCCACCAAATTAATTTAGATAGTATTTACGTTTATTTAGTTATCTAACTGTAAAATTAAAAAAATATCTACCAACTTTGTATTTTACTATAGGTGAGTGTGACAAATATGAAGACATTTCAAACCAAATGCTACCAGATGTCAATTACAAGGTAACTCATACTCGCAAATATATTAGAACGAAGGTCAATGCCCGAGATCGATTTCGAATAAACACTTTCTACATAATTGTAGATAAACTTCAAGCTGAGATGAAAAGCAGAGGGTTTATTTATAAAGTAATGGGAAACAAAATTTAGTCATGCTGAGGCTTTATAACATAATTGTAGAAGACAATATTGAGTCGGCTTTTTCGAATGGATATTTGCTTTCGGAAATTTATGACACTGATGGTCACAAATTGTTCAGCTGAGCATTGATTTTCGGAGTTGAAAAATATTAAAAATCCGAACTATTAACTTTGCTGATCTGATCAAATAATTTGCAATAAAGAAAAGTCGGAAAAAACGATCGATCTGCGACCATTGTGAAAACAACAATATTTATTTAACACTATAGGGCACCAAATTTTTTTAAATGTCAAGGGCACTTCGAAGCTCGAAGGCTTAATCCGGCCCTGTCGAAAGTACTTCAAATCAAATTACGTGAAAATATTGTAGTTCAGGTGTAAGATTAGATAGTGCAATTAGCAATTATATACATAATAGTCGTTTTACAACAAACATATAGTGTTTGACGTGACATAAGATTAGATTAAATTTAAAGCCACTTTATTTATCCATTTTCTAATATAATAACATAACACAAACACACAGAGTGTACTCACTTCAGAATATGTAAATTTCCGTATACGTTCAAATTCCTCTTGGCCCGCGGTGTCATGGAACTTGACGTAATAATTTTTTCCATCTACTTCAATTTCACCAGCTTCATGATCGTACCTATAAATGTATATAAGGGGACAATATTGTATATATTGTATGTACACAAAATCACTCAAAATATATATTTTGAATTTGTTTATACTTACACCGTTGGTACGTAACCTTCTAAAAATGTGCCTTTTGTTTTTGTATGCAGTAAGCATGTTTTACCTGTAAGGCCATCACCAAGAATAACAATATTCAGTTTAGCTCGTTCCATCTTCTCGTTTGGCCGTTATTGTAACTTCTTGTAGTACCTACACAATTTTATCAACCGACTGAAGAAATATTTTTATTTTTGTTTTATACTTTGCTTAATCAAAATATCAGAAAATAATTTGTGATAAGAAATAAATAAAATTCTCTCAACTAAAATTTTTTTTTATCACCTTATCACAAATGATAATATGTATATGTGGAACATAACGAAGATAGTTTATCTAAAATATATCTATAAATATATAAGCCATCAATTTTATCAATTGCTAGACTATAACAAAAATTCTTTCATCGGCCGTATTTTGAATCCACAAATAAACATTTATAATGACCGCGATATCGATGTACATAAACATTATGCATCGTTAACCATTACTCATAACTAAATATATTCGGTAACGTGGAATTATGATTCAAAATAATTTATAAATGTGTGAATAACAGCACTGTGAAAAATAATTTAAATACTTAACTAATTTTTTGTTAACTTTCTTATCGTTTCAGGTAAGAGATGGTGTTTTGTGGTGCATTAGGTGTAAGTTTATTGTATTAAACCAAATTTATTTACAAAGCCGATTTTTTTCCACATAATTTTATGTCTGAGTCAATAATAAAAAATGTTGATTGATTTTTGGGTATTTTTATGATACAAATCGATTCGATTTTTATTTGAGTCAAAAACCAAATTTTTTTTTTTTTTTTTTGGAACGAAATCACGTAACAAATAATTTTATGTGGTATGTACAACGATAACGAAAATCCGCATAACAATATATGAATTGGAATTATTGCACAAAAAAAAATCATCATAAAAACAGTCGGATCATAAAAAGAATCCATAAATTTTGAGAAGCTCATACATTTGTATTGAATTGCGTTGGAGGAGCACTGTACGAGTAGAGGAGTACCATAAAGATTGATTATACTTGATATGGAGGAGATCAATCTATGCGATTTATGTTTTTTGCTGAAATTACTGCCCAAATTTAAACAACGATGTGGTACGATATAGAATAACTGTAGATGATGGTATTGTTAAATCTAATTCTTTGTTCGATGATGAAGGTCTGATTGGTAATCGCGTATTTTATTTCACGAAAATGGCATATTAAACTGGCAACTTATAATGACCATACTCTTTTTGGTGGCTTATTTTATCTAAACCTCTTAACAAGAGCCTGACAGTCTCTATTTCTTATTTATCGTGTATTTATACAAAACATTTTTATTTAAGCATGCTCATTTTTTTAATTTCAATTTACCGCTAACTTGACGAGGAAAAGATCAAACACATTTTTATCGAAAATAATCCCGTTATATTTTAGTGTTTGTTTTTGTTTACATATCTACATAATATGTTAAGAGCTTTAGGGTTTTAAGCAAGTAAAGTAGATTTTATGCAAAAATTATTGCTTAGGTAGCCAATGGCGTGACTTAGGTAGCCAATGACGTGACGGTTGTTCAGATTAAGGTTAAAATAGACCACTTTTTCAAATTTGCAGAACGGTACATTTCTAAGGAAATTTTTAAGAAAAGGTGATGGTCTAATTTTTCGAAAAAGAAGAAATCGTTCCTGTTAGAACTAGAAAAATACATAACCGCAACTGAAATCTTGTTTCCCTCACTTGAGCCAAACCAGTCAGTCTTTATAATCACAACTAGCGTTCATTCGACTTATCGTTTCCCATTTAGCGGATATTTTGATTATCAGTAAACGATAATTCTTTTTTTTATTTTTTTTAAATAAATTTTTATTTATGTATTTATTTTATGTTATTACAATCTTGTTTCCTGGACTAATGGCCAATTTATTTCTGACTTAATTTACTAACTTAATATTAATCTACGGCTTTTCTTCCTATTGGCGTTCCATACAGTCTGGTAAATTGAAATAAACCACATCTTTGTAGTGGGTTTTAGACAGCAGAACCGTATTCTTGGTGCTTAAAAGAAAATGTTACCACCATAATAATATTAATGGACCCATTTCTCTCATAATTCTACCGTAGTGAATCATGTTATGAAGCTTTGTCCTAATCCTATGACTCGGGAAATTCTTTTTATATAATGTGTGGTATGCTTTAACTAATTCATCTAACACAAATGTTTGAGACAGTAAAAGTTTTGGTGCAAATGTTTGAGACAGTAAAAGTTTTGGTGAAAAAATAATAGACATGCATTCAATTAGTAAATTAAATAATTTACAAATTTCTAGGCATCGTTCATTATGTATTAATTCAAATATTTTTTTAAATATTAATGGCAAATGCCTTCTGAGGCACCAAGTTTGAGCCGCTTTTTGGCCAACAGTATCGTGACCAAAAACTATTGAATTTGGAAGGTTCGTAGCTTCCAATTTCCCAAAATTAAACGATGCTATTCTTTCATTAATTTCTGTTTGCGTTAATAGTTTTTCTACAATCATAAATCGAAAAAATGAACTTAGCTCCCATTGTGCCACACCCTCTAATATATCATGCATTATATCTGCAGCTGGTGCTTGGTGCCTTCAAAATATGGAAATATTTCAACTCATTAAGACAACAATATTGCTTAATTCCGAAAATATGTTTTTCACCAGTTCGTTGCAATTGTTCTAAATGAGTTTCATAGTTTTCCGGAGTTCTAATTTCAACATCTGCTTCTGAAAATGCATGTTGCATATTTGTTTTATTACATAAACAATGTCTACAGCAATGCGAAGCAGAGAATGATTCTTCCATGCCAATTAAGCCATTAGCTCCCAAATTATCTGCACTTAGTACTACGAAGCTTCCTTTATTATTTTTTGATTTTTTTAAAATCTACATCGACACCGGTTTTAACGAGTAAAAAATTATAGATCATTAATTGCAGCACGTGTTGTATTTAGTAAGAGAATACAACTTTCCCGTCAGCGATTGAATCACAATTCCTCCATTTGTGTCATGTTGTATGCAAATTATTTGACAAGCTTTTGTTTGCACGGCTTTTCCTTTGATGTGTGTATAAAAAATTCAATCATAATAAGAAAAATTGAAATACAATTACAAATTTAGAGATAATTGTTTAGGATTTTCTTGTTGCTATGGTGAAAATTGTAAAACTATCGCGTTGCTATGGTGAAAATTGTAAAACTATGGCTTTGCCATGATGAAAATTGTAAAACTACCGCTATAATAACGTGTTGTTGTTTGTATTTTGCATGGAATCTAAATACTATTGCTGTAATAATCGCTTTTTCTAAAAATTTCCCATGGCATAGAAAGTTGTATTCTCATTTGAATTTAAGAAATTAGCTCTTATAAATAAAAAAATTGAATTTAGTAAGTTTTTAATAGTAGTAATAATCAAACTAATCGTAGTGTGCGGGAGGCTTCTACCACATAAACTCGCAGAGAGCATTTTAATTTCTGGTTTTACGGAATCAATAAAATTTACTTTATACGAGTAATGCAAATTTTCTGTGTTAGTTTGTTCACGATTTGAAACTGGATCGCTTGAAATATTCGAGCCTACAATTTTGCTATCTAAATTTTGTGGAATGATTTTTGTTATAGTCATCTCTTTAAAGAAGCAATTCAGCATATGTCTGCGAATACCGCTTTTACTTTTGCAAAAATGACCGCAATTTAAGAACCCACAAAAAAATCAGAATACACATTATGACACATTATCACATTATCTCTTTTAGATGCAAAAAAAATAAACTCTGATCTGGTAGCGAAGCTAATAAGCATTTAAAATATTTTAACAGAGACATTTTTCAAACTAATCCCTATAAAATATTAGTAAATGTATTACTAGCTAGATCTGTTAGCCAAATTTTAAATTCCAATTTTTCCGTTTCAAATAACATTTTAATTCAATTACCTTCTAAAACAAAATCTTTAATAATAAATATAACCAAAAATCAATTCATATAATAATTAAGAAAAAATAGCGGTATTTATATGTCTCATTTGGCTTGAGGCAGATGCAACTTTAATCGTAAATATGTACTTAATTATAAATTTCAGCATTTGCCTCAAATTTGTTTCAAAATGAACGTTGAAGACATAATGAATTTTTAAAAATTTATCTATGCAACCTATAGCAGTATCATCTGTGTTAATGAGCTTTCCATCGCATCGATGAGAATATAAAATTTGCTTAGTGTTCTTCTCGAGGACTCAGATGATATTATGATCGGAGCTTTTTCGGGATTCCGAATTTTTAATGATGATGGCTCTAATGGTTCATTTACCTTGTAAAACAAGACAAAAATTGTTTATTATTACCGCTAAATAACTAAATTTTTCACTATTAAAGATTTTAATTAAATTTTGGAAAATAATAAAAGTATTTTTTTAACTACACTCAAAAATAGGGAAATCTTATTTTTTTACTGAGTTGTTTGTATAATAAGTCATTCTTACCTGATGGAGGTAAATTATTCTATCAAAGCAGTCTTCGATTTTACATCTATTTGACTTGCCTTTTCCTGGTGAAACAGCGCAAGAAACTCCTGAGTAAATTCTGTTATAATAAAAAATGAAAAAGCAATATAAAAACATTATTGGTAAGATTAGAATAATTATTTTTACCTTCAAATGAATCTGCCAATTTTATGTATTTTTTGTCCTTAGCTGAAAGTGCGATAATCCGTTTTTGCAATACTTCGTCGAATTTTGCTCTGAATAAATTCGAATTGCCAGGATACCGTGTTGAAAAATCAATTTCAGTGTGAAGTAAACAAAATGCTTATATAAATACCTAATTTTTGTTAAAATATTTCTTTCTTACCAAACAATCTATTTCCAAGCACTTTGGAAAATCTATCAAAATTGATTTTGAATTTTTTCCTATGATTTGATTATCTAATAAAAGCGTGCGAATTTTAAAAGCCATTCGATGCAATCTTAATATTTCCTTAAAATCATTAGAAGAATTGGCGGCTTTCAGATATTCAATTTGGTTTAAGGAATTATTATATAATTCATCATAATCGAATTCACAAGTCGTAATTTGATTTTCTTCTGGAAACTCTGTCAAATTCAGTCGATTGTTGATAGCTTTTTTTAGCCTCATTGCATTTCTCTGGACTGTTTTAATCCGTCGTGCCAAAAAATCCGTCATTTTTTTCTGGATTATATATTAATCTTTGAATTGGAAATAATATATTTTAATTTAAAGTTAAATAGAAACGAATGATTTATTTACATAATTTATATCAGAAGTCCCTTCCACGTCTCGTAATTTTAGGAAAATGTCTGCTAAACACTGAGCTCACAATTTTTTTATCTTCTGTAGAGGGATTATTGCTTTTGAATTTCATTAAGTGGTCCACAGCTAACTTTATAATCACCTGTTGCTCTTGTTTTGGAAGATCGAGGTTAGAATTCATATAAGTTCTGACCAGTTTCGCTCCGTCTATTAAAGCAAACGCCGTTTGATTCTCAAAATATTGAACTAATTCCTAATTGAAATAATAGTAGAACCATTTTAGTTAAATGGCATCAAATAATAAATATGCTACAAGATATTTTATTCTGGCAGGATATTTTATGATGTGGTAAAAGGAACAAATTTTATGAAAAATGCACGATCAACCCGAATCATACGAACTAGTCGCTGCTCTTCACCATTTTCAAGGAATTTGATTGTTATAAACGGTTAATAGCTAAAAAATCTATTCCATAGATAAGACCCGTTAAATAAAAATTTGTCTGGGCACATTTTTAAGTTTTTGAAAAAAGTTCTTTATAAATTTTATTAAATGTTACGTATATAACATTTAATGAAAATAATTTTTTCGAAAATTTAATAAATGTCCAAACAAATTCTTCCTTAACATTTTGTTTTGTTTGACACAGATTGTTTTTGCTGTTAAAAAATAAAATTAAGCATACAATTTCCTGGAAAAGGAAAATAACTGCCTTGAGCCTTATTATAATTTCACGTGGAATCTTTGTAGCGGTTAGTTCTCGGGCCTATAAAATTATTTACTTTGTTTTTAATAAAATAAGTTCCTCTATAACACTCTGGAATATCATAAATTTGGGCCCAAATACTCTATAACAGTTTGTTTTGTACTTTTTTAGTGTAATATTTGTAAAATTTTGTAAGGTCCTTATAGATACAATCTTCAGTTTCTGTGTTAATTTTCTCTAAAATTTGTGCAGACGTTTTTTTCCGTAGAATCGTGTTCTATATTTAGGATTGTGTGAGGATGGCAAACAAATTTCATGAATGAGGCAAATGACATGGCGTTTAAATATGCATCTGATTCGTCCTTGATTTTTATTTATCCACCTTCAATTTGAAACTCAAGCCTAGCTGGAATTGTAAGTACATAATTTAATTTTTAAATTAATAAATTTTAAAAATTTACACAAATTAATTATTTATGAAATATCTATATTGCTATTGAAATTTTCGATTATATATACCTGCAGATATTAAATCATAAAAGAACATTACGAAAGTATAATTAACCGTCAGGTATTGCAGTTTTTCCAAATATCTAACTTTAAAGCAATGTACGTTTGGTAAATTATTGAAAGAAGAGCGATCATCCGATATTGTTTCATCCATAATACCTGAGGATATATGTGCGTCGAGATTAAATAATTCAGTGGCATTTTTCATTTTTATTATTTCACTTTTTAGTAATACTTATACTAAAATAAATTATAACCCTTATACTTGTTGTGTTGTTGCATAAATTTATTCACGAAAATGATATTATGTTTATGACTCACAAAACTAAAAAAAAAGTTTTGCGTTGACGTACTGAACTACCATTTGGGCTCTATTATTTAGCTAATGATTCAAAAATAAAATTTGTGATAAACTTTTGCCATTTTATCTATTTACTATTCACATATAACTCGAGAAAAATCACATATTTATACTTAATTTCAAAGAATATTTGTTGTTGTAAATAATTACGAAACACGATATTTAAATTTAAGCTAACTGCTTGCAGTTTAGTTAAATTTTATTTGTACGCACTAATCACTACCGAATAATAATAATGTAATTTTCACAGTTTCACTAAATATGTATCTTAAACTCATTTTAAATTAATTTTTTTAATTAATTTAGAAACAAAGATCATTAGATGAACCGATCTAGTCCAACTGAAAAAATGTATAGGTGACCACATGTGGTTATTCTAATGAATTAATGATAATATATTGTATCCTTTCGCTCATCAAGAGAACAAGAGAAAATGAATAACCGAAATTTCCTTTGTCCTAATAGATTGAATGCTAGACAACTTCATTTTGATTTTTTGTGTTAAAGAAAACAAATTAAACGTCAAAATATTGTTCATATCCATGATTCAATAAATTCCAGGTTAGCTCGATTTTTCAAAGCACGTTTTCGTGACGTCATGCAATTCCGATAAATATGTAAGTTATTCTTTTTTTACTTTTCGTTTTTTTATTTGTTGTTGTAATTTATACGTAAAAGAATTGGATGACGGCAAGAAAAAAAAGATGGCCATTTGCTTACGTATTTCGAGCTAACCTGGGTTTATTATTGAATCATGGTTCATATCTTTTGTATGAAGTGGCACAGATACAATTATATTTTTATTATTACAGACATACATATATTAAACATTTTTTAATAAAAATTTAATTGAAATGTATTCATTTTATGTCATTTTAAGCTAAGCAAGTAAACCTTTTTGTGAAAAGCGTGTGAAAAATTAAACATAAAAAGAAGGCAAATTCGTATTCTTTGGCTTCATCTTGTGCCGCTTTAGTTTTTTCTGGGGTGATTTTTATTAAAATTAAATTATTTTCAAATATTTTAAGATAGCTTCATATAAGATGATAGCGTCCCTTTTTACTAAAGCCTCTAGTTCCACCTGGAGCGTCCAAAAAGTACAATCCACCAAACTGGTTGGCTACAGTTTGTATGATGGTATCAAAGGCTATCTTTTGTTCTGGAAGGAGTTTGGGTGTCCTCAAGGAAGATTAGCGCTTCATTTTATATTTCTCACAATTGTACTGGTTGTGTCGGAGAACATGTAGATAAAATAATTGAAAACAGGGCGCATTTTTGAAATGGATTAGATGTAGCGGATAAATCTTCAATTGACTTATCCTAATGATCGTCGTTTTCCAGCAAATGAAGTGTCTCGCACGCAGTACGATACGTATTATGTACTAGTGTATATTCTTCGTAAAGCATTTGATGTAAATATTCCAGGTTGTCCAACTACTGCTTCGCCTTTCTTCCTTATTTCAACATTTTGCTTGTTGCGTTCCAAGTTTAATAAGTCGGAATATCTGTATACATCAATGGAGCAACCCAACGTCATTTCCTCTCACTTTCAAAGTAATTGATTTTCCATTGTCTTCTATACTTCTTCGTCAATATAGCTGGTAACCATCCGTACCAGTAATTGTGTCTTTTAACAAATCTCGATCATACCTTTTACAGTATTTTCCATCGATCATATACGGTGAATTTGAATTAAATGCTCCATATGGCCCGTATATCATGTTCTTGGTCACAACTTCAAACAACTCATACTATCAATTGTGGGATCTGGTATTTCGGCAGATATTACTTTATTTATTACATTTTTTTCTTCACAGTAAGCCATAGCCGTGTTTTTTTATAAGTCTCGATAGATCTCAATAGATCGCGTCCAGATGTTCTCTATTTTTGTAGTTAAACTGCAATTGATTCAGTTTATTTGAATCAAGAATAACTTTTTATTCAACAGTTTATCGTTTTTAATTCATTTCCTTGAATTACATAAATTATTAATTGTACATGAAAATCTTGCATTTTATCCAGATATGCTATCGAGACTACAGATTTTCCCTTTTATGAGTAAAGACGCACATTAAAAATTTGTATTTTAGCAAGGACGCATACCAAAGTCAATTTTTAGTACATCTATCATACAATAGGAAACTAGTAGCTGATTTACATTTACATAATCTGTTGCTCTATTTTAAAAGACAAAATATGTACGATAAAAGTATTAATTTTATTATTATTTCCTTCCATTATGAAGATGTATATTAAAAATGTGTTATTTAATACTACTTACCGCAATCCACAACTTTTTTTTAGCGAAAAAGAATTGAAAAATCGAAAAATGAACCTGTTTATCATTTTTCGTAAAAGTTGCTCAACATTTAAAAGATCATAGTAGCATTTTGAAAGAAAAAAAAAGTTTTATAATGTGTCCGTCTCATTTTTATATATAGATAAAATATATTCGCACTTTTCCTCATGTATTTATACTTTTGGATTAACAAAATATAATGAAAACAACATGGCGTAGCGTTGTCAAAATAAACACAATTCTTAGTGTTGCGAGTGCCAGTATTTTTAAGTGGATGATAGGAGTAGCTACAATTTCCCATTTTTTATTTTTTTTATATCTAAATCTGTGTTTTTTTATAAGTCTCGATAGATCTATTCAGATATTTGCAAAAAAAAATAATGGGAAATTGTAGCTACTTCTATCATCCACTTAAAAATACTGGCACTCACAGCACTAAGAATTGTGATTATTTTGACAACGCTACGTCATTGTTGTTTTCATTATATTTTGTTATTCCAAAAGCATAAATATATGAGGAAAAGTGCGAATACATTTTATCCGTATAAAAAAATGAGACAGACATACTAATTTTTTTTTTTTTACTTTCAAAATGCTACTATGATCTTTTAAATGTTGAGCAACTTTTACGAAAAATGATAAACAGGTTCATTTTTCGATTTTTCAATTCTTTTTCGCTAAAAAAAGTTGTGGATTGCGGTAAGTAGTATTAAATAACACATTTTTAATATACATCTTCATAATGGAAGGAAATAATAATAAAATTAATACTTTTATCGTACATATTTTGTCTTTTAAAATAGAGCAACAGATTATGTAAATGTAAATCAGCTACTAGTTTCCTATTGTATGATAGATGTACTAAAAATTGACTTTCGTATGCGTCCATGCTAAAATACAAATTTTTAATTTGTGTCTTTACTCATAAAAGGGAAAATCTGTAGTCTCGATAGCATATCTGGATAAAATGCAAGGTTTTCATGTACAATTAATAATTTATGTAATTCAAGGAAATGAGTTTCATATTAGGATGTGCGCATGTGGCAATCCTTTTTTTTTTGGCCCCTCCACAGAGTACATCCAACATTGTGCGCTGGTGGCATCAACGCTCCGCTTCGATGACAAATTTGCCCTTGAATCTTTGAAATAGAGGTCAATTTTGAATATGATGTGTACAATCGTTCAACATTATCGAAATGATGAACACGTGGTGACGTCATTACCTTATAGGTGGGGCTGTAGCCGGGTTGACGAACAACAATATAGCGTCTGGATAGCGTTTTATCTCTATAGAGATAAGTTCGGTGGCGAAATCAAAACCGGCAATTAACTTTGCCATCGGCACAACATTGCCAACGAAGAACTTTTTAGGCGATTGTAGAGTCATAATTGAAAGCAGCGCGATTCAAGTCGACGTTCACTGCACTTCTTCATCGAGTTCCGTTGTGTACACTTGTCACGCACCAATAAATTTCTGGAAAAAATTAACGAAATCGTAAAAATCACACCGAATTTCATATATTGTAATAATGGTCCCCTTTATGGATGTAATGCACACAATTCGAATATTATAAAACAGTGAATTAATACTCAAATTTTCAATTTAATAGCAGCAAGAAAAATAACACGTTCGCACAATCGAAAATGATAATGCGAAAAGGACACCTGCCAAATTGCACAACGCCTAAGTCAACGGACAACGCCATCTACTGAGTCATTAATGATCACACAGCGCCACCTCTTATTTATCTCGTTAACTTTGTGTTTTTATCAATTTATTTCACGATTTTCTCAGATTTTTCAAACTTTGCATCGACTTTTCACGCTTTACAGCGTCAAGAATCATCAAAACATGCAAAAAATTCAAAATTTCATAGAAAAAATAAATCAATTTTCTTCTTTTCGATTTTTTGTACTCAAAATTTCCAATTTTTATCTTCTAAAGACCATCTGGTTCGGATATGCGCGAAATCCCTTATTAAAACATCATTTTTCGATTTTCCGAATTTTTCGACTTTTTCGGTGGATTTTCCCAAAATTTTCTTTCGTAAGAACCATCTCCTGGCAATTGCGAACACAACAAAAAAAGATAGAGCCAAATCGGTTTAGCCTGTGTGAAAGTTTTGTATTATTATGTGTAGAGCTATTCAAGGTCCACTGGATCTCTGGAAGCTTACTCTCCCACTCTATTTGCTCCTTGTCGCTCATTCTTAGAATAGAATGAAGAAGAGTACGGTTGTATCGCTCTACTTGCCCATTAGCACGTGGTGTTGCGGTGGCATTCAGATCACGCTCAACCTTGTTATCCTTGCAAAATAACGAGAAACTCTTTGACATGAAAGTAGACCCACAGGTCGGCCACTAATCTCGCCGGAAAACCAAAAAACGTGGAGAGCTCTCCCAGGACTTTGACAATGAACCGCGATGACGTATCCCGAACGGGTTTGAAGTCGATATATTTAGTGGAAGCGTGCACGAGGACGACAATATACCGGTGTCGTTTTGGACTGTGTACGAAAGGACCTAAATGATCAATTTTCCAGGTATGAAAAGGTCTTGGAACCTTCTCAATGGGGTGCAACTCGATGGAATTCGACTCCCAATTCTCCCAATGATACAGACACTCAACAGTATTAGAAGTATTCGTCCTCGGACTTCCGCAGGCTTTCCGTTATTAATTACATAATCTTTATTCTTAGGATCGTTTATATTTTGTTTAATTCTCAATATTTCAGGGCCGTTAGACTGCAGAAATTCAACCCAATCCGTATCAACACCGAAAATTTTGAAAACGTCTAAGCTCGCTGGCTGTACCTCCTTCGGATCTCCGACTGGACTACGGCTTAAGGCGTCGACGTGTGCCATACTTTTCCCTTGACGATGCTTCACATTAAAATCGAATTCAAGTAACCTAAGCCACCATCTGGCGATTCTAGTTGATATATCGCGTTTTAACGATGTAGTTTTGAACGCGCTACAATCTGTCACGACATCAATGTTTTTCCCAATACGTAAGACATGCATTTTTCTCGTGATTCCACTACAGCAAGGGCCTCGAGCTTATAACTGTGAAATTTCATTTCGACGACTTTGGTTTTTCGACTAAAATAACAAACAGGATTAAGTTTTCCATCTGTTTCTTTTTGAAGAAGCATTCCGGCTAATCCCTTGGCGCTGGCGTCCATGTGTATTTCGTGATTTTTATCGTTATCGTAGAGAACTAGAATGTTACGACGGTGGCACAATCTATTTTTCAAGTTTTGAAATGCTAGTTCTTGTTCACTTAACCCTTGAAAACTAGAATTTTTTCTGGTTTATCGAGTAAGGGGTTCGGCGATTAGAGGAAATTTAGAAACGAATTTCCGAAAATAACTGTTCACTGGCACTGGTTTGATACCTTATTCTACCTAAGTATTCCGCAGTTCGAAGCAAAAATTACTTAGACAATTTTAAAGTTAGACCTTATTCTCGCAGCTTAATCAACAACTTCCAACAATTCCATTCCTTCCTATATAGTTTTGCTAGACGAAATCAGATCATCATGATATATGACGATTCGATTATCCAATTCATGACTAATGCAGTTCACCAAATTCGGTTCGTTCAAATTCGAACTGTCGTTCCGGTGTTACGAAGGCTGTATATCTTTTAGATGCTTCTGCTACTGGGCTCGGATAATACCCTGAATACCCTGATAATACAGCACCGAAAAAAAATTTTTCTTGCCAGGCACTGGAGACTGTCTTCAATATTTGGAATGGGAAAACGGTCCTTAACACTTTTTGAACTTAGGCTTCGGTAATCAACGCAGATTCTATCTTTGCTATTTTTCTTTTTAACGATGACATTAGGCGATGCATAATCCGACGCAGAATGCCATTTTCTCTTTGCGTCGCTGAAATTCTATAGGGGTGATAATTAACTGGTTCGTCGCTGTTTAAATTTTTGTTGGTTTTAACTGCCACTGTAAATTTAATTCAATCGCAATTGAGGATTTTATGGTAACAATGTCACCGCCTAAATCGATGAGCGCTCTTACAACGTTAGTTTTTTTTACAATCACGGGCTAAATGGTCTACAGTCTACACCATTACACTTAAAACAACAAATATTTACCCAAACGAATTTCGTTTTTAATAAAACATCGGACGCTGCGGAATATAATGTTATAAATTTTTCAGGAATTAAAGAAAACTATCTATTTTCTAAAGTAGTATATACATTTATACAGGTTAAGTGTAGGGTCAAAAAGTAATTGAAAATTATATAAATATTTAATGTTAGTCTTTATTTTATATATTTTTTATGTATTATATGCATACGAGATGTGCCCTTTTCGAAATTCATAAAATATAAAGTAAATCTAATTAAAAACACAACGTATAAACTTTATGAAACTGTAATCATAAGTATCAAAATCACTTCAGCGACAGATAGAGATATATCGCCGTCGCCGATTAATAAAATGCATTAAATTCGAAAAGGGCACATCTCCAAGAGTTGTGACCCGTGGTGGCCATATTAACACAAGAAATGTGCCTATTTCAAACCAAATAGGTGCGGGGATAGATTTCCATCACATTAACGTGAAAAAACGGTTTGGTCAAAATTTTCGAGATGTGCCCTTTTCGAAATTGCATATTCAATTACATGATATATACAATTCAGAATTACAAAGTTAATATGTAATTCATAATACTTAATTTAATATATAACATCCCCCCATCTACTTAACTTTTAATTTTAAACATTAATAATAGTTTGTATTAAAATTTATCCGATTTAAAATAATCAGGTTTTTTAATTAACCTGCCATATCTAGTAGTTACTAGTCGGTTGATGAATATGGTTGCTGTGAATTATAGTTTGTTGGTATTGGATCAGATGAAGATTTTGTGAGGGCAAATAAATATAATCATAATCAATAGCCGGTTCTACAGGAGGAATAATAGAGTTATTGACCGATTTTCTCATGTGGAATGTATTCCGTCATACTATGTTATTATTTTGATTAAGTATGCTATATGATCTAGGTTCTGCATTTTTTGACATAACCTTTCCCCGATACCAATGGTCTTTAGCACCATTTCTATACAATACAGGATCACCTTCTGAAAACGAATTAGTTCTGCATAGTGTTCTTTAATTTTTTGATTACGTATAACAAGTTGCTCGCGTACATTCCGTAACGATAAAGGTTTTAACATTTCATTACTTACAGGGAGTTTGGTGCGAAGTCTACGGCTATAGAAATTTATGCGGGTGAATACTTTAACCCAGCTACAGGCGTATTACGATAATTTAGCAGCATTAAGTCTAAACCACATTCACTGCTTTTCGTTAAGTTTTTAAGCATAGCCTTACAAATATGAACAGCTTTTTTGGCGAGGCCATTTGATCGTGGGTAGTTCGGGCTTGAAGTTGTAGTTCCAAGTTTCACTGAATTTTTTGAATTCGTATGATGCAAACGACATGTTATCTACAATGACTTTTGATAGAATACCATGTACCGCAAATACTTTTTTAAGCGCCTTAATAACCGAACCTGATTGTTTCGATGATAATGGCTTTAATTCGATCCATTTCGAAAAATAATCTACTGCAACTAAATAAGACCTTATTCCGAAATCAAATAGATCACAACCAATGATCTCAAAAGGTAATGTACGAATATCATGCTGAACCAATGGTTCCTTCACATTATTTGGCTGAAATTTTTCACATTATATGACATTTCATGATAGTGTCTTCTATATCTTTATCCATGTTCGGCCAGTAAAACAACGATCTGGCCTGGGCTTTGGTTTTAGTTATACCTATGTGTGTTTCATGAATTAGATCTAGGATAGTTCCTCTAAGATTAAGAGGTACCATAAGACGATTTTCGTAAAATAATAAATCATCAATTATACTAATATCTTGTCTTTTGTTGTAATAGAATTTCAAAAGATCAATTATTTTGTTTTTAGAATTGGGCCACCCGTTTATACAAAAAAATTTTAACTTGCTTAAAACATAATCTTCGTTAGTTTTTTCTTTAAACTCATTTAACCTTCGCTTTGAAATGTTTATAGAATGAACTAAATCGTTTAGAGATTCATCAACTTCTTCGACATTATCCGTAACAGGGCATGCACGAGATAATGCATAAGCTATATACATATATCGTCCTGGCAAGTGCTTAATTTCGATGTTATATCGAAGCAATTTGAGTTTAATTCTTTGAAGCCAAGGAGAGACAATTTTACTCACTTCCTTCTTATTTATTGCAATTAATGGTAGGTGATCTGAATAAATTGTAACTGGTCTCCCATAAATGAAGTGGTGACCTTACGACAAGCAATAAGAACTGCGAGATATTCCTTTTCAATAGATGCATAAGCATAATTTTCCTCAGCATCACTTAGCAATTTTAAGGCATAACAAACAGGCTTATTATTTTGGAAAAGGCAACATCCTAACCCTATATTTGATGCGTCACATTGAATATTTATTTCTTGTGATGGGTGGAAATTTTGAAGCAAGGGCGCCTTAACCAACATCTGATTAATTTCTCGGAAGCTGTTTTGTCTGAGAGGTGAGGTAGAAAATTCCTTAAGTAATTAACCATACCAAGATAACGTTGAAGGGCTGTTTTATCTTTTGGCATTTCATAATTTATAATAGCGGTTATGCGATTTGGATGAGGAGACACACCATGATGTGAAAAAATGTGTCCTAAGTATTCTACTTTATCAACAGCTAGCTGCAATTTCTTTGGATTGAATCTTATACCAGCTTCTCTGGCATGTTGTAATATCCTTGCTAGATTCTCATCATGTTCTTCCTTTGATTTTCCAAAAACCAATACATCATCGATATAAATTACTGCTCCAGGCAGATCACCGAATATTTTAGAGTTACATCTTTGAAAAACTTCGGCTGCTATATTTAACCCAAACGGAAGCCTAAGAAACTTATAACAACCGAAAGGTGTTGAAAAAGTGCAAATCTGGCTCGAGGTATCATCAAGTTTGATCTGCCAAAATCCGTCTTTTAAATCTAATACGGTAAAATATTTTTGGCCAAATAATTTTGATTTGATATCATTCAAAGTGGGAATTTGACAAAAGTTCGGTATTAAATTTTTATTTAGATCCTGCGGATCAAGACAAATTCTTAGTTTTTTATTTGGTTTTTCCACTACAACCATCTTACTGACCCATTCGCTTGGTTCATCAACCTTTTCTATAATGCGAGCAGAACACAATTTTTCTAATTTTTTCTTCACACTTTCTTTCAGTGCAATTGGAATTCGATTTGGAGGCTTAGCTCCAGGTATTGCATTGTCTCTTAATTGGAGACTACATTTTTGAGGAAATTTTCCTAATCCGCTAAATAATTCAAATTTTCTTGTACGAATGCCACTAAGATGTTCCCTAAAGCACAAACATTACGTTTAATAAAACCGAGATCTATACAAGATTTTAAACCTAATATTGGCTTTGATTTTGTATTCACAATTAGAATTTTTTCTAAATAAAATTTACCTGAGAAATCTATCAATATCTCTACTTGTTCCTCAGTTTTGACTGTAAATCCTCCATACGCCTCTAAATTTGACGTATTTGGTTTCAGCTATTTTACCTTACTAGCTTTCATTTGATTAAAAATGTGTAACGGTATAATATTGACGTCTGCGCCTGAATCTAGTTTAAAACCAATTATATGTCCTTCCACATTTAATTCTTCATGCCATCCATTTGTTCCGATTCCAGCAACCTTATCATCTACAAAGAAACCGAGAGTGAATTTAAAAAGTAATCGTTTTGATTTTCATAATCTACTTCCCTATTTTCAACAACTTCCTTTACGAAATGTTTTCCCATTCTCCGATTAAAATTGTTGCATACTGTGGCAAAATGATCTTTTCTTCCACAAATACTACAGGATCAGGTATACGCGGGACATCTATTATATGTACACATGATTATAATTACAGTATCGACATTTTTGTTTATTGATTGATGAGAAATTTCCACGCCTTGGTGATTCAGCTTGTTTACTGGTATCGTGCTATACCTGATATGATGATTGAACTCGAGATGATGATGATGATTGTATAGGTTTACTGATTTGATCAGAATTCCGAAGTACTGTTGTATTAACTGTTGCCGATGGACGACCTTGTAAAACTTTTTGCTGTGATTCGGTGGTTTCTGTTATTCTGCAGTATTCAATAATTTTTTCGAGCTCTACATCTTCATCTTTCAACTTTAAAATTTCTCTTGTAATGATTTATTGTGTAGACCCAATACAATTCTACCACGTAAAATTGAATTTTCTTGTTCGCCAAATTCGCTATCTTTTACTAATTTTTTGATCTCAGTTAAGAAATAATCAAATTGTTCTATCTCGTTTTGATCAGGAGTATAGAAGAGATATCGTTGGTATACAATATTTTTACGTGGGTTACAATACGTTTGAAACGCGTTAAGTATTTCCTTCAGATCTTTCCGCTTCGCGTCTGATAAATTCATGGTATTAAAAATATCAACAGCATCTTCGCCGACCACATAGAGAAATATTGCGACTTTTCTAACAGACGATAATTCATTGTATCTTGATGCCTCCATATATGTATATATATATCGAACTATTGTTTAAATTTTCGCCAATTTCCATTTAAGTTTCCTTGCACATCTAAAGGGTTCGGTGGTTTAAATTGATGAGCTGCACGAAGATATCCGCCTAGAAACAACACAAGAGGATCTAGAAAATCAGGAATATTTTAAAAACAACTACTATTGTGAGATTAGCAGCTTTACTGAAGATTGTACTGCTAGGTTATAACAGGCAGTACATAAGAAACTTGAAATCAGTGGAATCAACAACAACCAGCAGCCAAAAGAATACAGTTTAAAACAAATTGAGATACCAAAGTTTAATGGGGACTATCGAGAGTGGGTTGGTTTTCATGAGGTTTCTCAAAATTAGTGGATCAAAATGTCAGTTTAACTGATACCCACAAAATGAATTATCTGAAAACTCATTTGGAGGGAGCTACGAGCAAACTCATCCAACATTTGCTGCCATCAGGAGACAACTATGAAATCACGATGGACATTCTAACTACAAGATATCAAAATAAAAGGTTACTAGTAAACAATCATATCAACGCTATTCTCGCCCTACAAAATATACAAACAAGAAACGACATCAGCAATTAGAACATTGAACGACATCGTCAGGGAAAACTTACATGCAATAAAGAATTTAGGAGTCGATATTACGATCTGGGGTGCTTCATTAGTACAATAGTTATCAAAAAAATTAGATAACGAAACTCTCAAATCATATGAGATGTCGTTAAAAAATTCAAAGGAGCTTCAAGCTACCAACGGATTTTTCGAATTTCTGGAACAAAGATATCAAGTGCTAGACAGCATGCATTCCGCGCAATGGCAATAAAAAATCAAGCATGTATCTTGCGTTCGGGCAATCATAATTTGGAATGCTGCCACAAGTTCAACAAAATGAGTCACATATAACGGATGCAACTTGTCAACTTGCCTGATCTTTGCAGAAGATGCTTAACTACCAGCCTCCAATTACTACTTCAAGAAACATTTCAACCGACAGTACGATGAAAACTCATGAAACAACACTTTTAGCAACCGCTCTCGTAAAAACCACAAACGTCATTCACAACAAAAGAAGCCAAAGAACGTTTAAATGTGTTAGGCCGTAGAATCGATCGGGCGGACAAATTGCTGGTAAGATTAACAGTATCGTAAATATCAACCTACAACCAAGATATCCGTCAGCATATTCAATTGAAATTGAGGCATAAGAACTAGTCAAGATAAGCAAAAATCTGCCAGAAACGCCATTTAATTTTAAAGAGTGGAACCATTTGAACATTCCAGCACCGATTGACATATATTGGGTGCAGACTTTTACACTCTGATCATGAAGCCGTAGTTCATAAAATTAAATAAAAATGAACCAGCAGCGCATAAAACGCACAGGCGGCTGAAACAAGAAGAAACACTAGAAGCTAAGTCACAGCTCATACAACTGCTGAAAGCAGGAGGTTTTAATTTAAGAAAATGGGTAAATAACAACACAAAATTGACAACACATCTACGTGCAAACGCTCGGAATTACCTGGAACCCCGTTTTAGACATTTTTGAGTTCGAGATTTCATCGTCCGAAAATATGCGAGAGCCGACAAAAAGGACCATATAGGCAGCAGTTGCCAAACTATTGATGGTTTGCACCGATAATCATCCAAGCAAAGTTATTAATCCAGAACCTATGGATGGCTAGTGTTGAATGGGATGAAATACTACAATTCAAAGAATGTTTGAATGAGATTGAAAATATTACCATATGTAGATGGATAGAACACAACAACAAGGAAAAAATGAACTCCATGGATTCAGCGATACATCAGAGAAGGCATTTGCAGCAATGGCATACTACAAAACATCAAACACCAAAGGCACACCAGAAGTTTATCTAATAGCAGCAAAAACGAAAGTCGCTCATATAAAAACCAGAATATCATTGCCATATGGTTAGAATTATGTGGTGCCAGGCTATTGGCTAAGTTATTAAAAAAAGTTCAAGATGCCATGAATTTGGAGTACGCTTCTACTTATGTGTGAACGGATTCTATGATAACGTTTGGATGGATAAAAGGTAATCCCAGCAAATAAAAAACGTTTGTGGGAAACCGAATAGCTGAAATTCAGTCATGCAACCAAGTCTGTGGCTCAACTCAAATTATCCTCTAACGCTTGAACCACCTGAAGAAGCAGCGAATGAAGAACTAAAAACAAATTGCTTGCTTACCAATGCACCTCCTCAACCAGAGTTAATAGAGTTTTCACGATTTTTATCAGCTCTTAAAATCAAAAGAACTATAACGTACTGCTAGAGATTTATTACTACCCTTAAAAAACTGGGGAGATACCAAGTTTTTTTAACAGTAGATGAACTGACCAGATTCCACAATATAATCATAAAAACAATACAAGAATCGGAATTCGCCGGAGACATTAAATCCCTCAAAATAACGAAAAAAGCTTAAAACAACAGAAAACAACCATCACTAAATCCATTCATTGACGAAAATGGCTTGTTGAGGATCGGCGGTAGATTACAAAAATATCAGTTTAAGTATTATCAAAAACATCAACTGATTTTACCTAAAGATCATTTACTCAAAACTCATTCAGTTGCAATTAGTCTTCAGTCATGAAGCTTACCATCTCGTATTACATGCATCCAAAATATTGAATTCTGAATGGTAAACGTCTAGTACACACAACAATCCATAATTGTGTAAGATGCTTTCGAATCAGGAAAGCAACATCAGAACAATTAATGGGTATGTTACCAGAAGCTAGAGTAACTCCAACTGCTCTTTCTCCAATATGGACATCGATTACGCAGGTCCATTTGCAATACGTGTAAACGATAGAAAATCTTTGTTGTGTGGTATTTAAATGATTAGCACAATATTGCTCTGGATCTGTTATAGCTAAGTAATTTCAATAATGAATCTCGATGCTAAATTCCACAATAAAATATTTTGGGAATCGCTCAGTTTCGGATATTATTTTGCAGTTTCTAATCTAATGATCCTGAATGATTTGTTGTATCATTTTTTGAATCATCATTTCCAACGGAACCCTCACAATCCTCTATTAGAATTATGAAATTATTTCGTCTGTTGGAAAGAGATCTTTTTTCAATTGACCTTCGTCCATGATTATGGCGTGTAGTAAAAAAAAAATCTCCATACGTTCGTACATATGGAAGGCAACCAAAATCAAGCTCAATTTCCAATTCATACCAAATTTAAAAAAAACATTTATCCCTTGAAAATCTACGACTTGTATAAATCACGTACCGCATTGCTTTACACCAATAAATTTCCACCATATTGTATGATACAATCAAATCATCAATCAATCCTAAAAATAAATCCTTACCACATACATATAGTATGTGCATACATAATACATAATAATGTATACATATCCAACCGCATATATGATTATCATAATAAAAATCCGTATATCTACACACACACACACATCCACACACCAAACAACTTAAACATAATTTTTCGATTTAGCAATTCAAATTGGCAAACACAAAAATAAAATATAGAAAATCCCCAACTAGACATCAAAATGGAAATCTTGCACGCAATTTTTCTAAAAATGGAATGTACACAACATTACAACCGTTTATAAATCAATAAATGAATTTTAATTAAAAAAATTACTCAAAGGATGGTTGAAGGATGGAAATGTATAAGATGGGGGTACTTTCGCTTTTTTTTTGTGCTTCTCATAATACTATCGCATGCAGTATAGTTTTCTACATTAAAAGGAAAAATTAATTGGAAAGTCCCATTATATCATGCTGAGATCAATATTTTATCAGTAAAAACTACTGTGCGGAATATACAGAAAATCGAAAATCGCAATAAAAAAAAAAATCAAATTGTTAAATTTTGTATTCTGAGTATTCTGACGCTAACTTCATTCCAAATACACTCGTATCGATAGAGAGAAAGATATAAAAAAATTTCATTCAATTCATTTCATTGCAAACACAACAGCAACAACACACAATCAAATCAGTATAGATTTTTTATATTGTATCCAAAACGTATACAGTTTTCTCGTCTAAATATAATATTTTCAATCGAGTACATACACAAAATAAAAAAGCTCTTCACAAATAAAAAATTGAGCTTTTTTGTTTGTTTGTCTATTTGGTTGTATAGTATGTCAATTTTTTTTTTTTATTCATAATGGACCATTCAAAATTTTTATTTTCAAAAAATAATATTTTGGAAAGGTTTTCAATGACATTGAATTCTAGTACCTACATAGTCGTGTTTCGTTAGAAGGGATTTATTGTGATGGAGCTTTTGTAAATAAAAAAATAAAATAAAAAATCGGTTGTTAATTGGGTATTCAATAAAATATGGTTTCTATGTGAATAAGCCGTAATCGACTGTTAAAATTTGTTATACAAAAAATTAAGGGAAGATTTCTCTTTGTTAAAGTTCTAAAGTTCTAATTTTATTGAGCAATAACGAATTTGTTTAATGAATGACAAAATCAAAACCTATTAAAGATGTAATGTGTTATGGTGTATACTAGGCAGACAATTTTATAATTTTAATTGGGTTAATTTCAACAAATTCAAAAAAGTTAGATAATAAACAGGAATTTGAGAGGGAGAGAGACGTCCGTCCTTCCAGTTATACATTTTGATTATTTTTATTTTGCCTAAGCCTAGAATAGCATAGGACCGACCCGATATTTTTTTTTGTTGATGATAAATTTGATAATCCATCATCTACCTGTTCACAAAACTTGAAGTAAATTATGTAGCATATGCGGTGTCGGGTCTTTTCAACAGAAAGGAGTAATATAATTTGTTGATCTGTAATTCTATGTAAATTTAGATGGCGATATAATTTCAAATTAGGTATCATGTTGTTTACCAACGTTCAATAATTGCCAATTATTTTGCGCGCGACACAGTGGGACCGATTGCCGAAAAGCTGGCCAAAATTCTGAAATTCTCTACTCGGGGGTTTTTAGAGTTGTTGATCACTAGGCTTAGGATTCTTATGTAAAAAAATATTTTTTTTGGGAAATTCAAACCAAAAATTTGATGGATAGTTATTCTTTTTAGAACAAATAAAAGCTAATCAACCCTTACCACATATTTTTAAATATTTTTCCATAATCACATATTTTTACATATTGCGACTTATTTTACGTTTTACCGTTGAGTATTATATCATGCTCAATGGTTTTACCACATATTTTATGGTTTATTTCAAATATTTGAAATTTTTCTTCAACAATAACGAATTCGACTTTCAAAGCAAAAATATTTTATAAGCCAAATTTTAAATTTAGGCCAACAAATATTTTTTTTAGAAGTTAGCTTGTACTTGAGCAATTCATATTCAAAATGAGCTTCAATGAAAGCTAATTTTTAATCCGAAAAGTTCCTAGTTATTATATGTATGTTTGGGGGCAATATGTTTGAAGGAAATTGAATGTAAAGTTGATAACTGCATAATGATTGTGAATAAAATTTTAAGTAGAATAATTAGATAAAATTATAAATTTAATTTTGAAATGAAATTAACTCAGAGTTCAAACATGAATTTTAGTAAAATATTGAGTGCAATTTACGTAAGAAAAATTAACATATTGTATGTGAACATAGTACGTTTGTAAATTTCAATCGAATATAAAATCAGAATTTCGAGCAAAAATTTGACTGAGAATTTGAATTCCCAATTGTAATAGAATAAATTCTGGAGTAGGTACTTAAATTAGATTTAAAAATTGAATTAAAAAAAACTCCGGTGTTAAATCCATAAATTTTCAGTTTGAAATTAAACAGATACAATTTTAATTAAGTTACAATTCGAACCACGACGCCAACAACAGTTTGAGTGAAATTTAAAATAGAAATTATGTTTCTGATTATACTACATTTTGCATGGAACTCAAATAGTAAAAATTGTTGTACGGTGTTATTTGCGCTAAAAATTGATTTGGAATTTTAAATTAGAAATTAGGGTATTCTACTTGGTTTTAATTGAAAATTTGAGTTTAAATTTGGTGTTCCAAACTAGGTTTAAACATAATTTTAATTGCAGTTAGGTAACAATTGTGTTGTGATACAAGATTTGATCAAATTTTGAGTGATATTTGTATTAGCAATTTAAATAATTTTAAGAAATGATTTTGGCATTCCAAACCAAATAAAATCTTTTTTTTTTTTTGTTCGCTGGCGCTACATCCCATAGATGGATTTGGCCGCTTCATGGTGAAGTTTCGTAATCATTTTTTTCAACGGCTAATGAGTGATTAATTCATTGATCCAGCATTAACCAGCCGTGATTTTTTCATCACCCGCAGGGAATCGAACCCGGGACCTTCGGAGCTTAAAGCAATAGCATGCTAACAACTGTGCCAACCGAAATTGAGTTAAACTTAAAAACTGTACTTGAATCTTGATTGTAATTATGATCACGCACATTGAATTAAATTGAAATAAAAACTTGAGTGAACTTTAAAATTTTATCAAATATTTAGGTATTCTACCAATTGATTATTGTAGTTTTGCATTTTAATATGTGAGTGGCGGTTTTCAAAGTTGAACAAACTGATAAATCGAATTTTGAACATAAATCTAGTCTAAATTGGTCAACTACATTAAGAGAATGAAATTTTGAAAGAGAGAAAATTATCTTGAATTCTATAATAGATCTAACTAGTTGACCCGGCGAAATGCGTACCGCCTCAGAATTAATAAATGTTGTGTTAACTTATTAGCTAAATTAAATTCAGTTTATTATTAAGACTCAAGATGAATTAGCTATAAGTTCAATAAATATACAAAAATCAAAATGAAATGAAATTATTTACATTCAAATGAATGTCATTCACGTGGCAGCAAGGCATTTGCTTTATTGAAGTGAATCGAAATGATTCGGGAAGCATTGTTGCACTACGTTCTGTTAAACTATTTGGTGGATGGGTTACACTGGGGTCGATTCCCTTTATTGAAGCACCTTGTGATATACAATATCTTTCGTTTTTTGTCAGGTTACCATATCAATTAATGGAGTACACTACAGGTTTTGTTAGTAGCTATCATATATGGGGCGTTTCACGTCAACTTGGCCATCCTTCTGTCCAAAAATTGACGCAACATAAAAAATTCGTTCTGGGTTTAAACTGTTCATAATAAGCATATGCATACGAAATTAAACTGGTCTTTTGGATAATTCAAGATGGCGGATTCAAAATGGCGCCAAAACGAGCAAATCGAATAATATCATCTAGCAATTCTTAAGTTATGGAGTTACAGGGATTTTTGAGGTTAGATTGAGGGGTTCTGTGACTAAGAAATTTAGGTTTAGGCTATGGGGCTTATTAGTTTATGTTACGGGGGTATTACATTTCGAAGGTTTTGTTATTTGGGCTTTTCAGTTTTAAAGCTGACGTTAGAGGGTTTCTTAGGTTTTTGGAGGTTAGGTCAAGGGGCTATGTCCTTTTAAAGCATCAGTTAAAGGACTATAAGGTATTGAAGCATATATGACTCTAAACTCCCCATCAGCGATCTTGAGAACATACGAAATGAGGATTGTTAGATGACATTTTAGATCCGCCATCTTAAATTATCCAAAAGGCCAGTCAAATTTCGAAAGCATATGCTTATACGAGCATTTTAAGCTCAGAACGAATTTTTTATGTTGCGTCAATTAATGATAATTGAAACCTAAATTTAAATTTTTCAAATGTTGAACACAACTAAAATTTAAGAATACCATCTGGATACCACCCTAAGTGGATTACTGATCCTTTCTTTAGAATAATATTTCCGAACTCTATGAAATTATTGCGAGACCACTTTTCTTAGCACGTAAACTTATATTTCTGTGAAATTTAATTTTTTTGTTCCGTTCGTTACCTAACACAATTTGAGTTTTTGATGATATTGTGTAAATAGTATTAATTTTATTGTTCGATGTATACGCAATATTTTTTAAACTCTGATGGAAAGATTTGAATCGACTAGCTGAAAACTGTTTTAAAAGACCTATTTTTCCATATCTCTGGGATAGTGTGTTAGAAAGTAATGTTTTGGACGTAAGTGTGATTTAGATATTTTAATAAATTGCAAATTACGCTCTTGGACTACAGTTTTCAAATAAAGGTATTCACGAGGATGAACCGAATTTGAAAATGTTATTGAAATTAATTCTCGTAATGAAATGTATAATTCCAGGCTAGACAGTTTTGTGGAATCAGGTCACTTAAAAGAATTCCAAAAATTTTAGTGAACGTTTTCATTTCACTTGCAGTCATTTTAAATTTTTCTTTATTTAAAAGGTCAGAAGCCTGCAACAGTGGTGGCTTATTTACATTAAAATTACCATAATTAAAATTTTGAAGACGAAAGTTCAATCCTTCAATTGTGAAAACCCTTTTATCAACGACATAATACTTTAATATTACCATAAAATTGTAATGGAAGACGCCTTCAAGTAAGTCATGCATGATATCTACACTCCAATTCTCGGCCACATGAAGAGTTCTTAATGAATTAAAAACACAGAACTCTTTAATGGTCGTTAGCTTTGAATTATTTAAGTGCACGTCGGAGCGGTAATTTTCTATATTTCGAATGTTTACATAAACGAAAATAAAACGTTCCCATAAAGCTCTCTGTGAAATCTAACACAGAGTTGAGCCTTAAATTGCCTCTTATGACACCGCTTAATAAATTTAACCGTAAGATTATTTTTGCTAATAAACATGCTATTTTCTCTCAGTGTTTCCAATTGTTCTAGTATAGGTTTGAAAATGTATTAATTTCCAAATTGTTTTCTGTCCTCTGTGTACACCAACCCAGCAAGAATAATGGAAGACAATTTTAAAATTAAAAATTTAGAAAGTGTGGCAAATTTGACGTATATCCCACCTATTTTCTAGTATCCAGATCGAGAGCCTAGAGAATTGGTAGGTTCCAAGGCATCATAAAATAAATATAGGGTCATTCCATATGAAATCGTACATGAGTTGGACGCGATGTTTCAAAAATTGTTCAAACTATATTTATTCGATTTATAAGAAAAAAAAAAAAATAGAAACATTTTTTTGGCTTTTTCACTCTCGAGTTTACACTCTCTCAAAGTTTTCTCATTTCCAAGGAGTTTTGGGTAAATGTATTACGTTTTTGATCATATTTTCGGAACTGGTTGGCCGATTTTGGTTTCCTCAACGGTTTTTGACAGCTATGTAGTAGAATATGTAAAATTATGAAATAATTTGTTTTTAATAATTTTTAATTTTGGAATTTTGGTGTTTTTTGGAATCTTTATTTCTTAGTATCTCGATAACAAAAAAGTATTTTTTTATAATTTTTTAAATTAACGTTAAAATACTTGCCAATAATGACACTTTAATCTGTGAAAAATTCCGCTTGGCACTAGAAGAAAAAATTTGAGATACAGTCTTAAACTCAAAATGTTATATCGTTCCATACTAAATTGTATATCCTTCAAAATATAAAACCTGTGAGTCATGTCAAAATAATATATTAGTGATATTTTAATGTTTAAGATTATTATGAATAGTAATATTTTACCAAAAAGTAAAATTTGGTAAAATAGGTCACCTTAATAAAAGAATAAAAAAGAAATTAAGGAATTGGGCCTTCTTTCTCTCTTCCAAAATGGACGACCCTATATTTAATTATCACCGCGGATACGTTGTTCCGTTCCTTTGTCATTACGACATAATTGGTTTGCCGATTTTACTCGAAATAGCTGGATAGTTTTTTAAACGTCCTTTGAGGTTCATTTATTCTGGTAGCACTAAAATGTACGATACCGGTTTCTTGGAGTTTATGGCAGTAAACTTCTAATAAATTTAAGGGTATTGGATAATTGGTTTTTCCGTCGTTTATATTTCAATATCGTCTTCGAATAATCCAAATTCCAGCCGTGCTAAATAAATATAATTTATGTAAAAATAAACCTTTCTACTTGTTTAGGTATTTACAGAACAGATGACAGAGCTATTATACCAGTATACCCAAATGTAGGACGAAAAATAGGGTTTGAGGAATGAGAAATTCATTTAAGTAAATATTATGGTTATAATATGCAATTTTAATTATGCCACATTTCTTGACGCAAAGTTTACCTACATTAAAAATAGCAACAAAAATTGAACCAATTTTGTTTTTGGATCAACATTTAGATCCCAGCAGCTCTTTGCATTCCTTTATCATTTCTTGAAATATGATTTGATCCAGATCAGAACAAACGTAAGAAATGCAGCTACTGCGTGGCGTACACTGAAAAAATCCTACATCAATACAGACAAAAACTGCATTAATAGTAAGAAAAATTCGTTAAAACAGAGCTAACACGGCCCTTCGTTAATAGTACGAAAATCTTACTTTAATATAGTGAAACACATCAATTTGATTATATTAAACTTGAATACTTACGTTGTAGTATTTATCATTTGATTCATTTCATATGATTTACGAAAAATGTTATAATTTTAACGCATTTAAAGCATTTGCCGATGAACAAATTCATATTAACGTAAAGAATTGTTGAGTTAACGAACTTTTTCATAATACATACTTACAAAATGATAAATTGAATAAACGAATAAATTCATATACATATATAGTGCAGAAATTCGTTTTATGTATGTACACGCTAATATTATTTACAAAATTATTCGTATATACTAGGAAGAAGGCAATATTCAGTGGCAATGAATAATTCACAAATATGACGATTATTTACATAAATATAATGAAAATAATTTATAAAATGTAGGAACGGCTTCATAATTGGTAAGCAAAATTACGTAATATTTATGTAGTGGTTCATAATAGGAATGAACATTTTTTGGGAGTTTGATGAATAAATTCATAAAATATAGTATGTATATCATATTTTAAGAATTTATACATACACATGCAGTGATGAAGAAATAAAAAACTTTAAATTTTATTTTTGAATTATTTTATTTATTGTATTTATCGATATATTAGATATACTAATTATAATTATTAATTTAAATTGGCTGTATTATTAGCTCTTTGATCATAAAACTCAGTTTAGATGAATTTTTTTTTTTTTTTTAAACTGGTATTATAAAAATAATTTTCGGCAAAATGCCAAAAAAGCTTTTCCTCGTTGGGATATTTTAAATTAAAAAAAAAACACTTGAAACAAATCTGTGCACAAAAATGAGAAAGGAACAAGTCGAATAACGCCATTTTCATTTTTCCAATTTTTAAATTTCTATCAAAAAGAGAAGAATATCTTATCGATGCGGTTATCAATATGTTGGACATTTCCCCATGGCATCTTGCAAGTCTTTTATTGTGACTTTGTGGTTGTCTTTTTACCCGCGTTGTCCTTCTTCACAATTATTTAGATGATTACTAAAAATCCGTGCAGGCCCATAATTATAATTAAACAAAAAGAAAATAAATAATTAAACGAAATTTGATTATAAAATAACTCATAAGTTGAAAAATACGATCCGAGTTAATTCCTTTAAAGGTTCGTTTCTGAATTATCAATGGTGAAAAAACAGGCACAACTTTAAAACGATTTTTTTTTGCAATTACCTTTGTGTTACCCAGTTTTCTTGCCGCTAAAAAAGCAGAAAGAAGTTTTCTAAATTTGATTCATTAAATATTGGTGGATTATTGAAATTCCTTTCGGTTTTTTTGTGTAGGCAGAAAAGTAGGTGACGCTTGGGTAATTGCAAATTATCCCATCGATATACAATATTTTTTGTTATTTCTTTGTTTAAAACACCATACTTACCTGATTTCAATACACACAAATTTATTATTTTATTAAAATTTAATTTATTTTATTTAAATTCAAATTAACTTTCTTCTAAATTTCCACGCCGGACGCTTATAGTTATTTACGTCACAAGGGCGGTAAATGAGTTGTTACAGTACAAGTTCGACGTTTATTTACCGAATTTTGAACGAGTACTGTAACGATCATTTAACGTACATGTAACGTACAACGTTTTATTTCATACTAATAATACGGGACATTAATTCGTTTTTTTCATTTAAAATTAAATTTTAAAGTAAAAACATGAGTTTGAAATTTAGAGAAAATCAATCCAAATGATTTTAAAATTATCAAGTTACCCTAGTTATTTTTTTTTTGTTTGGTTTTACAGTCTACTCTACTGTAATAGCTCGTTTTCCGGACACTTTTGTTCTCTGACGTAATGATTCATTTCCCGGACTGAAATCAATCACGTAAACATTGATTTTCGGTATAGTATGAAATAAAATTGAAGTAATGCAATTTATTTACATTCATTGTCCCGAAAATGATTAAAGTGAAATTATTCGTATATGGCACGAATGAAATTGTAGACTTAACGAATTTTCGTTCGTGCTACGAGTAGATTCATCCAATCTATACATATATATATATTCTTAATTTCTATTATATACATAATCTTAATTTATATATTCACAAATATTATGAATTCTTCATAATTTTCATTTTTTTAATAAAATCATGCAAGTTGCACTAATACGCAAACAACATGTCAATGTGTTACAATAAACTAACCATTTTTAAGTTTATGAACGGTGATTCGTAATATTAACGCACACATTTTTATGAATCTTTTCAAAATTTTATATTTTTACATTAATAGCACTGACTACTCAGGGTATAGTACTCAGTGTTAATAGTACGAATAGAAGAAACTTTTACGTTAATAGTACGAATTATGGTTAACAAATACCATTCGTAAATAAAATGCACAATATTTTTTTCAGTGTAGTTTTTGTGGGTTTCCAATTATTTATGGGTATTTTACTTAACAAGCGTGTAAAAAATAACAACTGAGACAAAAATGTTAAGAACAAATTCAATTCATTACCATTAAACCGTTATTACGTATTACAGTAACTTTCGAAAAATATTTTTGTACAATTATTTTCTTTATAAATTGTTTTCGGCTTTTTATAGACAACATACTATTTGTAATGACATACTCATTATTTTCGATTTGGCAAATCAGAAAAATAATGGAGTCATACTCCTAATATATCTACCAGCAAAAGTAGAAAATATTCATCCCCTCCCCCCTTTTTCTTTCCCGCAGAGTCAATACAAAGTGTATCAACTCTCAAAAATGAGAAATCTCTTTGAGATTTTGTGTTGGTAATTCGGTTTCGTACAGAAAAGTAAGGTCTACTCATCAGGTAGCTACGACCGAACTACAAAAATTCAACTCTCGAAAAATACATTAAGTATTTAACTAGAGGGTATTGAGTTAGCGAATTATATTCACTAACTCGAACTCAAAATCCCAAGCAGAAATCTCATTTGTGTGCGTATAATGCCCGCACTAATATTTACGATGTTAAATACGAGAGTTGAATTTTTGTAGTTCGGTCGTAGCTACCTGATGAGTAGACCTTACTTTTCTGTACGAAACCGAATTACCAACACAAAATCTCAAAGAGATTTCTCATTTTTGAGAGTTGATACACTTTGTATTGACTCTGCGGCAGCGTTGCCATATTGTCAGTTTTAACTGAAAATCACAGTTTTTTCATTATAGTAAAAGTTTTTCAGGTTTTCTGTCAAAAATAAGTTTTTTCTCAAAAATTTCAAAAATTATAAGTTTTTAACATATATTTGGTTATTTTACTATAAATTTGTGTTAATAGCTTAAAATAATTGTAATAATGTAAGAAGAACAATAAGTACTTTTCATACCAGGCGCCTCGCCTCGAAATTTTTAGTTACCACACATATATACGAAGCTGAGACCCTTTCATACCGGTGGCGTCGGCTTTGAACATTCGGTTGATATCAAATATTTTATTTAGGTCCATTTTACACGTGAAATATAGCAAGAAACGAGATATTATGAATTTGTAAGCTACATATGAGCTAAATTTTTCGGTAAATATAAAACAGTTGTGACAAAAATGTGATTTGTAGGTTATGTTGATAAATCTCTTCGCTTTGTACTACTTTAAAATGTCGCAGTCGAGTGTGGAACGCATTGCCTTGGCCTCGTAGATAACTTCATTGCAATATATTTTATTTTTTTATTAAATTATCACTTAAAAATAAATTATTTTTCAACAAAATGAATTTATTACTATAAAATTAAACATTATCAATCAAATGAAACTAATTTTCATAATTCAAAATTGAAATAAAGAATTTTCATTTTCGAAGCTCAAAGCCGAGGCGCTTGGTATGAAAAATACTTAATGCGCTTATCAAATACATACGTAAAAATATGTGAATGGGTTTTATCAATTGTGATAATTTAAATAAAAAATTTTTATTTTATTTTATGCAGACTACTTATATAGTATTTTACTTTGGACAGTTTTTTTTTCCAAAATTTAGTGCATTCAGTTTTTTAGCCAAAATTCAGTTTTTATTCAGTTTTTCCTAAAAAAAATATAGCAACACTGCTCTGCGGGAAAGAAAAGGGGGGGAGGGGATGAATATTTTCTACTTTTGCTGGTAGATATATTAGGAGTATGACACCATTATTTTTCTGATTTGCCAAATCGAAAATAATGAGTATGTCATTACAAATAGTATGTTGTCTATAAAAAGCCGAAAACAATTTATATTAAATCAGACAATTTTAACATCGTAAATTATTTCCTTGAAATTTTTATATCTACACGTGTCAAATAATTGGAAGCACAAACACTCTTTATTTTAATAATTAAAAACACTGAATGAGCAAATAAACACGGTGTTTAATGCTCTGTAGTATAAAATAAAATGTACTTACGTGTTCAGTTTTCCATTGCGAGAAAAATTACCCACTTATAAGGTTTTATTAGTATTTATCCACTAAAAAGTCACGCTAGAACTAGGTTTTAAAATCCTGATACCATAAACACTTTATAACTACTTACTTTAATTAAGAGTAATTCAATAAAATTATTTATTTTTAAATTGTTAAAATATTTTTATTTAAAATATCTCAGGAGATTATAATAATTGCACCTTTTTAGAAAAAAAATTCAATTCGTTATGACCGTAGCAAACACGAGGAGATATACATGAATTCCAATAAACCGTTATTTTGTTATGATAAACAAACTTAATTCCAATATGATAGACCCAATTGAATTATGATTGCTTTTATCATATTTAGATTTTACTGATCATATTATAAAACCATACTATGATTGAGGCGATCATATTAAATCATATCGCATGATTGTTGCAATCATTAAAGTTGAAAATTATTGCAATTATCATAATTTAATAAAATCTATCATACATAATTCTAGTAATTAGATAAATGATATTTACTATTATAATATATTAGGATATATCAAGTTTAGTTGAATATGATTTCCTGGATCATAATACAATAATTGCAATCATTCATTTATCATATTTTTTCTCTGAGTGGGGTAGGGATCATCGGAATTCTCGGAAAGAGAACTTCCTCACCTTTAAACGTTCCTTTGAGTATCGTAACGTAAATCATATTATCCATGAGTTTTCTCACCACCAAACGCGCTCCGTTACATATAGTTTTGGTTGGTTCCTTCGGTTGTAAATTGTGCGGTGGCAAGCCAGGCAGATCCAGTGAGTTTAAAAATGCAATTGTATAGTTGGTTGCTTTATCTTCTTTGGACCAAAGATTTAATTTTGAATTGTGAAATTTAAGTAATTCATATCTTTGTTCTTTGCCTCAAGAATTACTCGTTCACTCAACCAATTGTGATTCTTGTGGTTAGCAATGATGTTCGAGAACACTTTCTTGTTGAGGGGCGCGTCCTTCGTTGAGACGAAATTGCGAAAATTTGGCGGAAAAGAATTCAATCCATTCGATTCGTCGACAGGAAAATGGCCATTACCGATTATCAACGTGGCCGCTATCCCAGAAAAAGCAACAGCTACAGCAATTCCGGATCTCGCACGAACAGTGACCGAAATCAATGACATGAGGAATGTCTTTCCAGTTCCACCGGGCGCTTCGAGGAAAAATAACCACCATTTCCATCATCAATTGCCTTCATTAACGTATCGTATACTTCCTTCTGTTGGGGGTTCAACAGTGATGCATTCGTTCGAACTGATTGGTTCAATGCATCTCGATCTTAATCACGGTCACGTTCCAATTCTCGATGGAAAGCGTTGTTCATTCATCACTCACCTCGAGATCGGGATTCCCTGAACTGACACGAATTCAATGTATAATGTCTTCTGACATGTCATCCTTGTACTTATTCCACAGTTCACGTGGATTCGATGGGAAGCAGGTCGAAATAAAGTTAGAAAATAATGTTCGTATCTGTATGCAAGAGAGACATGAAATACTTAGACCAGAAACAAATGAAAACAACAACAAATTCCCATATTAAATCTACTTTCTCAAGCGTGGACAGTTGCAAAGAGATGATTATAGACAAATAATATTTGGGTGGTCTTTTTTCTGTAAACAAACCATTTAGATTTTATTTTTTTAAAAGTTTTAAATTTTAAAGTCAATTTTTCAGTCAATCCGTTCTCGAGATATCATCAAAAAAGCCATTCCATACAAAATATGTATGTATATGAGAAAATGAATTTTCTTCATAAATTTTGTTTTCATGAATTTTTCGATCTTTTAATAGTTATTCTGCTATTCGGGCCAGAGACAAATCCAACAAATCAAAGATCATAAAAATCGGTCCAGCCATTCTTGAGTTATAAATGGTGTAACTAAACCGACTTTGTTTTATAGATCAATTTGGGTGAAATTTTTAGAAGAAATTGTTTTCTTTATAATTGCATTTGGGGAAAACATTTTGAAAACAATTTTAGCAAGATATTTAATGCACTTTATGTGACTGAGTTTAAATTCTAAACAAGATTTCAACAAATTTTTTACTTCAACTAGAAAATAAGAAATCGAGCAAAAATCATAAAATTTTAAGTAGGAACCTAAATTAGAAATAGAGTTTAAATTACTGATGCAAGCAAATACATAAGCTTATAGCTTAAGTTTGAAATCCGGACTGCCTTTAAAAACAGTTTGAGTGAATTTTAAAAATTTAGTTAAAATTATTCGAGCAAAATTTTTATTTAGAACGAGGTAAAACAAGATTTGAACAAAATTATGGTTGAAATTAAGCTAGAAATTTTATTTACAAATTAAGTAAAAATTTCACAACTTCAAACTTTACGTTTCAAATTCATTTAAGAAATATTTGAGTGTTATTAGAAATGCTGAGTTAGAGTAGAATTTAAAACTCTAGTTTAGGTCAAATGATTTGTTAAATTTGTATCAGAATTTTGAGCAGAAATCTGAGTAAGTATCTCGAAGTATTTGAATTTTAAGCATATAGTAATTGAATAAAATATTGAGTAGAAATTGAATTTGAATAGTAATTTGGACTTGAGCAAAAACATAACTGTAATTTAGTTTTTAGTTTAAAAGTGGAGTTTGTATTTCGAATTGGACTGGCAAGAGAAAAACTAAAGATTAAGTCACATTTTATGTTTAGTGAAGGCAAAATTCTGAGAAAAAGTTAAGTTTGAATTCCAAAATTTTGGTTGCAATTAGATAGAAATTTTGTGTTATTTTGAATACAAATAGGCTAAGTTTCAAACTCGATTTGACAAAATTGAAGGAGGAATTGACTTATAATTCTGAGTGAAATTTAAAACACAATTTACAGTTCAATTTCAGCTTTCATTTTAAAATAATTCGAGAAGTGTAAGTTTGATATTCCAAACTAAATTTTAATTAGTAAAAATTACAATACGAAACATGATTTCAATAAAACAACCAAAATTATTTAGTATCAGCAGTTAAGAGTTTAAATTACAATTTGATTGAGGAAAAATATGAGCGTAACTTAGCTTTTCTTAGTTTAAAACTTGATTTAATAGCGTGTCCTTTTGAAGTAAGTATCGCTTACCAGTCTAAATTTTTAAGTGTTTGGATGTGAGACCATGTTTGCACTTTGTAACCCAGAAGAGTTAGTTTATCCAACTCCAGTCTAGTTTTGATTTTCTTTTCAAAATTTGACCACCAATCGCACGTATCAAAGAATAGTGACATAACTCAAAATTTCAGATTTTTCAGGAGTACAAAAGAAAAAAACGCTAATGTCGATTTTACTATACACTATTGTCTATACATTTTAATAATCGGTCAATTTGTGAATTTCTTGACAACGGGTTAGGAAAATAGATAATTTTTATAAGCTGATGATATTGTAAAATAAAGTTCATTTATATTTAAGATTTCTGGTCGTGATTTTCAAATTCAGAAAATATTTTAAGTCCACTCCACTACCCAATAAACCCTGGTGTCCGAAAATAAGTTTTTTTTTTCTGCGAAAATCCAAACTCGTTGATTAATATACCAGGCGGCCAAAGTTTAGAATTTATTAAAGTAGCAAAAGCTTCTTCATCAACACTGAGGCGATATGATACATAATCGTACTTGCCACCGTTTCTGGCGTTAGGTACCATTCTAATTGCATTAACTGTGTTTAGTAAGTTTGTCAGAAACTGATGAATGATTCTGCATATAAAGATCCATCTCCTGGGTTTCACAATGCATATTGAATTTGGATCAATTGCAGATGATATAGGGTGTTGAGAGGAGCGTGAATCATGACTGATAATATCAGCATCCTTAGAAATGTCTGAGTTTATATCCTGGGTTTCTAAACCATTAAGTTATACAGCCTAGTCGGAGTTGCAGGAACTTGAGCTGGATTTACTAGTTTGTGATCTAGCCACTACCCGTTCGGAATCGTATACTATTATTATAAGGATTTCATCTTATTAATTTTATTTGTAAGGGCTTCCATTTGTTTAAATATGGTCATTATATTCGGCTCAGAATTTTGGCAAAATCAAGACAAACCTTTTACATTAACTTCTTAGCTCCAGTACTCTACAGAATAACTATTTTTTGAATTGTTTAACAATTTAGGAGCATAGGACGTCTACTAGGCTGGACCATCTTACTCTGTTGGGGGCTACTGCTTTTATCTCTGCCCATGATTTTCTTACTTGTGCCGCTTCAGCTAGCAGTGATCTCTTCCATGTCATTGCTGGTCTTCCGACTGTCCTTTTCCCTTGCGGGCTCCAGTCCAATGACTTCTTCGTTATGATTTTTTATCAATTGACCGTAAACAATTGATCGTGAACAATTGATCGTATAACAATTGATCGCACAATAATTGTCCGTGGAAACAATTGATCGTGGATACAATTGATCGTATGAACAATTGATCGTTGATCGGTTGATAATATGGACAATTGATCGTGGATCAGTTGATCGTATGGACAATATTGATCGTGTAACAGTATAATTGAATTTAAATAAAGAATTCAATTGAATCGCGTTAATTATTTGTTTACAAACGAGTTTTAAATCAAATTGACCACATGGTCGAGACAACAAAAAAAAAGTTATAGAGCAAAATTGACTGATAATGAAAAATTAATCCATTTGATCCGGAAAAATATTTTGTGTTTTTATTCATTTCGTATTATGTAGGGCCTACATAGCCAATCTGTCTGTATATTTTTATGGATAAGGCTATATACATACAATATATATATTGTCGCAATCGTTTTCGTTTCTTCTCTTATTATTAAAACACAAGTTTCCTCGTTTTCGATTTACGCCATTATGTATTTTTTCCAGTAAGACTACTGCGCTTCGTCTTCATTACATTGTTTTTCGGTGATTACTCGACTATATTTTAATAAGCTATAATAACGCCATCTCTTATCCATAATTTCAAACATAATTTAAATTCAATTAATTAACAGAAACTTAGAACACTACAATATACGCAAATGACTATTTATACACACAATATGTATACGCGTAATGTTAACAAATTTTTTCCGAATTTAATTCCACTTTTTGTCAAATATTTTCAATTAGGGTTGGCCACGTTTCACTGCTTTTCAAAAGACTAGTTACAAAAGACTGTTTCTAAAATCTTTTCTCCAAAATCTTGTTTTAGAAAATCTTGTTTTCAAGATAAATGACATCGACTAATTTAACTTAGAAAGGGAGAGGTTAACAGCTTCGGTAACTCTCACGGGTCGCTGCGCACCCCTCCCTCCCACTTAGCCCTCCGAGGGGCTTTAGATTTGAACTTCGAGGGACTTAGGAGACGGGATCAACATGTCGCACAGCGTGCCGCACGTAGAAGCGGATTATATAGAATTTATAATAATTAAAACTAATACAATTAAATATTATTGTTTGACTTATTTTAATCCTATTACACACCAAACCGGTACACTAATACAGGACAAGATTTATCTTCTATAATTCATCAATAAAACGAAATAAAATGCAAAAAAATATTTTAAGAAAAATAAATACGTGGAATTGACCATGAATCCAAGATCAATTGTCCATACGATCAGCTGATCCACGATCAATTATTCATACGATCAATTGTACATACGATCAATTGATTTACAATCAATTGTTCATACGATCAATTGTGTCCACGATTAATTGTTTCCACGATCAATTGTGTCTACGATCAATTGTTCACGTTCCATTGTAACACGATGAATTGTTTACGATCAACTGACCGGAACCCCTTCGTTAGATCACTTGGTGATTTTCTCAGTGTTTGGCCAATCTATCTCCATTTTCGTCTCTTTATTTCGATTTCAATGTCTGACTGATTAGTTTTCCTATGCAGTTCGATGTTCGTTATGGTGTTAGGCCAGGAGCATTTCAGTATTCGTCGAAGGCATTTGTTTACGAATACCTGTAACTTAATTTTGATTTTTCCTGTTTGCTTCCATATCTCGCACCCATATAGTAGTATCGATTTCACACACGAATTGTACATTCGTATCTTAGACTTGCGTGCCAGGGCGGCAGTATTCCAGACTTTGTGTAACATGTTGTATGTTTGTCTGGCTTTATTAATGTGTTTACTCGTATCTTCCTCTGTCCCACCTGTTTTTGTTACTGTGCAACCCAAGGTATACGAAATTGTCTACATATTCTATTTTTTTTTTTTTTTTTTTTTATCTATTTTTTTAATTGGGTGCAGAGCGGACTCATTAACGGTCCTAGCTCCTTGTAACTGTCAGAGCTTCTGAACCCAATGCGCGATCCTGCAAGTAAAGATTAATAGCTACCTTAAATTTATTCATTTTATATTCCTTCGGAAATTTGAAATGTATTAGCGAATTCCACTTTTTTGATGTTCGGTATATAAATTCGCGCTTGATTTCTTCAGTTCGAGGTTTCGGGAGCTTCACCGTAAACCTATGTGCATTGGTTATTCCTCTTGTTATTCTTGTTGTTGTAACGAATGGTGGTATTTTCTCCGATAGTTCTGCAGAACATTTACCATGTAAGCATCTGTAGAAGACGCAGAGTTCTGCAACATCTCTGCGATGCTGTAAGCTGTCTAGTTCTTTAGTAAGTCTGGGATCCCGTATTATTCTGTATTGTTATATTGTTGATATGTTTGGTGTGGTTATTCTCGAGTTGAGTCTCATTGCCTTTGTTTTCCTATTGTTTATCTTGAGACCAACTTCGTTAGCTAGGTCTGATAGTTGTTGTACTTTCTGCTGCATGTCTGAATGTTTGTGTGTGAGCAGGCATATGTCATCTGCATAGCCTAGATCATTGAGTTTACCTGTTAATCCCCATTGGATGCCGTTAGGGGGACGTGATATCTTTTTTAGCATCACACTATCCAGCACGATCAGAAACAGCATTGGCGCAGAGTACGCTTCCTTTCTATTGAACTCGGTTTCCAGCATCCCGATACATTTCTTGAATGAGATCGATTAATTTCTTTGGGACACCCATTTCACAAAGTGTCTGCCATATTGCGTTTCTATCTACCGTGTCAAATTCGTGTTCGAAATCGATGAAGAGCAGGGTATAGCTCCGTGGTAGCCTTGATGTATTCTTCTTCAGTTTGATTCCATTTTTGTCGTCTACTGGTGGCTTCATTACTATTATTTAGATTGAGTTGGGGCGTTTTATTTTCTACTGCCGCCTATGAGCAACTGATTTGTGATACAGAAGTCGACGAGTCTTTCTCCATTTTTGTATCGCACAGAATATAATTCATTTTTTACCCATGATGGTTGGTTACGTCGGTATTGTCTGTTCAAATTTTTGCATTGAAATCTCCTTGTATGATCTTGCTACTGTGGATTGCAATTGTTCAAAGTACTCATCTTTCGTTATTTCATCTGCATTTTCGATTGGGGCGTAGCAATGAATTGCGAATGGAATCTTGCCATTATTATTTTGCTGTTAATTGGTTTTCATTCCATCAATGCTTTCTTCGCTTTTATTGTTATTAATTAATATGCCCACGCTTTGCTCATGTGTGTCGTCTTTACCTGAGAATAATCACATATAATTTCCATTGCTTGTATTAATTTTACCACTATTTTTCCATCTGACTTCACGCCTAGAATCTCGATGTGATAGCGTTTCATTTCTTTCTCCCCTTGCGCTAGCCTTGATGTTTCTAATAGAGTTCTGACGTTTCAGTTTCCGATTTTTGTCTCTGTACGATAGCCAAGGGTCGATATTTGATTTTCCCAGGTGGTTGCTCTACTATTCGTTGCTGTAATCAATTTTGTCTCAGATTAGCGATTGATTGGGCCATTGAATCCTAGCCAGTTTCCAAGGCTGCTGAATAAGGAATTGGTGGTATATCAGGGGAGATTCTCATTTCATCACTTTTTGTACCTTTTTCTTACTGATATTCTGAAGCGGTCAACCAAATTTGTACTAACCTTGCATATGGTTGCTTGACGTTATTGATGAATGGTATGGTGTCTCTTCTTTCTCACCTACTCGACCCCCAAAAGAATTACAATTAAGAAATTGATGTTTAAAAATAGTTATCCCAACTATCTTCAATAATTGAATCGTTTATTGTTGAAAGGGCACATGTCCAGTTTTTATCAAAATTAGTATTATGACAGTGTTGTATCACAGACACGTAAATACGTTCTGTGACAAGAAAACACTAGCATATGGTTAATGATAAGCGGCCTTTCATTAACCATATGCTAGTGTTACCTTGTCACATAACGTATTTACGTGTCTGTGCTACAATACGGTGGACATGTGCCCTTTCAATAATAAACGATTCAATTATTCATTACATATGGGACAAACATGTAGAGACTTTAAAATTACTGCTCAATTACATTACTTAAGTTGTAGAAAGTCTTTTATAACCATTTAACTTTCAAAAATATTGTCGAATAAACAGATTGATCACATCTTTAGGTAATTAAATTATCTTTACGTTTCATTTGACAAACACCACCAATTATAACCAGAATATTATTTTAATTCAACCTTTAAAGCGGTGTGTAACTTTGAAAAATCAATAATTCTCATTTTCTCACCTTATATACTTACTCAGTACCTACGTAATATTCAAAAAATCGATTAACTCCATTTAGATTAAGTTGCTTCCTCCTATGTAGTAAGTTTCTGTTTTTTCACCGGTTGTATAGGTACATGTACACTGACACAACTTCGGTTTTATCTTTGCTTCATTTAAAACTGATTGTATTTTTTTTATTCCATTTTCCTACCCAGTTTTCCTAGTAGCTCCCTCTTTCTTATATACTTAGGGAACATCACAACAATATTACAAAAATATGACATGAAATCTGTATAAATAATAAGATAAAACTGGATATCTACTTGAGATGGGAAGGCAAGCATAACAGCAACAACAACAAAAATAATAATCTTTATGAATTGTTAAAAAGGGAAGGAAAATAAGAAAAATCCATTTTCCCAAAACGAGGTTAAAAATGGAAAATTAGTTAATTATATCTCGTGTATATTATATTGTATATATACGCCAACACCTAAAGTTAAAATTCACCTGCTTTTTTATGTGTATTCTGTTGATATATATTAAGCTAATGCCAATCAATCAATCAAGCAGCTCCATAGCATAATCTATGAAATAAGCTCAAATAAACAACTCGCATGTCCTTTTTAATCTCGATATATGTATGTACTGTGTATTGTATACGATACAATAAATACATCTTAGTACGTCTTCAATACCAATTTATCGTAAAGGATGAAATAAAAAGGAACATACAATATATATAAAATTATAATCCTTTACATCCTTACATTATATCTAGAAAAAAAAGGACAGTAAATTTATTATTGTTTTTCAATAAATATTAAATTTTTTTTTTATCCCGTGATCTGCAAGCCAAAAGGTCTTTTTTCAGACTACAATACAACACAGCCTGTGTACTAAAATAAATGAGTGCAATACACAAAATCCTATTGGGATTCATATAATCAAATTGGCCCTATTTTTCAAAAACTCATTGACCATAAAGCAAAAGACGATACAAAATCAAAAAAAAACTTTGGAAAATTCACAAGACGATGGAAATATATAAAACTTGCTGTTTTTTTATTATTCATATACCATTTACGTCAGATTTGACAAGACTATATTATTCTTATCGTCTTTAGCTATTAAATATTTAAAAAGATTTTTGTTGTTATCAAAAGTAGAGATACACTTTATCAAAATAATCATACAAAAATAAAAAACAAGTAAGCAACGGAAAAAATATTTTATACTGTCTAGAATACTCTACTCTGTAGTCAATACAAGGTAGAGTCACTTGGAAAATGATATTTTCTACTGTTGTCGCAAAATAACATCAATTTTAATCAAATTTTTATAACATTCAAATTTGTATTCATAAAATGAAAAAATAAAAATTCTTTAGGGGAAATCTTCGGAAAACAACCAACGACAACAACAACACAAAATGACAAGAAAGGGAAATTATAGATAAAAAAAAAATTATTTATATTTGATTGCCTGTGTTCTTATCCTTAACTTAAAGGAAGTTAACCAAAAAAGAAAAAAAATTGTTTTTGTTTTTCTTCCGTACACCTTTGTTGTTCTCTCATCGTACGTACCAGTATAAACATATGTGGAGGTTCACACCAAAAACGCTATTGTTTAGAAAATAAGTTGTGTATGCAGATTGATTCCAATTACTGAATTTTATCGAAAACTCGATTGAAGTTACAACAAAACGCGTCAAATTTTGTAACAGATCGCTATGATATCGACGAATTACACCAAAACGTAACAATTTTACTGGCTAAAATTGCTGCTGTCCTCGTCACATTTTCACCATACTTTTACGTACTTTGCCACTATCGGTCCCAACAAAACGTAAGATTTTTTTAAAAAATAAAACTAGAGGGCTTCGCCCCCCTGCACTCATTGTTGGCGCCACCACTAAATGCACGACCGGTGCGAGGCCTGGTGGTGAACATCTTGAAGTAACCAATTTCCCTTCGTCAGGTAACACCAAAAACAAAATGAGAAAACGTCAAACTACACGACGTGTTTTTAGTCGGTCTTCTCTCTTCGTCATCAATCGTCATAAAAACAAAAACGTGTGCATCAAAACAGTGGCCATTTTAATCAAATAAAATAAAAACATAATCGATAATAATCTCGTGTAATAATAATCGTTTTCGAAGAAATAATAACAATTAATAATAATTATCAAGTGAAATAAAAGTAATCTGCTTTTCGTTTTAATTAAAGTATTTTATTTATCCGTTTAAATCAAAGTGCCCCCTTTTTTCGTGAATACTCTCGTCCATTCGAGAAGACAAACGCAAATCTGCTAAGCCATCGTGGTTAACACTCATTCTATACGAAAATTCTATGAAAATTATTTTGTTAACATGCAGAAACCTATTTAACACATTGAGTGTCACCAGACTAAATAAAAATGTTACAAAAATGAAAAAGAAAAAAAAAATATTGAGGTGTGGCCAACAGACGACTTTCTTTTACGGGCAGCGAATCTTGAGAAACTTATTATGCAAATTTCTTGTCATGTTTTCTTGTAAACAGTGTCACCCGTGATTTGGTACAAAGCAATCGAATAACCAGAGGACGGTTTTCGGTGGATGAACAGAGGTATATACAGCCATAATATACTTTTTTACTCGCATCCGAAAAAGGATATAACTCGATTCTGGTTCCTTTGAGGTTGCTGCACATAAACCTTGGGATCGCAATAGTCCCAAGTGAGCCCAACTGAACGAAATCGGTTCCAACCAGCTGACAGCTCCGAATTTAACTCCTAGTCCCAATCCAATTTTTGCTGCCAAAGATCATGATAGAAAATGTTATAATAGGGTATAATAATCCTATAGTGAATCAAACAAATTTGGCCATTTCGTTGTACTCTTTGGAGAATAGGAGTACCGAAAAATATTACTTGTTGGTGCCAAATTAGTATAGTGCTAATAGCATTCGTCCGGATGAAAATACGTTTTGCAAAAATTGAAAAATATTGTTAGTGCTATAGAAGAAAAAGGCCAACCTAGCCGGTGGCCCGTCTTTCTGCTCCATCTTCCATTTTCTAGTGAATTTCAATGCAAATATATAAAGAACTTAAACCTCACGAGATGATCAGAACTTCGATTCTGAAAAATTTAATTCAATTCCCAAATCAATATCTAACTGAATCTCTTAACTCAATTTTCAGCTCAACCTTCCACTCAATTTACAACTCAACGCAATCACTAAATAATCAGCCAACTCAATCTTCCAATTCAACTATAAATAAACATACAAATAAACCATCAAGCTAAACCCAAACTCAACGCCTAGATAGATCCGCGAATCAACTTCGAAATAATTCCCCAACCGAAACTCTCACTCAACCCCTACTCAAGATAACTCGATCCCAACTCAACTTGAATTCAACCTAGCTCGAACGAAATCTCATCCAACTACTCAACTCCACACTCAACGGTCAACTGAATCACGAAATCAACTCAATCAACTCAATCTAATCTCCCACTAAACCCACAATTCAGCCTCCAATCATGCCCAGCTGATGCCGCTCACTCAAATCCCACTCAACTTCAACTAAAATACTATTTAACTCGACCTCAAGAGGCCATAAACCCAACCCTAAACTCAACATTAACTCAACCCCAACACAACCTTCAACTCAACCTCCAATTCAAGATTCAACTTAAACCCTAAACTACCTCTAAGTAATTCAATCCCCAGCTAAACTGCTCAACCCGCAAATGAAATCCTCAGATCAACATATATGTATAAAATAACATCTTTCCAATTCTCCGCCTTGAGTATAGAAACTGATGAATAAATTTTGGATAGGTTCATTTGTGTCCGAATTTAAAACAAAATTACTAAAAATCAGTTTGATTTATGAATCTCGGTGAATTTTCTGGAGTCTCGCATTCTGATTCGTGGTGACTTAAAAAAGAAACGTGATGGATCTCAAAAAAAAAACTTGAACTCCACAACTCGTTGTCTTCTTTAATTGGGAAAGATCCAGTTTCGGCCATTTGGCCGCAAATATTTCACATACAAAACCAACGTTTTTTTATCTCTAGCAAAAAATGCTAGAAAATTCAACTGATAGACATACAAATAGTTTGACACCCGTTAGGATGAATGACAAACTAAACAACAGAAAAACTATATAGTCCATAACGTAAAGATCGACCAACAGTTTGTGTCTGTTGGTATTTCTGTCAATATTTCTGTCTATCATTCCACGTGCCGGCCTTTCTGTAGGTCGATCAGTATCATTGACATAACAAGAGCAAATTTGCTATAAAAATCAAAATTTGACATTTTATACAAAAAAATGTCAACGCGAAATTTCAGACTATTATAAACCAATTTCGGGTCATATTTAGAACATGTGCGCTTGAAATATCTCGCAAAGTCAAACGTACAGGACAAACTGACAGAAAAAACAAGATCCACACCGCTAGAATTCGAGTCGATACAGAAAAATTAAATCGAATATTAAATCAATCTCACGAGACACAAGACAACGACAAATATTTGACATTTTAATGTATGTACTCGTATGTATGTATGTATTTCGCACGGAAGAAATTGCACAAATCTACATCGACACGATGAAAAATAATTTTCACTTTACGTTTTCCACACACTATGCTGTTTTGCGCTTATGGATAGAAACGGCGGAAATTTTATTACGAAAAAAAAAATTTTTTTGATTGAATTTTTAAAATTTTTTTTAATAAATTTAATTTGGAGTTTTTTTTTGTTGTAATTTTGTGTTATGAAATCAAATAAAAATTGCAAATTCATTAAGGGAAACGGGAGGGGGTTAATATGTATATTTAAAAGGGGTTGCAAACTGTATACATGTAGCTATGTGTGGGAAATTCAACAATTGCGTTTTTTTTATGTTTTGTTCATTTGTTATATTAAATTTCACTTGAGGCCATGGATTGTCACGAAAAAAATAAAAAAACAAACAAACGATATACAGAATTTAATATAATTAAGGTTTTTATTGTTTGTTTGGATGTGGATACATAATTTTATGTGTACCTATATAGCATTATAATGATGCAGCATATTTAGGACAAATGCAATTTGACAAAAAATTTATAGAGCTGTAGGCAATTTTGCACGCTTCTCGAATACTCATTCAAAAATCATTGATTCGAGTTTTTTCTTATTGTTGTTGTTGTTGTTTGAAATATTAATGATGTGCCATAAAAATCCGGCTGGAAAAAGAATATTCTTCTCGGTAGACGTACTATATACTATATATGATGTGTGTCTCTGTGATTAAGTATTTTTTTTACAAGTCTCTTGAGAGCTTTTCCCATATTTTTTTTTTGTTTGTTATCGTTCTTCACTTCGAACGTGTTTTTCTCACAGATGAACGCAAACTGAATGAAAATTGTATCAATATTTTTCACACTTATCGAGACGAGTGGGAAAACTAAGGCACACACACATACAGACAAACATCAGAAAATTAAAGTATTAACAAATTGAATTGAATTAACTTGTTCTGATCTTCTTGAACTACATAATAACGAAGTACTTCATATCACGTATACGATTGGTATATAATATACAGGCTTTAATTTAAAGACTTTAAGAATTAACCTCCTTACTTCTTTTTGTTGGATGTTATCTAATAATAGTCGTCTTACGTTTTGCCTCCTTATATTTTTTTTTTATTACGTACCGTCATACTTTTTGATTATGTTGATTCATGTTATTTCCAAGAATAACATACAGTCTACACTCTTGAACCTTTTTTTTTATTTTGTTTATTGTTTTTCTTTTAATTTTACAACCCTTAAATCTAGCAAGCAGCACACAAAAAAAAAACGGGAAAAGTAAATGAAAAACTTGAAAACAATCGTTTTTATGTATACAGGAAAGGGATATATAAGTATGTATGTAGCAGAGAAAAGGTGAGGAATTGGAGTAAGTTGTGGAATTACCATAACAAAAGATGTTGTAAATTTTATGTTTTTCTTACAATACTTTTTACTTTTGTTACGGTTGAATTGTAATTCGAGGAATACGGGTGGGGGTTTGGGATATTATGCAAACTTTAGACAGTTAGACCATATTCGTTGCTTTATAGATAATATTTACCGTTCATTACCGAACCCTCTTATTTTAAAATTTCAAATCAATTTCTATTTCATTTCCAAATTTGATTTTTATCGATAAACACCATACATACTTTATATGCAATTAATTTAAGGGCATTAAAAAATTGGCACGTGACACACAAAATTCTAATTAGAGATTTTATTTGATGTTCCTTGTAATTTGATTGCATCAGTGTCCATTGATGGAATAATCTCCAGTTACATTGTATACAACAATATCTCAGGTATCAAAAGTTGTTATAGGGACGATACTCACATATATGTCAAATGCAACATATACACATTTTAATTAATATTCCGCCCATACTCGCGTTCAATTCCAAAAATATTTCAAATTGCCAATTAAGCAAAATCCCTTTTATTTACGTTATTATTTACTTAGCTGCGCGCATAATTCTTGTGATTAGACAGATTTTCAATATGAAAATAAAAACAGAAAATATTTTACTGTACGATTTACATATAAGAGGACCAAGCTAATTTAAAATCTCACATCTGTCTTGATTGAATTTGAATAGATGACGACAACGACGACAGCGCAAAAAATATAAAATAAAATATCAAGTTCATATATGGAAACGGAAAGAGGGATTAAGGGGTTGACACCCAAAACAGTTGTGATTTAGTTAATTTTTTATTTTTATTTTTTTCAAAATGATTTATTTCTGTTGATGTAAATAATAAATCGGGTCATATGGACGTAATTGAATAGCTTAGAGAACCCTAATTACAACAATTTTGTTGCACTTTATAATTTTGAGCATAATTTTTAAAATGCGCGAAGGATTATTAAAAAAAAAATATTTATTGTTGTTGTTGTTAAAATGTCGAAGGGTCATGATTAATGAGTATATTAATAAAACCTGTTCAAATGTTATGGTATATATAGTGGCAATATTCAAGTTGGATTACACGATTTTCTTTTTATGTTAACAATAACTAATTTGAGAAGAATAATTGTTTAACCTTCTTAAAACTGGATGCTCTTTTCTTGCTACAACAAGTTTTTGGCCGAAGAAACGAAAACAACATCATTTCACCTTGTTAAAGTAAGCCGAAAGTAAAAAGTCGATAATGCAGATTACGTTATTAACATTCTAGCCTGAAATAAAAAAATGTGTGGTTCTCAGCCGAAAGTAAATAGGATACATGGATTTGTAATACAAAAATTTTGTAAATACATAGTTTTACGTGGAAAACTTTGTTTAACCTAACCGCGGAAAATATCTGAAAATCAGAATTCACAAAATTGGAATAAAATCAACCTCTAGACTAGAGTGTATATCAGAAGTTGAATCATTTTTATTGGATTTGTCAATAGCTATCGCAGGAAAAAAATTCAGTTCCAAGTTTCCCGTGGGAAATCTCGGAAAATTTGAATTTTCCAAAAATCATTAGAAAAGTTGTTTAAAATCAACCTCTTCGAGAGCAGTGTTCGCAAATAGTTGGTTAGTGGAGTGCCAATAAAATTACTTCTTTAAACAATTGATTTTTTTGCGTGCCAATCTAATTCCGTAAAATAATTTTTTTTTGTGTAACATTAAAGATCAATCAGAATCGGGCCATAATTCGCAAGATTTTTACATTTGTTTTTCAATGCAAATTTTTATAGGAAGAGAGCGAATATTAAGATAAATCTTACCACAGATAATTGTCTTTGGCCGTTCGGATTGTAATTGTTTTTATAATATTCATCTGTAAAAATAGAAACTCTCAAAGAAGGAAAATCTGTTAGTTCAGCTATTGTCAGCTGGCGCGCCAAATTCGGTTATACGATAATTGGCATAGTAAAATAAATAGCTTAGCAGGTTGCAGTAGATGAAGTATAATGATTCTGAATTTTAGGGCTTCATTCGAACTTCCAGTTTTAAATCTCTTCGTGTGAATTTACCTTTCTGCTAATCGCATTTTTCTGCTATTTTGATTAGATCTTTAAAAGCTCAGAGGAGGGACCACAAAAATAAAAATTTCCATACAATTTAAATATTTTATTTAATAAATTAACCTCCACAGTCATACAAATAAAATGCATCGGCAAATGTGTGTGTTCCATTTGGTGCTGGAGAACTAAAATTGGCAAATCTAGTTTTTGATTTATGATATCCACCAATATCATTAGTCTGAGTGGTGTTCCTAAATACAATCATACCGTTGGGCCATGTTTCAATATGCAAAATCTGATCCCAGCTCAAAAGGCCGAAAAAATTCTTCAGGCCATGAAATAATAGGTTGTATATTAGGAACTATGTGTAATATCTACAACATATTGCAGATATAAAATTTCGCTATTAATGCTTGTTACAGTTGATGCTGGAGACTGAGAAGAAATTCTGAATTGGCCAGTATGTAAAAATAAATTTGACGAATATAATTCCGACAAGAAACCCGACCCCAGATGGTTTGGCCGGAGGAATTCTTCAGAGCCGGAATTCATTATTTTTCTATTAGGAACTACTTAAAGAATCGATTTTACATCTCGAATCTCAGAAGTAAATTTTTATTAAAATCCATCCACAAAAGTGCCTCCTACTTACATTTTGAGCTTGAGACGTATTAAACTGCTTGGATTGGTTGTTAAGGTATAAAAAAAATAAAATGGTGATCCAATTTTCGATTAAAGATACCAACCATAATATCATTAATAGTGTTCCGCAATATTTCTTGAACTTGGCTCTTATTTAAATTCAATTTTATATTAGGAACTACTTACTGAATCGACTTAATAACCTAGATATGAAATTTTACTAAACTCTATTATCAAACGTGCGTGTTCCATTTGGTGCAGGAACTGTAGAAAAGGCCTGGATTGGTTATGTACTTAAAAAACAAATTTCTTTTTCGATTTTTTTTTTATTTTTTATTTAAATTTAAATAGATTTAATAGATTTGTACCAAAATATAATTAGCAGTGTTCTGGAATATTTGTTGAATTCTGGCTATGTTTTATTTAAGAAACTCAATCCCTGCTCCGAACGAAACCTCTGCGATTGAACACCAATTCCATTGAAATTTATTATCTGACTTAACCAACGTATTTGAAAAACTGCCTTGGGTTTTTAAGTCGGACTGAACTTCGTTCAGGTTAAGTTGTTTTTGACCTACCTAGTCATAATTCTCATTGGCTATCGGTTTCTTGTAATTAATCCAAACGCTAACGTTCTTCTTAATTTGTTGTACGAAATAAACCCAGAACTAAAACTATTTAAGCTAGTTTATCAGGATAAGTTATATGTGGTTTGGTGTGCTTGGCGATTTATTACTTGTGAAAAAATTGGAATAAAGAATCTGAAAGAAGTGTACAACGGTTTGTAGAACTTCGACCAAAAGCAGTACCGAAAGGACATTGCTCGGAAGTCGCGGAATAAAGTGAACGACGATCCAGAACTGCTCGAACAGGTCTTAACTGGTGATAAAACTGCAGTGTACGAATATGACGTCGAAACTTAGGCCTAATGGCCCTAATAGAAGCTTCCTGAACCTGGAGAGGCAATACTGACAAAAGCTCAACAGTAAGCTTCGATTTCACTCGCATAGTATTCTATTTGTTCTTCCTACCAGGCAGTAATAATAAGGAGTTCTACCTGGAAGTTACACTTCGCTGCTTGTTCGTAAATTAAAACTAAACAAAAACTAAATTGCCGAGAACCTCTTCGACAATCAACTAAGCATCCAATTTAGCTACAAATGTAATGACACGTTGGGGACAAGTGAATCAATACAACAAAAAAAACTTGTAACAACTGGACATCAAGCCCGCGTAGTTCAAAAATCCCTCGATTTTTTAATCAAACCATATACTTTATCGCCTAGCAGATTTTTTTCAAGCTTTCCGTATTTCTCGAAAATATTTGGTATTCGTAAAGGACATAATACCAAATTGAATTTATGCTTTCCCATTTCTCAACATTTCGATATTAGAACTTTTTCAAAACTTTAAAAACGTCTTGTCCATTTTTTTGTAAGAATAACGATTTTTAAGTCAAATTTTTTTTGGCGTGCTGGACAAATTTCTAAACGTGCCACATATTTGCGATCATTCTCTAGATTGTTATGTCTGGAGATGTATTTTATTTATGTGACGTGTCAAGAGCTATTTCAGGAGAAAAATTCAGTTCAAATTTTCTAATGATTTTGGCAAATCGAATTTTCCGAGATTTCCCACACGAAACTTGTACTGAATTTTTTTCCTGCAATAGCTATTGACAAATCACATCAATAAAATACATCTCCAGACATAACTAGATGCTTGGTTTATTCCAAATAAAATATTTTTTTGGGTGTCGCAATAAATGACAATAAATTATTTACCGTTAGAAAGATTAAACTGTCAATTATCTATTGTTATCATTAATTTGATTTGTTTAAATAGTGACTTATTCCACTTTCAAAATAAACGGCTCATATGGTATAATAAAAAGTACACTATGATTTTTTTATTATTATTATTTTTGTATCTCGTGGAATTTGTTCGACAAGAGCCATAATACACTGCGCCAATTAAAAAACGGAACAGAAATTTTCTTCAAAAAAATACCCAGATTTGAACGCTTGTATCTTGGTGAAATAACACCTTTCAGAAAAAAAATTTTGTCTCTAGTTGAAGGAAATTTTGTTTTCTTTTCGATACTGGAAACCGTTTTATTTTCTTTTGTTTTTTATGACTTTTTTGAGTAAAACAAAAGGTGTCTAAAAAAAATAAAAATTTGCTGCTGTTTGAAACTGTAGACGAACTTGCTCGATATTTGATTCAAAAATCCAAATCGGCCATTTTATAGAGAATTTAGAAACCTTGCAAAATGATACTAGGAAAATTTCTGTGCGGCCACTGCTTGTAAAGTTATTGAAGTTTTAGAGAAAACGTATCAAAAAGCGTAGAAGTAAATTATTTTTTCTTGTAAACTTAGCAGTCTACGATAAAATGTTAAGTCACTTTAATACTAAAACTTTAACACACTAAAACTTCAATAACTCGATAAGGAGTGGCCGCACAGAAAATTTCCTAGTATTATTTTGCAAGGTTTCTAAATTCTCTATAAAATGGCCGATTTGGATTTTTGAATCAAATATCGAGCAAGTTCGCCTACAGTTTCAAACAGCAGCAAATTTTTATTTTTTTTAGACACCTTTTGTTTTACTCAAAAAAGTCATAAAAAAACAAAAGAAAATAAAACGGTTTCCAGTATCGAAAAGAAAACAAAATTTCCTTCAACTAGAGACAAAATTTTTTTTCTGAAAGGTGTTATTTCACCAAGATACAAGCGTTCAAATCTGGGTATTTTTTTGAAGAAAATTTCTGTTCCGTTTTTTAATTGGTGCAGTGTAGTAATAATTTTTTATTTTTTTTTAATTCATTTATAGAAAGGTTTTAGTGCCATCTATTAAATAACACTAAAGGAACAAACTTATAATTAATTAATTCATTACCCAGGTAGGTGGCGGGCATGGTAGCAAGGGTGTATTTAAAAATGATTGTGTTACGTACTTACTTTTTATTTCGAACTATTTGTTAATTATAATGTTATAGTCTCGAATTTCAAATGAGACTTGCAATAAAATTTAAGAATATAAAATGTTTAATTTAGGCGAATGAAAATTTGTTATTTTTTATTAAGGTGCGGGTGTTCGCCTCGCGTTTTTTTTTTATGATTTAAATTATTTGTTTGGCTTGATCATTGCTAACCACATCACCAAATTTTAATAATTTTATTAACTTTTTTCATTTTTATGATTCTCTTTTTATTTTATAGATATCGTTTTAATTATTTAATCACTTTTTTCTTAATGCGTATTAACTTTTTCTATGAGTTACATTATCACACCAACAAAACCAACCGGTTTCATGTTATTCGAGAACAAAACTCCATGCCTCGTGTGTTGAATCGTAATTGTAATCCCATATCTCCCATATTTTGACGTAAATGGCGGACCCAATATACCGCGTAATCGATTTGTTGTTGTCTTGTCCGTTGAACCGTAAAGTGTAATTATAAAAATTGGAATGTTATCGGGTCGCCGCAGACCAGTGAGACTCATAATAATTCCTAAGGACCATGTAGCCACAATCGCAAATCCCAGATGTTATGTAATCATACTATCATGTGGCAATACCAAATTAAACTTTTCAGACAGATCTGTCATTTAATTCAGTTTTGACAGCGATTGAAAACAGACAACCCATTATTTTTTTGCAAACATGGAACAAAATGAATTTCGTGTGTTAATTAAACATTATTTTTTGCGTGGAAAAACCATTACGCAAATCAAAACAAATCTTGATAAATATTATGGGGACTCTTCACCATCGATTAAAATGATTCACAAGTGGTTTACTGATTTTCGTTGTGGTCGTACAAGCACAACTGATGCCGAACGTTCAGGACGCCCAAATGAAGTCACCACACCAAAAATGGTTGACAAAATCCATGATACGGTTTTGCAAGACCGCAGAGTGAAAGTGCGCGAGATAGCTGAGATAGTAGCCATCTCAGATGAACGTGTGCGCAATATATTACACGAACAATTGAATATGAAATAGTTATTTACGTTACAAGGGTGGTAAATGAGTTGTTACAGTACGAGTTCGACGTTTATGGACGAGGCGACGAATTTGAACTATTCTTTAAGTGTATACATATAAAATGATAGAAGTGGGAGTGAAAATAGTTACTTCAGCTCTGTGTATTGCCGTATGTGAGGGACTCTTCATCACTAAGTCGGCCCACTTAAGAATGGCGACTTACTGCGGGGAATAATATTACAACGATAAATTATTTAAACACAATTATTAATGTGACCTAAGTTGTGAATGTTACGACCAAACTTAATAATTCAGTTGTCAATAATTTTTACATTTACAGCAAGAAAATAATAAAACGTGACAATGTGCCATGTTGTACGGTGGTTCGATCAAAATCATGTCGAAAATCATTGAATGGTGTAAAATGTCGTTATTGGAGGAAACTTGTAGTGACCAATGTATAGTAAATCGCACACCATGCAAGCAAAAGTAAGGTGGAAATGTAAAGCACAAAATGGATGTCGACGACATACCGGTTACATTGCCGAGCCTCTACCATCACGATGTATTTCGATTTATCGTTGACCGTATATGGTGGCTTTGTTAATAGAGGCTTTATGGGTGTTACAATGATAAATTGGACACTGCCGTGGGCCAGTTTTTCGTACATCCTATTACCATTTGCCGCCCTGCGAACTCATTGAAACTTGTATGTGTTACATTCCATTTGTACTCGAAGATGAATATAGTGAATTAGGTGAACTATATAACGACGATTCGGATGACAGTAATTACGAAGGATGCGGTGCATGGGAAAAAAAATTGATAATACTGTAATTCCTCAAAAACTGAAGTTGAATTGAACATAACTTGAATGGAAACTGAATATGATTTGAATATGAATTCAATATTAATATGAACTAAATATGAATTACAAATCAATTGAATATGAATTGAATATAAATTAATTATGGTTTGAATATGAATTGAACGCGACTTGAATATGACTTGAATAAACTTTTAATGTGAATTTAATGTAATTTGAATATAAATTGAATATTGAATTGAAATTTCAATTGAATAATTTAATGAGTTGAAATTTAAACAAGTTTAAAAAGTAAAGTGAGATGCAATTTACGTTTTGATTCTGTTTACACGTTATCACTTGGCAAGTGATATATCACTATGAAATTATAAGATGACGTAAAAGTGATGTCTCATTTTATGAATGCGAGATGTTAGTATAGACGTTATCATCGAGTGAGACGTATAATTTTTTGAGTGAGATTTCACTTAAATGATATCGTCTAATTGTACCTTTATAATATTAAAGACAGAAATTTAAATTATTTTCAGAACGGACAGCAAAAAATTTGTTTTTTTTTGTAAACTGTTGAACAGAGAATGATTAATGGCGTGATGGCACAAAAATAAATTCTGGATAATTGAAAATATTACAATACCAATGTATTACTGCTGATATAACGAAAACGTGTCACCAACGAAGTTGGTAGCGCGACCATCTTGAATAATCTCGAAAAACTTATAAAATCTCAAATAATATCTAAAATAAATTAAACTTTGTCTAAAATAAATAACTGTAAATCCTCCCAAATACGAAACCGAGATGCCTGGGGGCCGATTTTGTAAATATTAAACAAATTTCTAGAAATTTATTTTCGAAGTTATGACAAAACGTGATTATGTGAGACATTTCAAATTCTCCAACTACTTACCATATACATACTTATAACCACGTTTCCTCGCAATGTCTACACTACACTGGATCTCGAAATACGACAGATGCATAATCGCCAAGCAGAGGTAACCCTAACAGGTGAAATTGAGATTTGGATGGATTATGAAAATAATTCAGTACAAATTTTTTACTCGGTAAATATCGGCTTGATTAACCAAAAAGTTTAAATTAATCGGTTAACCTTAATCTTCTTTTCCTACCATTAATGTCTCTAGCAGTTGTGCGGTGGGGTCTAATTTGTTCGTTTTATGTTACGCGTGAAATGCTCAATTTGTAAATCACCCCTATTATGATTTCGATCGACGATCGACAATCGACACGACTCTGATGTGTTGCCTTTTCTGTTTTCGTATTGTTTTTATCAAATGAAAAAAAGAAAACGCAATACAGTGTCGTGCTGATTGTCGATCGAGACGACAATCATAATAGGGGTGAATGCGTGATAATTTAAGTCAGAAGCCGCCACTACTCCTAAGACTGGTTTAGCTAATCGTAAGACAGTTTTAGGGAAGACTTTTTAAGACTAAAGATTATTTTGGTACCTATACCGGTCCACTCTTTTGAGCATGAAAACATATCCAGAAGTTGATCGTCGTGTGTCGGTGTCATTTGCATAATCTGAGTCTGATTTGTATTCAATTCCTCGATATTTTGTGCCAATTAAATATTTAAATATTCTTTTAACCGCATTCCAGTGGGCATTCGTGTGATTTGAAAGAAATCTACTGACAATTCCCACTGCAAAGGAGATGTCTGGTCGACTGACTATTGTAGCAAATATCAGATACGGTACGGACATTTTATTTGGTTCTTGATTATTGGCAGTTGAATTAAGGTGTATTTATGGATCAGCCTGAATGGTTATTGCGGATGTGCTGTTTCGAGGTTAAAACGTTTTATAATTTAGTTTATATAGTTCGTTTATTTTTACCTTGAGAGTCGCTTGAAAATGATTACAATTTTCAGTGCTTCTGTATTTTCGGCCATGACTAGTCCATCATCAACATAAAGTATTAATAGTAGGTACTCTGGCATCATTGAACGAAGCCGTATTTGCTCAAAAAATAGTGTGAAATGTTGTATTCTAACAGTGCTGGCTTGTTTCAAACCATACAAAGACTTTTTCCAATTTGCATACCATTTTTGAGTTGATGTTTGTCCCATATCTGGTGGAGTCAAATAAATGTCATCCTGTACCTCGCCGTAAAGGAATGCTGCTTTTACATCGAACTGCATAATTACGAAATCATTTCGTGCGGCCACAGAGAGGAGAATCCTAATTGAGTCAAAACGTGTTGTCAGTGCAAACGTTTCATTGAAGTCAATGCTCTGTTTCTGTGCATACTCTTTTCCACAAAGTCTTGACTTGTATCGAACGATAACTCTATTCGGAATTCTTTTAATTTTGAAAGCCCACATTGATCCAATAGTGCTTTTACCTGATGGTAACTTAACAACCTCACAAGTGTTGTTCTTTTTGAGTGCATCTAATTCATCTTGTATTAACTTCATCCAATTTTCTGCATCTGTCTTGATATCGCTTCCTCGTAAGTCTCAGGACTATCAGCTTCAACAAAATTTGCCTGGTAGTCGTATCATGTAGGCATTCGATTATTTCGCGATTGCGTAACTGATACCCGGCATTGTCTTGACTATTTATTGACTGCTGTATTGTTGCTTCATGTTCCACTAAATCGTCTTCTATATCTCAAATTCCTTTAGTTTTATTATTTTCGGATTCATGAACTTCCAATTGGTTTTCGTTTTTCAATCATCATCAGTATTGTCTTCTGATATTTTAACCTCAACCGTATTTCTTCTTGGAAGGCAAACAACTGCATTTTCGTTGAAAGTAACGTTGCGAGAAACTTTGATTTTTCCGGATTATATCATAAAGACGATACATACTTGGAAGAATTTCCGTCGTAGCCAACAAACATTAGTTTCTTGCATTTTGGATCCATTTTTATGCGAAGTTTGTTGGGTATATGCATATACGCCTCGCATCCAAAAGTTTTCGTGTAGTCTATATATGCTTTTTACCAGTCACTACTTGATATGGAGTTGAATCGGATGTTTGAGTGATGGGAGTGCGATTTAAGATATACACTGCAGTGTTGACAGCTTCACTCCACAAATTAAGTGGAATATCCTTTGTATACAGTATTGATCTCCACAACAGTTCTCAGATCTCATTCCGCTCTTCTTCTCCCATTCTGTTCGGGTGTATATGGATCAGTTGTTTCGATAGATATTCCATTTTTCGAAAGATACTCTTTGAAAGTGGTGTTACAGTATTCAGTCCGTGTAAAACCTTTGCTGGTGAACCAAACTTATTGCGTGAGAGATTGTCAAATTCTTTGAAACAGCCAAGGGCATCTGATTTGTTTTTATTTTAATGAAGAAAACGATACGATAACCGGAACTGTCATCTTTGAAGAGAATAAAATATCTCATTCCACCTACTGATGGTTGAGACATGGGACCACATACGTCACTGTGCACCAACTCACTGGGTTTGGTTTTTCTGTTTGCAACTGATTTGAATGGTAACTTGTGGCTTTTCCCATAAAAACATGCCTCACAGATAAATTTGTCGATGTTGTCAATATAGACATTGTTAATGATTCCCTCGGTTGCCATTTCTTTCAACGCTTGCTTGTTGATGTGTCCTAGTATCTCGTGCCACAATTTTACGTCTACACTAATTCGTTGCATTCGCTTCGCGGAGACAATTATAGTAGGTTACTGTATTGATGACCTGCTGCATCGTGCTTTAGTTACTACCAATGCCGAGTCAGATTCTTCATATGAAGTCAGACTGGCTTCTTCATCTAAAAGTCGTGGTCTTAGATTAGCTACTGTTTGCTTTGCCTCATCCATTGACAGCCAGGCTTGTCTTAAATTTCTGTATTTTTTTGAGGCAAGCTCTGATATTTTTTGTAATAATGGATACATAACTGTAGACTACTCCTGTTTTTTTTGATTTTTTGTGCCAAATTTTCTAATTTAGCAATGTGGGTGTGAAATGTTGTTACTTGAGATTATTTTATATTGATGAAACAGCTCATGCACTATCATTTTATTCATTTTCGTCTTTTGTTCGTAAATGCAATACACCTTGGTTATGACACCAACGTAATTTGATTAAAAGCCATTGTGGAGGTTATGGTGAACATGGCGTTCGCGTCATCCTTGATCAAGTTCTGGTCCCATCTTCTTTATTTGGATTTTCTGCAACATTATTCACAATGTCTTGTAAACCTTTTGCCTTGTTCAGGTCTCAACGAATTAATTTTACTCAACATGTTGTCAACAGTTGCAGAGCTGATTGCACCCAATATGAAGAACTGCCTGTACCCATTTGTCATACTCGATAGTCGGATGGTAAAGGGACTTGTGCAAAAGCTGAATCAATTCCTATTCTCCCGGCCTCTCCAGTGCTTGCTTCATGAGCGCTAGAAGAACCCACCATAGAAGATCAAATTCATTATACCCACAAATTTTAAGACATTGAACCTTTCCCAGAACTTATCACATTAATAATACGAACTAATAATTTATTACTCATTTATTTCATTCCAGGTAAACGAACTCGAGATTATATTAAAGTGTGCACTCAATTCAACCGTGAAATATGTAAGTATAGCAATAATCTAGATCAGCACAATATTCGTGGGTCAAATAATTTTTTTAAGATTTAGGCGGGGCACAAAAAATTGATCACGGTCCGCCAGTTGGACACCGCTGATCTGGATAAATACAAAGAAAATGCCTTATGAGATAATTCGTTTTGTTATCAACGCTTGATGTATCATCATAAACTGAAAAATGGGGTTTAGAATTAACAATAATAGCTTATCTATAAGAGGTTATTGTGTAATATATACTTGTACAATGGAATTTAATGTCGATAATACATTCCAATATCAAGGTAATCTTAATTAAATCGACAAAATTTAAAAAGTCATAAAGTTCCGATAATTTTCAATTAACGAAACGAAACATTCATTTGCATGTACAATTGTATCGATTAAGATGGTTAACGATTTTGTTGTATCTGCACGTATTAAATAAAACAATTCCCCCTAACTTCTTGAAATGGATTGGCGCGATATCATTGCGTTTGAAATACAAATTTTACGACTTTTATTTGTTAGAAACTAACAAAGCCACTTTTTTAAGAGGGTTAAAAGCTTATTGACCTTTTTTTTGTGTACATACACAAAATGAATATATTCAAATGTCTTCAGAATTTCCACCCTTCGTAATTTGTAATTTTGTTTTGGTAACGCGCCAAGACAATAACGTTATTTCTTAAAGACTGACGTAATTAAGTGAAAAATGAAAAACCATTTTTTATGTAAATAGATAGAGGTAATATTAATAATTATTTATTTAGTTTATATTTTGAATTCGCGTCCAAATGTCCATCCTGACGAATACCCATACCATACTGTTTGGTAGTTTGCTGTTTATATCCCGGCTGAGGTGTATTCGTTTTGATGACAGTTGATACGGGATTAGATGCATCGGCGTTCGATATTCGCGGATCAATATACAATTTTCCATTTTTGTTGCCGGTCATTTGTTGTTCTAGTTTATTGATCGATGGCATAAAACATGGTGTATCGATGACACCCGGTATTCGGCAAATACCTTCCCTAATTTTAAGCCGGTTGATCGACGAATGATCGGATAGTTGCCCTGGACTGAGAGTATTAATTGTTCGAGGGACTGAAACTACAGCGGAACCTCCTCCTCCACCACCACCGCCAGCTGGTATAGAAGTGCCACCAGAACGACGATTGAGCACCATTTTGCCTGATTTATTTGGTACCTTAACTGGTGGTTTATTTTTGGCCGCATCCAAAGATGTTTGACTCAAGTATTTACTTAATGGGCGATCCGCATCATCTTTCTTCGATAAAACAAATCGGAAATGTATATTGTTCTCGTGTAAATGATTTTTAATTGTACGATGCGACAACGCAACACACCTTTCTGCCTTCAAAAACATTTCAATATCAAAATCCGTATTATATACATCTTCGACAAATTTTATTTTACGCCGTGAATTTTCCTCCGGCGCTTTAATCGTAAACTCATATGAAAAATGGTCAGCATCGCTTTTCATCCCCATGAGTATTATGGCAAAGTAGGCAATTTTCGTTTCGGCATTCGAATGAAAATAAAAAACGAATTTTTTATTAAACGCATCAATTAGATTTATGGTGCCCGAGGTGACAAATTCGTTGAATGGAATATGGGATTCCTGAAAATATGAAAAGAAATCACCGACATCGCTGTGATCCTCTTGGAAATGATCACCGATAGCTAATGGTTGGCCTAGCCATGAACAAGTCCATATACCTAGTGTTGTTCCGATACAGCCGATAATACGAAATTTACATTCAGTAAGATGATCGGTGAGCTCGTCATCTGTAAATAGCCATGTACATCCCAAATCTTTGAATCGGCATGGTTTCTTTTCGGCGGTCGGTGAACTATTCGTAACACCAGATAATGATATGAGTAAAGGGTTTTGAACCTTTTTCGATAAGGGTAGAGTACACTGTAATCACAAGAATATATCGAATTAATTGTTACGATAAAATTTGTATGCTACATCGGTGTTAATTCACTTACTTGACAATATCCAACAAACCGGCTAAAACATTTACCACAAACCAAATGATTATTGGCACAGAAATTTATTTCGGCACTATCCGGTAAAGTATTACACAGAGAACATTTTAATTTATCCAATGAAGTCATCTTATTATCTTTGTGAAAAAATTTGCGACTTTCGCAAAAACAAAACCAACAACAGTAAATGCAAATGTCAAACTAAATGTTTTTTTGTCGCGAAAGAGAAAATATGGAAAAAAGAAACAAAGATAAGGTGATTCCCCCCAAATGATTAAAATGAAGTACGTACATTTTAAAATTATTTAGAATATCGCCTAAATGCAGACTAATGGTAGTACTTTTTTTAATTGGAATGTTATGCTTGTCACGAATCACAATAGGCGTAATAATGAGCAAATTCAGCGATTCTTAACCTGATGATTGCGACCCAAAAAAGCGAGGCAAAAAAGTGTATGAATGATAGAAACTTAATTAAAAGCCAGCAATAAATTTCATTTTGATGTGTTTTTGAATTGCTCCGAGTAATGGTTGACTGGTAAGAATTGTTATATTGTGCATTGTTCAAAATTCTAACAAGTTAAAATGGGTTAGTGTCAGGTGCATCTTGGATAGTTCTGATCGTTCTTTTGTAGGTTGTAGCTGAAGGAATACCAATTTCATTTCTTGATGAAGTTTTTGGACACTTTATATGGATAAAAATCGATTCCTCTTCAGGCTGTTTTATTCAAATATCGAAGAATATGCTTGACAACCGAAACATGGGGTTGTTTTAAATTGTCCAAATATTTGCTTACTTCTCCCACTGCATATGAAATGTCTGGTCTGGTCACAATAGCGGCAAAAATAAGCGATCCAATCGCTTGCCGATACGGGAAGTCAACGCTGCCCTCTTCGCACAATTTGGTCAATATGACATTGCTTTCGGCTGGAGTCGAAATGTGCTTCAAATCCTGCATGTTGAATTTTTCGACGATTTTCTTGATGTATGCATTCTGATTGATGAAAATCGTTTTTTTCTCTCTGTTTCGATGTGTCTCCATGCCGACGTAATGACCAACGCTGCCTCGTGCCTACGGAGTTGCGGTCAGACATTTCTTATTCGACGATCTGTTCAAGATGTACACTGCTGTTCGTACTGCTTCTGCCTATAAACGCTTCTGCAAACCGCTGGAAAGCAACATCGTGCGGGCGCATTCCACAACGGTACACATCTCACGATCTACACGCCCATTTTGGTCAGGCGTGTACAATGCGATTCGCTCAACTGTCTGTTCAGCATTCGACAGCACCCGCATACAACCTTTGTTGATAAATTCAGTGCCGTTGTCGAAACGAATATGCTTCACTGAATTGCTTGTCGAACTGCGAACCAATGACAATACATCTTTGATTTTTCCACACACCTTAAATTTGCTGGCCAGTAGATACACATATTTGAAACTCGTTGCCTCATCCTTGATCAGAAGAAAATATCGCATTTCACTTATGCCCAATTCCTCCATTGGTCCACAGAGATCGGTATGGAAATATTCACCCTTTGCAGCCACTCGTTCTTGCGCTGGTTTCATTTTTCCGACATGACAGTCCTCACAGAAAAATTTCGCTTCGTCCGACAATTTTATGCCTTCAAGCAAATTCTGGTTGCACATACGCTTTATCGTGTCCACATTCAAATGTCTCAATCGATGATGCAATATTGCTCAAGTGTGACAGTTGCAGAATTTGCACGCTCATCGATTCACACCATTCTCAATTGTTTGCTGTCATTTCTCACGCCAACAGCTTACACGATTCCAACAGCATCCATCATGGGTTATCATTATCTCACAACCCTTCGATGTGGCCGACGCCGTCGAGAATAAATTTTGCTTCAGCTCAGGAACATGCTGTACGTTCTTCAGGTGTCTCCTCTCTCATACACCGTTGACCTTGGCTTCGATTAGAATTGTGCCCGTGCCACGAATCGGTAGACGAAGGCCGTTTGCGATTTGGGCAAACCGCTCGACATCGTACCTCTTGTAATCAGCGAACCATTCAATGCGAGAAGACATATGTTCTGTGGCACCCGAATCAGCAATCCAAACGCTCATAGGTAGTCTTTTGACCAAATGCAGCATCGCTATCGCCCTTCTTACTGTCGAACGATTTTGTTACTACTCTTCGGACATTCTCTCTTCCAATGTCCAACTTTATGACATTTGTTGCATTTTGTTTACCTTTTCAGCTCATCAATCGACGTTGACTGCTTCTTGTTGGTTCGCTGCTGCTTCGACTTGAATTTTGCACTAAAAGCAGCATCCGATGGCACGCCATCCACTTTATTCATTTGGTCCTCCTCTGGTCCTTATTTGGTTCTAGCCTCTTTGTTGTTGTACTAAACCGTCTTGAAATTGCGATATTTCGACGTCAAACTGCTGATGATGCGCACTATTTTGATATTCTCTGATAATTTTTCACTTTGGTCTTCGATTTCATGTGCCATTTGGCTCACTTTTGACACATACGCCAAGACTGATTCGTTATCAGCCGCATCTTCAATGAAAAATAATCCTCATATAGGCTCATGATACGCACCTCACTGCGTTTCTTGTGAATGCCGGCCAATTTATCTGCAATTTCAGAGAACATTGCTCCTGTTATGAGGTCCGTAAGAGGAATTTTAACATCGTAAATTCAAATTCGGATAAGATTCTAATGATTTAACGAAGTATGACCTGTCATGTTGTAGAATTCTGTCATAAATATTCAAATTCTGGAATAGCTACTTATCGAATTCAGACACGATATATTGAATTTTGATATCAACAACTTAAATTCTGATGTCACAAAATTAATTTATGCCACGTCTTATTTTTTGATATGTTTTATCGAATACTGTTATGATTATCGAATTCCAGCATGATATTTCGAATTTTGACATACAAAACTCAAGCTCTTATATGAATTATTGAATTCTGATATCATAAAGTCAAACGCTGAAGAGATTTATCGAATTCTTTGATATATTATCTCAAGACTTTAGAATTCGATATATCATCCTAAAATTCAATAAATTGTGTTGAATTCTGGGATGATATGACGTCACGTATTTTGAGATAATATATCGAATTCTGACAAGACATGTTGAATTTTGAGCGAATATGTCGAATACGGAGAACAGTTAAAATATCGACATGACATATAAAATTTAACTTGTGATATCGAATTCTTACGTCATAGGTAGAATTCTAAAAACAAAAAAAAATAAATTCTGATGTAACATACCGAATTTTGAGATGATATATGGAATTCTGAAGGCTTCATGACTACTTCTTTCACGAATACTTCTTTGGTAAGTGTTATTTAAAAATCGTTGCAAAGTATCGGTGTGCTTGTACCATTCATCAGGTTTCTCCAAACTTATCTTCGTTAACACCGGTATTAAAATTCTATTAACACGTTTAACTTGCCCATTACCGCTTGGTACGGTACGCCAGTCGTAATGGCCCTATGTTTAATCGACTGGTTCCTGCAGTATTCCTGGAATTCTGACGACGTAAATGCAGTACCTTGATCTGACATAATATACCTAGGGTTTCCCCAACACCGACTTCTGTAGCTCCAACTTTTGAAGAACTTCTTTGGTATAAGTTGTGGATTTCGACGGGTATACCCACACAAATTTTGAGAACCCATTCACAATACAAAGGATGTGTTTGTACTGCTTATTGGTTCCTACAAAGTTTCCCAGGTGGTCCAGATGATAGGTATTCAATGGGGTATCATCTTTCGGTATCGGATGCAATAACCCTTCGTGTTTACCCATTTTTTTCTCCGATAAGATGCATGGTATACAATTGTTTATGCAGCTACGTATCTTCTGGCTCAACATAGGAATATAGAATTCCCTCGATATCAATTCTTCTGTTTTTTGATTCCCAAAATGACCTTGATTTTGATAATGCTTGATAACCTCCATTTGCATTTGACTCGGCACAACAATAGATAGCGAGCCTTGAACTGATTTAAAAAGAATTCCGTTATTAACTATAAAATTGTCATACGCACCTTTTTTGATGAGCTCGAATATGGGATGTAAATCTCGATCAGTTCTCTGGGCTGCCTTCACTCTAGAAATTACACCATCTCCAATCACCATAACCACCGGATCCCTACGCAATGCGTCAACATGCCTCATCTTACTTCCAGGTCGATGCTCGAGCTCGTAATTAAACTCTTGAAGTTGTAGTGCCCAACCGGCGATTCCCGCCTTCAACTCTTTCTTATTCATAGTGGCCTTAAAAGCAGCACAGTCGGTCACTATTTTAAAACTGAGACCTAGCAAATACACTCTTAATTTTTTTAGAGCAACGACAATTGCCATTACTTCCAGCTCATAGCTACTGTAGCGTTCCTCGGTTGGTGATGTTTTCTTACTGAGGTAAAATACTGGATGCAATTGTCCATTTGATTCAGACCGCTGCAATAAAATGGCACCCAACCCAATTTTGCATGCATCGGTATGCAATTCTGTTTCTGCAACAACATCGTATAACTGCAAAATTGATTGGCAAATCAAAACTTCTTTCAGCTTGCGAACTGCATCCTTTTCCATCTCTTTTATTTCGAACTTAACATTTTTCCTCAATAGGTCGGATAATGCGCTCTTGCGATCAGTAAGTAACCCTCTTCGATATCATAGCCAAGGTATTCTTAGAAACTGACATTTTTTCCAATTCATCTGTAAATCGTTCCGAGCTGCGACCTCTACCACTTTCGTTAATCGTTCCAATCAATCTTCAACAGTTCTCGCATGTACAATTAAGTCATCCATGTATGTATTTACAAACGATTTTCGCCTTACATAATTCTCGGAAAATCGTGTTTATGAAGCGCTGGAACACTGCTCGTGAATTACTCAAGCCGAATGGGACCTTCATAAAATCGTATTGGCCAAACGACGTCACAAAACCCGTATATTTTATCGATTCCTCAGAGATCGGTACGTGGAAAAATCTATTACGCAGGTCTAACGTCGTGAAATATTTAGCACCTCGTAGTTGGTTAATTTGATCGTCAATGAGCGGGAGTGGGTATACATATCTCTAATCACTACCTTGTTTAACTTTCGAAAGTCGACACAAAGTTTTTTCGACCCATCCTTTTTGTTCACTAACACAATAGGACTTGCAAAATTTGATGTACTCGGACGAAGAATTCCCTCATTTATCCATTCTTCTATTTGCTTCTGGACAATGGTGGATTCTAGTGGCGATAACCATCTCGGCCTCTGACAAATTGGTCTGTTGTCACTGAGAACTGCGGTCATATTTAGTTTGGTTGATTAACTCTTTCCCAAAGAGTATCTGTACGGGAAGCAGTCCTTCATATACAACATGAAAAACAATGTTGTAATCTTCCTTTAGTCATCAGCGCATTCTAACCAACTCCATTAAATACAGTAACCTGATTTTCAAAATTTTCTACTTCTAATTCTTTAAATTTCGACTCAGATATTAAATTCAGATCACTTTCACTGTCGACCTTGGTCACCCAATTTCTACCATTAATTGAAAATTCCTTCAAATCGTTGCCAAAACTAGATATTTTATTTTGAACTGCGGCGACATCATTGCTCTTCTTTTGTGGACATGATAGCGAAACATGTCCGAATTCTCCGCAGCTATAATACTGCCTTCCTTTTCCCTTGTTCGTGCAGCTACTTGCGGTGTGACCACTATCTCCACATTCGTAACATAAGATGAACTTCGACTTCGATTATTTCTACCACCCGATTGGGAACTATCAACTGATTTTAAACTGAGCTTGGGCATTGGCGCGGATTCTTGGCCTACTCTTATATAAATCCTCTCGTAGTCATTGAGTTTTAACTTAAATCCTTCCATACTTGAAGCACCATATAAAATTTGTTTGTTAACTTGTTGATCCGGTATCCCATCAATGCAATACTGAAAGATCACAGAATCTTCAACATTGCCCAATACTGCCAACTCACGTAACTCAAACAAATACCGATTAATTGATTCTTCTGGCTTCTTTTTCAGCTTTGCCATTTTCCGATGAATAGTGGCGCTGTTGAACTTGTTCGAGAACTCCTTGGTTAAAAACTGTTTCAGTTTCTCCCATACGTGTTCAACTCTTTTGTTGTTCTTAATGCCAGCTTAGCTGTTCCCGCCAACAACCGTTTCCCGTAAACGACCTTGTCCATATCCGACCACATGGAAAATCTCGATGACTCTTCAAAATCTTCAATCCAGTTGTCGATTAAATAATTGTCGTCTCCGGTAAATATGTTGATCGATTCTTTCATATCATTGAATGTATATCTCGGCGACGTAGTTGGATGCACGTCGGACTCGTTTGTCGTTGCTACTAAGGCTGTATTACGGTCTTTCACTGCCATTTCTTGTTAATGCAGCGCATCTTCATTGCGTTCAACTGTTACTCTATTTTGATCTTGCAGTTGAGGTGATGAATTTCGATCCGGGAATGTCATCTCATCGATACTTTGTTTGAATTTATCGAACATTCTTCGATAGAAATCTTCATTAACCACAGATTCCTTAGTGGCCTCTCCACTTTTCGATTTTCTTTTTACCATTTTATTAATTAGAAGTTATTCAATGGAACACGTATTTGGAAAAACGTTCAACACAATGTTAACTGTAAAACTATTCACCACACCGCGTTGTAATTTCATAACTAAAACTCGTTCTATCAACGCACGTTAACGTATAATTTTATTTTCTGTTCGACCACTAATACCGGATTTTCTATTTTCACTATCTTGTCCTTGTGCTTATTTTCACAATACACTATTCACTATACTAAAACTTTTGCAGTTTTCTTTTGTATGTTATCCTCTTGAAAGTTGCTGCTCTCGTTCACAATTTTTAACACACATACACACACAACAGCTTAACAGTTTTGGTTCGCGTAAAACTGCACTTTTTTGTTTGTACACCGTATTTGTACAGTTATAACGAGAATATTGATACGTGTCGTAATCAATATATCCCGGTTGAGCCTCCATGTAGGAAAATTTTCGGTTCATCAAGAAAAATAAACACAATCGCCTAAACCAAACTAGAAAATCTTTCCTCTCTATTTAAGTATCAAATGAAAATTAACAAAAAAAAATTAAAACAAAAACCAAATGTTTTTTGACTCGCCTTTTCGAGATATGTTATCCGTGCGCCTTTACTACTGTACATTTTCACAATAGGGTGACACACAAATCATTCTACGTAAATAACTCAAATTCTGGCTTGACATTTCGAATGCTGTCATTATTTGTTTGTTTGTTATTATCGTTTGATCAGGCCGACTAACACTTTCTGCCGTATATAGCCTATCACTGTTTATATAAAACGGTTAAATCCAAAACTTCTAGAAGAAGTAATGGACGCCCCTATTCTTTTTATAACTTTCACTGAGTCGCACTTTGTGATACCTCCGAATAGCACAGATATTATGGGCCTTACACATATAAAAATGCAGTACCAGGAACCACTATCTATTTTATTAAGTTCTATATTGTGATACCTTCGCTCAGTTATACGATATAACGGTCCTTTACGATAATGCGCAGTACCTGGGACCACCAACTTAATAAAGGTGTTCACTCTACAAGATCTATGTTGCGACTGAATGCTGTCATAATTTATATAATTTTCACATAAGATGTACAATTCTGAAATTATAAATACATATTCTGACATGTCATATCGGATTTTAGCGTCGCATGTAGAATTCTGATATATAGAATTCTGACACCAAAAATTGGTGAAAAGCCGAATGGGTCGAAATACCGAATGTGTTGAAAGGTCGAATGTTGAAAGGCCGAATGTCGAAAGGCTGAATGTCGAAAGGACGAAATGTCGAAAGGTCAAATTTCGAAAGTCCCAATGTGTCAAAAGGCCGAATGCCGAAAGGCCGATTGTGTCGAAAGGCCGAATGTCGAAAGGCCTTTTGTGTCGAAATTGATTTTAATTTTTCATCTTTCTTTGAATGAAAAAATCCAAAAACAAAAACTCAGAAAAACAAAAATCCAGAAAACTAAAATCCGGAAACATAATTCAAAGTGCGGACCAAACTATAATTAAAATTTATAAAATGTCCATCAAATTTGAGTTTTTCCCGAAAGTTCTTAATATGATAATGGAAATTACTTCGTCAACCTTTCAGACACAGATCAAAGGAATTGTATCGCTCATATCGCTTCTAATGATAGTTCTACCACAAATGTTTCAAGTTATTTTGTCGTTGGCTTAATTCGTTGGGTTAGTATGGTATCAACAGATGTTTTCGATTTTTAATACTTCGTAAATGATTTGTCAACCTTGCAGACCAAAGGAATTGTATCGCTCGTATCGCTTCTACTGATAGAAGCACCACAAATATTTCAAGAACAATAGTCTAAAAATGCATTTCATTTATTTTAAACAAAATATTTTTTCTGGATTGCTTTTCCGGTAATTTCTAGATTTTTTTTTCTGGATTTTTACTTTTCAACTATTCTCGATTTTAAAATTTCTGGAATTTTTTTCCAGGTAAATGTAGTGATCCCACATTAATTAATTACATATAATAAAAAAAGGAAAATAAATAAATTTTTTTTTTTCGACAAAATGTCATGAAAATTTCATGAAACTTCGGCGTTTTGACATTCGGCCTTTAGACATTCGGCCTTTCGGCACATTCGGCTTTCCGACCCATTCGGCCTTTCGGCGTTCGGCCGTTCGAATGGAAGTTAGGTAGCATTGACTCTAATTTTAACAGGACAAATCGAATTGTGGCTTGATATATCGAACTCTGATATCATAAATTCAAATCCCGACTTGACATATTGAACTATAGGCGCTAGTTGTGCGTGATGGCTGTATTTGCTGCCACCACTGCCTATAATGGGTAGTACGGAACGTGGCACGTGTGAAATGCCGAACGCACTACTAGTTAATTGTCACACACTATTAATTTATAAACACTGAATAAGTTTTATATTTCATATTTAATTCATTTAATCGCATTTACAAAAATTACACAATAGCCGTATTTCTTGACGCATTAGTGATCCGGATCAGATCAAAGTTTACATTGAAAACAACAACAAAAAATTAATTTTTGTTAATATTTTTGTAGCTCTTTATTTTTTTAACGTTATAATATTTAACGACACGACTTGCCTGGCGGTCGTACGCGATATTCTCTCTTTTTATTTTGTCCACAATTTTTCCTTAAGCGGAAAAATTGTTTTACAGCGCCTCATGCGTTTGAAGGATGCGTCTTTGATTTTATTCACCACATCCCACGAATGGACTGCGCGTTGTATCCGCTACTTATAGATAGGTGTCGCCACACCCAACAAGTCTGAAGTTTATTCTGTCGTCGCTTAATGCTGTTGTCTCGCTGGTTCACACAAACTGTCACAACATTAAGCGACTACTAATTTGGAAATTTGGATTTAGGCCACACTCTATTACGATTTAACGCAAATTTTTCTCGCTGAATCCATCATAAACAGCGAGTTTTATAAGGCGCATCCACAGTATAATTGCGCATGGATTACATACTTTATCACCGCCCCTTAATCTAATAGAAACTATATTCAATTTAAATTCAAAAACTTGCTATGCTTAAGAAACATATTCTTTCCAAGTCCCTTTGTCCTGATGTCCGAGACTTGATCACCCGTTGAGTTGTATTCAAGTTCAACTTCACCCTTTGCAATTTTCTCACGAATGAAATAATATTTTATGTCCAAATGTTTCATTCGCTTGCGTTCCTTTGGCTCATCGGCTATTTTGATGCATGACTGATTTTCCTCAAATATGGTTACTGGTTTGTTGCATTCAATTTTGAGATCAACCAGTACTTTTCGAATCCACTTGAGTTCACAAATTGCCTTAGTCACTGCAATGTATTTGGCTTCCGTTGAAGACAAACTAACAGTTGGTTGTTTTCGTGAAGCCCAACTTACGGTGTTACCAAACAATTTGAACACGTAACACGATGTCGACTTTCAATCATTTTTGTCTCCACCCCAATCCGAATCACTGAATCCAATCAATGTTTCTGCTGCTTTATTCTTTTGGTAAACCAACTTCAAGTCGAGCGTTCCACGAATATATCGCAAAATGTATTTAGCATGATTAAAATGATTTTCATCGAAACAACTTTGAAAACGACTGAGGTATCCCGTTGCAGCACACAAATTCGGCCTTGTTGTTACTGTGGCATAAATTAAACAATCAATCAGCTCTCGATATCGGTGCTTCGAGCAATTGTTTTCATCACCTGGCTCAAATGCAAACCTTTCTCCATTGGCGTTGACTTTGGGTTGCAGTCTTGCATATTGAATTTTTGCAAAACCTTTTCCAAATATTTCGACTGACTCAAAACAATTGTCCCTTTTTCAATGTTTTGTTCGATGCGCATTCCCAAGAATGTGCTCGCTTTACCCATCTAAGTCATTTCAAATTCTTTGGACTTTTTTTCTTTTGCTTTACAGTGTTGATCAGCTTCATTTCGCTGCAAAATATCAAAATGTCGTCGACATACAGCAAAATGTAGATTGACATTCCATTCTGCACTTTCACGTACAAACACGCATCTGAATCACACTGTTTGAATCCAATTCGAGCCATGAATTCATTGAACTCCTCGTTCCATGCACGTGATGCTTGTTTTAAACCTTAAAGTGCCTTATAGAATTTGCACACCTTATTGACTTGCTTAAAAACATCCGGCAGCTCCATGTAAATGTCTTTGGTGAGCTCACCATTCAAAAATGTATTTTTTAAATCCATCTGATGAATGTGCATATCTTTTTGATTCGCTACTGCTTGTAACATCTTCAATATCACCAACTTAGCCACGAGAGCGTAAGTTTCATTGTAGTCGAATCCAAATTTCTGCGTAAAACCATGCGCAACCAATCGAGCCTTGTACTTATCGATTTGTCCATCAGATTTCCGTTTTAGCTTGAAGACCCACTTTTTTGTGATCGCTCGACGTCCCTTTGGTACATTACAAATCGTCCAAGTCCCATTTCTGATAAGAGACTTGTATTCACTTTGAATGGCTTCATTCCAATTTTTCCAATCATCACGATTCTTTGCTTCATCGATAGTCATTGGATCATCCTCGACAAATTGTTCAGCTGACAATGTAAACTGAGCCGTTTCCGTCATCGTTGCCCAATCACCATATTTACCCGGTGTAGGACGAGTACGCTCACTTCTTCATAGAATATCTCGTTCTTGACTGTTTTTACCAATGCAATCTATATTAGCACTGTTGTCACCGGTGCGATCCGTGTTCGCACCGTGGTTCGTTGCATTGCATTCGTTGTATTTTCACCATCATCAGCTGTTCCATACCCGCTGTTATTCAAAACACCATTAGCCGATGTACCTTCACTCATTGAATCAAAAAACTCCTCATCACAATCGTCACAATTAATTTTATTCGATGCCGCCTCTGAATCTGATACTTCGATCAAATTTATTTGTTTAAATACAGAGGGCACGTTGAAAGTCGCATGCCGTCCCATTACTAATTTGTTCTTCTCCGTATCCCAAAGTCGATACGTCACTAGCATCAAACATTTTGTTGCTTTCTCTTCAAATTTCGATCGATGTTTCGATGGTATATGATTGTAACATTCCGAACCAAACACGCGTAGATGAGATAAATTTGGTTTTCGACCAGTCCAAATTTCAATCGGTGTCTTTAAAGCAAACTGCTTGCATTCGTAATCGACCGATTTTTAAATAATTTGCTGCTAACATTGCTTCGTTCCAAAAACTGTGTGACAGTTTACTTGCCCAAAGCATTGGGTGTGAGATGAACGTGTGTGTTTCACAAAAATACATGATTCACAAAACTTCGAGTCGTTGTCAACGTTCACTCGCTCCAATCCATCGATCATTTGTTGACCAATCATCTTTTTCATGTCAAACATATTCAAATGTCCCAGTCTGAAATGCCATAAACTTTGTGAGTTTTTGTTCAAGTTCTTCTCACCTGAAACACCGCCAAAACCATTTCGATCAACGTTCAGCACCACTTCATGTAGCTTTCCATTGGTTCCAGTTTCAATTGCTGTCACCAAATTGCTGTAGCTATCCGGCATCGTTAGCAACAAATGCACAATGAGGCTAGTTTCTTATGGTTTTGCACCTTTCGATCGCAATTCAATGACTTTGGTGTCGAACCTGTTGAAATGTTCCATCATCTTATCGCCATCACGAAATTTCATCAAAAAAAACAATTGCCCGGCAATCAACGCATCGAACGTCTCTTTTGCACTCTTCTTCTCTCTCATGTACTCCAACTGGTTGTCGTGTATCGTTTGCACCAAAAAAGAGGCGCACTTCTTTTCTTTAAATTGAATTTCTTTCTTTTTATCTTCACTTAAAACCATTTCCAGAATGTGTCGATATCCTTTTCAATGTAACTTCTTAAATTTTTTTCGTCCAACAAAATATCCACACAATATTTCCAATTACTAAAATTCATGCCATCAAATTGTGGTATTCTCACAAATTGAGCTTTGTCCGACATCTTTGTTCCTAGTACTGTTGTATTCCGTGAATTCGAAATTTCACAACTACCGGCAATTCTTTCACAAACGAATTTTTAAACTTAATTCAATTTTTTTTTCGTGTCTGGGCCCATAACCTCAGAATTGTTAAAGATAATTGCTGGTTAAATATAAATTTACAACAAACTAATTGGAAAGTACATTTAGTTTGTAAGAAAGAGAATATACTATGTACGTAGTACATATGTATTTTAAAACCAATGAATTATGAAATTTCAGAGAAAATAGAAGATTTTCTTTTAGACCTAAATCAGAATTTATAAAATTCAAAAAATTTAAACCGAAGGAACCTGGAAATGAATTTTGAAATTGCAGTCGATCGTGTAAAAGTTAAAAAAATCAAGCTCTTTATTCAAATAAGTATTATTTCATTAATCAATCATTTAGATGTTAAATAAACATTTATCAAATTTAAAAACCTTACAGAGACGGAATTTCGGAATTTTGAAATTTGGATGCCCATTGGAATTTTAAACATAATTTTGAAAATTCGAAAAATTTTCAATTTTCAATTTGAAATTTGGCAGAATTTCAAACAAATTCACCCTGCACTTAATAAATACATATTTCAAAATTTGAGATCAAAATTATTTTATTTAAAAATAAGGAAAATTTTAAAAATTAGCACATGTCATTGCTTTCAGTATTAGCAAATTTAAAAACAATAAAATTCAAACCCCAGTTTCCCGAAATAGCAAAAAAAGAATTTTGCATTAGAAATTTCGGTAAGTTTTCAAAATTTAAAATTATGGGCATTTTAGTACCTGTTACGAGTATAGATGAGATTCAACATTGGAATTAAATCAAAATTTAATTAACTTTAAAAAATATTAGAATATTTAAAATTTCAGAAAAAATTCGAAATGTTGAAATTTCAAATTAGAAATATTTTCATTCTTACATTTTTAACTCAAAATTCAGGAATTTTATAAATTATTTTAAAAACCTATTTAGATGCTCAATTGTGATGAAACTTCATAATTAAATACTCCTTATTCATAATTTAAATCCTTTAGAGGATTTAAAGAGAAGTTTTTAGAGGATTTGAAAACGATAACCTGCCCCATATTACCATGCCGTTTTCATTCCGCTGCTATAATCTGCCAATGCGCTAAACAATTTCACAATAAAAACTTGCCAAGTGGAGGATGTTTCAAATGAATCGAAAAATATTTGGTACAGATTTAACCCCAGATCAAGGAAATAAGCAACATAAATAGAATGTACCTCCAAAATTTTAGAAACAAAACAATTGTTTACGAAACTCTGAGTCTTATGTGTTGGGGCATTATAAAAAAGAGCTTAATTATTTCAAACTCTTAAATAATTCATTGTTTTATTTTAAATCGTATTTTTCCAAGCTATGTATTTAAAAGCTTTAAAATGTCAACAACATGCAAAATCTCAACCAGGTACAAAATTACCATTTTCCCTGAACCAAAATAAAACATTTACCTCCATAAATTTTTATCGCAACACCATAACATTTTTCTTGTGATTCATTGTTCATAAATAAGAACATAATCAACAAGAGTCAAAGTGTCTATTTGTATTTAATAAAAAAAAATGGCACCATACTGGCAAATAAGCTTCTAAATATTTCCCAACCATAAAAATTTGGAAAGCTTTATTCTATTAAAATGTTGGACATTTTTTATTTCATTTCATTTTTTTTTTTTATTACAATACTCCAAAAATAATAGTAATGATCATGAATAATAATAATAATAATAATAGTAATATTAATAATAACAATAATCATAAAAGCTTTAGACAGAAAGCTCTATAAAATTACATAAAACTACTATACCCGTACATAAAATTCTAGTATCTCTCGTTATTGAATTAAATTTTTTTATTTTTTTTATTTTTATGCAAAACTAACTAAAAACTATAAAAAAATAGTTATATTTATAAATAATTCGAATTACAAGCACTGTATACTAGCTATATGTAGTATATAATACAAATACAAATATATGTATAGTAGAGACATAGCCGGATAAACCAAATGGATATACAACAAATGCATGCATTTATGTTATTTTCATCGCATCCACAACAACATGATGATGGAGAAAATTAAAATGTTATTGCTGCAGGAGATTTAATTTTGTATCTATGTATGTAGATCGCAAAAATTCAAAACTCACCCGCACCATCGTTTAAAACAAACAAAAACAAAAAGCAATACAAAAAATAGTGTGATTCACAAACTATATTGTAATGTGGTCCTTGAAATTGACAAAAAAAAAATCGTAATAGAGTGTGGCACTATTTTCGAATTTAGAAACATCAGGTTAATTCTATACTAGCTGCACTAAACTTAAATTTAAACCTTCCTAAATTAGAAAACATTTTAAAATTATCTTCCTGACTAGAACGTTTAAAAAAAGGCTAATTTCACACAGAAATATAAAAAAGTTTGAGAATATTTGACCCTAAATATTTAAATTTCGCAAATTCAAAAAAATCTTTTAAACATTTCTAAATTTTTTGAGCAGTCTTCCAGTTTGAATCAATTTATAAATTACAAAAAATGTGATTAAATCATTAATGCTATAATCCTACAAAATTCTATTGAAAATTTCTTCAGTAATATTGACCTCTCGGATGCCTTCCTCCAGTTGGAGGTCGATGAAAACGTCGCAAATTCTTAACCTCGCAAAACGTTCTTTCGGTCCAAAGTCGGTCAGCTAATTGGGTCACATCATCGACGCTAATGGGTTACGTTTCGACAAAGCCAAAACCAAGGGAAACCAGCAATTTCCGGCACTAACGGATATCTCAATGCTTCGTTCTTTTCTAAAAGTCATCAGTTGATATGGCAAGTATGAATTGAAGAACCTACGAGGGCAATTGGACGAATTGTTGCAGAATGACGTTACGTACGAATGGATACCGACCCGCGAGGAATCGCTGTAGATCTAATATAAAATCCCCGGCTTTTTTAAAGTTTCATGAAATTTTAAATAAAATTTTAATTCTACTAATTTTAAATTTAGAATTATAAAACTCGAGCTTTTAAAATATTTCAAAATTGGATTCGATATTCGATTGTGACATTTTAAAAGTATTGTCTGGAATTTCCACAATTAATCGGAAATTTGACTCTTTGGACTTTTGAAATTTTCAAAATTTGCAAATTCTGATCAATGCCTATAACTTTTTTTTTTTTTTAGAAACTTAAAATTCTGAAAATTTGGAAATTTTGTTCATGGAATAATTAAAATTTAAATAATTAGTCTGATTTTTTTTAAACTTTATAACGATTCTTGAAAATTTAAAATTTCATTTCGGGGTCCCGTCCGTTTTAACTTTTTGAGTTTTATAAATTCTGCTTTAATATCCAAGATAATAACTTCAATTTTCCCTGAAATTTCAAAAATTGTAGTTTTTAAATTAATCGCAAAATTCTAAAAATCTGTAAAATTTATTTAAATTTATTGAAATTTTGATATTTTATAAAATTCTGATCTAATATAGAATTCCCTAAGTTATGTAAAGAACGCGAAACATTGGTTGCGCCATTTCTCAGCTTTGCTATGATATTTCACTCAACATTTGTTAAATTTTAAAATTTGTAATTTTCTGATTTAATTTTATTATCTGTTATCCAATGTACCTACATAATTTTAAATTTTGAAAATTTTCTGAAATTTATGAAATTTGAAATTTTGAAAATCAGGTTTTCTTTGAAATTATTTTTAATTCTATTTTATTTTAAAAACTTGACATTTTAAAAATTTTCAAAGTTGGATTCGAGATTCTAAGATTCTAACAGTTTTAAATTTCCAATTAGTCATATTTTATTTGGAATTTCAAAAATCTTGAAAAATTAAATACACCCGTGTTATGATTGTCGAGTCGATGAACAATTGACACGACTCTGTGTTGCCTTTTCGTTTTTTTAATTGATATTTGCAATATAGCCAATCAAAATAGGGGTGATTTTCTTAAGTATAGAACATTTTACAAATCCAACTTAAATTGACATTTGATTTTTGTAAAATTTGCAAATTCGATTAAAGTACACATTGTCCTATAAAATTGTTGTTTTGTGAAATTTTTACAATTTTGATCAAAATTTGTAAATTTAGCAAAATTTCAAAATTTGATTTACGGAATAATAATAATTTGATTTTTTTTAACTTTTACACGGTGATCTCAATTTAAAAATTCATTTCTGGATTCCTTCCGTTTAAACTTTTTGAATTTTATAATTCTGATTTAAATATAAAAGGAAATTTTCTTTTTTCTCTGAAATTTCAGAAATTATTGGTTTTAAAATACCTACCTAATTGCAAAACGTTAAGATCTGTAAGATTTATTAAAATTTATGGACATTTTAGTATTTTATAAAATCTGAGCTAAATCAAGTTATGTAAAGAAACTAATTAAACCGAAACATATTGTGTTGGACCATTTTTAAGTTTTGCCTTGATATTTCACCCAAAATTTGGTTGGCCTTTCACTCAAAATTTGGTAGATTTTAAAATTTGTAATTCTCTAATTTAATTCCATAATTTGAAATTTTGAAAATTTGCCATAATTTTCGATTTCCGGGTTTTCAATAAAATTATTTTTAATTCTATTTTATGATTCAATACAAACAGTTTGATTGAAATTTAACGTTTTTTCGCACTAAATTTTAAATTTTAAATCGAAATTTTTATAGCTCTAATCTACAGTTTTGTAATAATTTCTGTGTTTTATGAGAAAAGACTTTGAAGTTTCATTTTGTTGTATTGTAATATTGATAAAATTCTGTGATATTTATAAAAAAAGTCAGATGAAACATGATTCTCAAAGATACTTTAAATTTGATAAGTATAATACTTCAATTGTTTCTATAATTTTCTTTGTACACTTATTAGAACTTTTAACCAAACTGAGATTGTTAAAATTCGATTTTAAAAGCACTGGTAGCTCCTTAATTTATTTGCTAATTTTAAATATAGAATTTTAGAAATTCAAGATTTCAAAATATTTTAAAAATTCGAGGTTCAAAGAAACAATTTTGCAGATAAAATTCGAACATGATAAAATTCAAGCATAATTCTCGAAGCTTGGTTTTCTATGGTGATACTTTTAAACTTTTTAGAATTTTTAAAACAAGCTAATTTTGAAAATTCGTAATTAAAAGTGATGATATCGTGCACATTTTTTATACATAGTTTTACCAACATTTAAGTAAACATTTTAAAATTCTGCCCAACTTTAAGTTTTTAATTTTAAAAATATAAAGAAATTTGCAATATTTCTCGAGATTTCAAAATTGGATTTAAAATTCCAAGATTTTAGTGATATTAATGATATTTCGCAATTTGTCAGAAATTTCAAACTTTCTTATGTTTTTAAAGTAAAGGATTACATTTTACAAATCCTACTAAAATTAGACTTTTTCAATTTTTAAAATTTGCAAATTGGGATTAACGCTTAAGATTTTTTTTTTTTGAGAAATTTTCAAAATTCTGATCAAAATTTGTAATTTAGCGAAATTTAAAAATTTGATTTACCAAATAATAACTATTTGAATAACTAGTCTGATTTTTGATCGATCGATTCTTCAAAATCCATTTCGGGATTCTGTCGGTTAAATTTTTTTAGAATTTTATAACTTCTGATTTATTTGATTCTGATATTAAGATTTTCTTGTAATCTTCTATTTTCTATGAAATTTCGGAAATTTTTGGTTTTAAAATAATTGCAAAACTCTAGAAATCTGTAAAATTAATTTAAATTTATTGAATATAGAATTCCGTTATGTACAGAAATAAATTAAATCGACAAATTTGTTGAACCATTTATGAACTTTGCTCTGATATTTCACTTAAAATTTGTGATTGTAAAATTTTCTGATTTAATTACAATGCACGATTTTCTAAAATTTATAAAATATGAAATTTTGAAAATTGATTCTCAATAAAATTATTTTGTTGTTCAACAGCAATAGGTTTTGATTGAAATTTAATGTTTTAATCGTACTAATTAAACCTCTATTCTATAATTTTGAAATAATTTCTGTGATTTCTGAGAAAAAGCATTTAAATGAAATTCTTCCAAATTTTAAATTTTGACTTTTAATTTTCTCTAATTTTGGAATTTTCATGTAAAATACCAAATTGGGATCCAAATTTCAAAATTAATTTCTAAATTCAGATTTTGTAAGGTTTTTGAGTTCTACAAATTCTTATTTAGCTTTAAAATAATTTTTTTTCTGAAATTTAAAAAATGTTGTTTTATAAAAATAATTGCAAAATTCAAAAAAATCTATATGCTTGATTGATAAATTAAAATTTATTTGAAAAAGTTACTATCTCAAAATATTTCAAAATTGGATTCGATATTCGATTGTGATATTTTAAAAATATTATCTGGGATTTCCACAATTAATCGGAAATTTGACTCTTTCTTAAATTTTTAAAGTAAAGGAATACATTTCAAAAATCCCACTAAAATTGGGCTTTTGAAATTTTCAAAATTTGCAAATTCTGATCAATGCCTATAATTTTTTTTTGAGAAACTTTTAAAATTCTGAAAATTTGGAAATTTAGCGAAATTTCAAAATTTGATTTACGAAATACTAAAAATTTAAATAAGAAATCTAATTTTTTTAAACTACATATATAACGATTCTTAAAAATTCAAATTTTATTTGGGAATTCCGTCGGTTTTATTTTTTTGAATTTTACAAATTCTGCTTTGATATCATCTAAGATAATAGCTTCTATTTTTCTTGAAATTTCAAAATTTGTAGTTTTTAAATTAATCGCAAAACTCTAAATATCTGTAAAATTTATTTAAATTTATTTAAATTTTGATATTTTATAAAATTCTGATCTAATATAGAATTCATTAAGTTATGTAAAGAACGAAACTTTGGTTGGACCATTTTTGAGCTTTGCTCTGATATTTTACTCAATATTTGGTAAATTTTAAAATTTGTAATTTCCTGTTTTAATTCCAATGCTGAATATTATCTGTTATATCCGAAATTTATAAAATTTGTGTTGCAAATTTTAACTAGACATTTTTGAAACTATATAATCTAAAATTTTCGAATAATTTCTGTAATTTTTGAGAGTGAGAATTTGTATGAAATTTTCCAAATTTTAAAATTAGACTTTTAAATTTCTCCAATTTCAAAGTTTAATTTAAAATTCTTAATTGGGACTGAAATTTCAAAATTAATTTTGAAACTTTGACTTTGTAAGATTTTTGAGTTCTCTAAAATCTTATTTAGCTTATTTTATAAAAATAATTGAAAAATTAAAACAATCTGTACATTTGATTGACAAAATTTGATTGAAAAATCAAAGGCTATATTTGTACTTTAAACATGATTCTCAAAAATACATTAAATTTGATAAGCCATATACCAATTACACATTTGTTTTCTATAATGTTGTTTTTAAATTTATTGGAATTTCTAAGCAAAATGGGATTTTGAAAATCGGACTTTTAAACTTATCTGCTGAATTTATCTGCTAATTTTAAATTTCGAATTTTATAATCTCGAGATTTCAAAATATTTCAAAAAAGGAAAGGTCCAACCAAAATTGGACTTTTGGAAATTTTTAAAATTCTGATTATCTAAGAGAATATTTTCTAGTTTCCCTGAAATTTGAAAATTATGTTTTTAAAACTTTAAAAATCTTCAAAATTTATTTAAATTTCTGAAATTTTGATATTTTTTAAAAATTCTGATCTAATGTAGAATTACCCAAGTTATATATAAAGAAATTAATTAAACCAAAACATTTGTTGAATCATTTGCTCTGATATTTCACTCAAAATTTGTTAAATTTTAAAATTTATGATTTCCAATGCTGAATACTACCTGTTACTGTAATGTATAATTTTAAATTTTGAAAATTTTCCTAAATTTCTAAAATTTTATTTTATTTTATTTTAAAAATTCGACATTTTAAAATATTTCAAATTTAGATTCGAGATTCCAAGATTCTACCAGTTTTAAATTTCGAATTAGTGGTATTTTAAATAATTATCTGGAATTTCCACAATTTATCAGAAATTTCAAACCTTGTTAATTTTTAATAAAATAAAGTATTACATTTTACAAATCCTACTAAAATTGGGATTTTCAAAATTTAAAAATTTGGAAATAATTTTTTTTTTTGGAGAAATTTTTAAACTTTGTAATGATTCATGAAATTTCAAAATTCATTTTGAGATTCCGTTATTTTAAACTTTTGGAAATTCTATCATACAAATTCCGAATTAATATCTAAAAAAATATCTTTTATTTTCACTGAAACTTTAGAAATTGTTGTTTTTAAAAAACTATTTTTTAAAATATCTTACAATTTTTGTAAAATTTATTTAAATTTTGGTATTTTATAAAATTCCAATCTGATATAGTATTCCCCACATTTAGTAAAGAGTTTAATTGAACCAGAACAATGGTTAGACATTTTTTGAACTTTGCTCTGATATTTCCCTTAAAATTTGGTAAAATTTTTTAATTTTCCAAATTCTGGTTTAATTCCAATGTTGAAATCCATCTGTTCTGAAATGTACATAATTTTAAACATTGAACAATTTCCAAAATTTCTTAAATTTGAAATTTTGAAAATTGGTTTTCAGTAATAATATTTTTAAACTTTATTTTGGGATTCCTTAATGGACTTGTGGTTAAGTAGAATTTTTGGGACTTGTGGTAAAGTAAAATTTTTATTGGCATACTGTCAAAATCAACTAAACTAGGAATTGTTGTTTGCTACAATCCTACCCCGAAGCGGGCTGATGATATCTTGCAGTTACAGCTTGGTTTGGGCAAAATTTTGAGTAAATTTCAACATTTTATTGTGTGTGACGATATTAATTATCGCATGAATACTCGTAATAAATTTTCGGAATTTTTATTTTCTGCAAGTTTATATTCCGATCCTTTTAAGGCAACCCGTGGTAACAATATACTGGATCAAATTATTATTCATAAAATGAACAAAAGTCGAATACTTAAAACGTTTCAAAAAGATTTTCCATGTATATCAGCTGATCACGACCTTATTTGTATGGATATTTGTTTAAAATTCCGAAAACTAAATTAGAATTTACCCTAATTCCAAACTACAAAAATGTTGATTTTAACTTAATTATATTTCGTTACAAATAGCTAAATTGGGGTATGCTAAACTGTATGACCAACTCTAATGGCAAGGTTTTGTTATTTAACCATTTCATAACAACTTTATATAATGCTTGTGTTCCGCTTAAAAAAGTTATAAATCCCAACTCAATCGTACCCTGGCTAAATATGGCAGTAGTCATTGCTATCAAGGTTGGTGAGAGATGCTTGGACCCCAATTTCACTAACGCTACCGTTTTACTCGCTTTTTAAAGTAACCTGTTTAATACGTAAGGCTAAAACTGATTATTATTTCGGCGCACTTAAGATGGCAAGAAAACGACTATGGAATTCGCTGCATTATATTGGAATTGGAAATAAGGAAAGCGATGTAAATTGTATATTTTCGGCTGATGGCGTAAATAATCTCCATTTTACAACTCATTCCTAAGAATTCGGTATCTTTACCTATGCCTGATATACGTTTTTTTTATTTCATGTTATGACAGTAGTGAACATTTATTGCAATTTAACGTAGTTGATGACGATGATACCAGTTAAGCCATTTATAAAATTATTTCTATTGCAATGGGAGACGATCAATTGCGCCCTACTTTCATTAAACTTCTTTTACCATTGGTAATAACTCCATTAAAAATAATAATAAATGACTGCATTACTAAATCGGGTTTTCTAGTGCTTGGAAAACTGCCCTGGTTACACCCTTGGCAAAAACAAAGAATGTCCTATAATATCCAAAGTTTTTGAAACTATTTTAAAAGGCCAAATACAGACATTTGTTAATCGCAATAATTTTATTAATGTGCATCAATCAGGATTTCGTAAACATCACAGCACTGCGACTGCTTTAGATAAAAAAAAACCGATTTGCTATTCTGGTGCTTCTTGACTTCAGTAAGGCTTTTGACTGCCTGGACCATATTTTACTTATTCAAAAACTTATGTTATGGTATCAATTTCCACCCAAAATTGGACTTTTGGAAATTATTAAAATTCTGATTTAATATCTAAGAGAATATCTTCTAGTTTCCCTGAAATTTAAAAATTATGTTTTAAAAAAACGCAAAACTTTAAAAATCTTTAAAATTTATTTAAATTTCTGAAATTTTGATATTTTTTAAAACTTCTGATCTAATTCAAGTTATGTAAATAAATTAATTAAACCAAATCATTTTTTGAACCATTTTTGAGCTTTGCTCTAATATTTCACTCAAAATTTGTTAAATTATAATTTTGAAAATTTTATTAAATTTCTAAAATTTGAAATTTTGAAAATAAGGTTTTCATTGAAATTATTTTTAATTCTATTTGATTTTAATAACTCGACATTTTAAAATTTTTCAAAATTGGATTAGAGATTCAAAGATTCTAACAGTTTTAAAATTCGAATTAGTGATATATTAAAAATATTATCTGGAATTTCCACAATTTATCAGAAATTTCAAATTTTGTTTAATTTTTAAATTAAAGGATTTATGAAATTTTAAAATTCATTTCGAGATTTCGTCATTTTAAACTTCCGAATTAATATCTAAAAAATTATTTTTTATTTTCAATGAAATGTTAAAAATTTTTGTTTTTTAAAGAAATATTTTTGTAAAATTTATTTAAAGTTTGGTATTTTATATATGTATTCCATTCTGATATTTCCATTTTCATATTATGTAAAGAGTTTAATTGAACCAGAAAATTTGTTAGACATTTTATAAACTTTGGTCTGACATTCCCTTCAAATTTGGTAAATTTTAAAAATTATTTTTTTAATTTTCAAATTCTGGTTTAATTCCAATGTTGAATTCCACCTGTTCTGAACGAAATGTACATAATTTTAAATATTGATAAAATCGAAAATTTCTTTAATTTGAAATTTTGAAAATTGGTTTTGAGTAATATTATTTTTAAAATTTATTTTGAGATTCCTTAATAACTATTATGATTTAAATTTAATATTTTTATAGAAATTTTAAAAATTCTGATCTTAAATTTTACTAAATTTTTAATATTTTCTGAAATTTCTATAGATATTTGTGTGCAATTTTCATAAAATGCTTAATTTTAAAGTTGTGCCAAATTTTATGATAAGTTAGAATTTTAAAAATTCTGATGTTAATTTGCAATGTTTCTCGAAATTTCAAAATTGGATTCATAATTCCAAGTCCATAATTAGTTTTGAATTTTAATTTTGTGATATTTTACAAATATTATTTAGAATTTCCACATTTTACAATTTTTCATTTTCGCATGCCACTGAAATTAGACGTTTGGAATTTATGAATTTTGGAAATTGTTATTTACCAATTTGAAATATTATAAATTTGGTAATATTTATCGAAATTTCAAAATTTATTTAAATCCATTGTTGAATTTTATAAATCCCTATTTAAACATCTAAAGCAATATTTTCAATTTTTCTCGAGATTAACAAGAACAATCTTTTTAAAATAACATAATTACAAAATTTTAAAAATATGTAATAATTTTAAGTTAAGATTAATTTAAATTTGATAAATATTGTCTAATGTTATATAAGATTTATGAAACACTTATTAAATTTAAAAAATCGAGTTCCTCCAATAATTAAAGTTCCTCCAATTAAAAATATGCAAATTTTAAACAAACCAATTTCAAATTTTGATCTTAAATTTTACTATATTTCGCAAAATTTTCTGTAATTTCTTTAGAAATTTACAAATAAATGCTTTAATAGTAGAGCCTGTTCTCTTTCCCAATTTTAAAGTTGTCACGACATTTTAAAATTGAATTCGAAATTTGTAAAATTGAGATGTTTTCTAAATTATGATTTAAGATAAATTGGGAAATTTTTTAATAAGTAAGGAATTCATTAAATTAATCAAGCCTAGTTATAATGAAGTAGAAACATTCCGAAATTCGTAATATTTGAGTTTTAAAATAAACGAATTTCGTTTATTCAACGGGATTCCGTCGGTTTTAACTTTTTGAATTTTATAAATTCTGCTTTAATATCCAAGAGAATAGCTTCTATGTTCTTTGAAATTTCAAAAATTGTAGTTTTTAAATTAATCGCAAAATTTTAAAAATCTGTAAAATTTATTTAAATTTATTGAAATTTTGATATTTTATAAAATTCTGATCTAATATAGAATCCCCTAAGCTATTTAAAAAATGCGAAACATTGGTTGAACCATTTTTGCGCTTTGTTATGATATTTCACTTAATAATTGGTTAATTATAAAATTTGGAATTTTCTGATTTAATTTCAATGCAGAATATTTATAGTTATGTAATGTACATAATTTTAAATTTTCCGAAATTTATAAAATTTGTGATTTTGAAATCACAAACAGTTACAAATAGTTTTGATTGTAATTTAACATTTTTATTGTACAAATTTTTAATGTGTTGCTAAAGTTTAACTAGACATTTAAAACTCTAATCTAAAATTTTCAAATAATTTCTGTAATTTCTGAGAGTGAAAATTTGTATGAAATTCTTCCAAATTTTAAAACTAGACTTTAAAATCTCTCCAATTTTAAAGTTATATTTAAAATTCTTAAAATGAATTTTGTAATTTTGCCTTTTGTAAGATTTTTGAATTCTCTAAATTTTTATTTAGCTGTTATAAAAATAAATGCAAAATTAAAAAAATTTGTACATTTGATTGACAAGTTAAAATTTATTTCAAATTGTTGAAATTTGCCTCATTTTGATATAATATTTATAAAATTCTGGTTTATTTAAAATTCCGCAAATTAAAAAGGTCATCTCACTTTGACCAAAATAATTTTACGGAAAAAATCTAAATCTATATTTGTACTTCAAATAATGGGATTTTGAAAATCGGATTGAAAACCTATCTGCTGAATTTATCTGCTAATTCTAAAATTTTAAAATCTCGAGATTTCAAAATATTTCAAAATTGGATCCGAGATTCCAAGATTTTAACAGTTTATTTTTTAAGTATGTAAAGGATTATAAGTCCATCCAAAATTTTACTTTTGGAAATTTTTAAAATTCTGATTTATTATCTAAGAGAATATCTTCTAGTTTCTAATAAATCACTAAAATTTATTTAAATTTCTGAAATTTTGATAATTTTTAAAAATTCTGATCTTATGTAGATTTACCGTAGTTATATGTAAAGAAATTAATTAAACCAAAACGTTTGTTGAACCATTTTCTGATGGATTTTCTGCTCGGATATTTCACTCAAAATTTGTTAAATTTTAAAATTTATGATTTCCAATGCTGAATATTACCTGTTACTATAATGTATAATTTGAAATTTTGAAAATAAGGTTTTCATTGAAATTATTTTTAATTTTATTTTATTTTAGAGACTCGACATTTTATAATTTTTCAAAGTTGGATTCAAGATTCCAAGCAAGATTCTAACAGTTTTAAATTTCGAATTAGTGATATTTTATAAATATTATCTGGAATTTCCACAATTTATCAGAAATTTCCAACTTTGTTTAATTTTTAAAGTAGGATTATATTTTACAAAACCTAGTAAAATTGGGCTTTTGAAAATTTTAAAATTGGGTAAATCATTTTTTTTTTTGAGAAATCTTTAAAATTCGGATCAAAATTTGCAAATTTTGCGATTCAAAATTAAATTTACATAAGTAATCTGGTTTTTCTAAATTTTGTAACGATTCATGAAATTTCAAAATTCATTTCGAGATTTCGTCATTTTAAATTCTTGGAAATTTTACAAATTCCAAATTAATATCTAAAACTATATCTTTTATTTTCACTGATATTTTAAAAATTGTTGTTTTTAAAAAAACTATTTTTTAAAATCTCTAACAATTTTGGTAAAATTTATTTAAATGTTGGTATTTTATAAAATTCCAATCTGATATAGAAAAAAATTTTATTTAATCAGAACATTTGTTAAAATTTTTTTTGAACTTTGCTCTGATATTTGGCTTAAAATTTGTTAAATTTAAAAACTAATTTTTAATTTTCAAAATTCTGGTTTAATTATAATGTTGAACTCCACCTCTTCTGAAATGTACATAATTTTAAATTTTGAAAATTGGTTTTCAGTAATATTATTTTTAAACTTTATTTTTGGATTCCCTAATAACTATTATGATTTAAATTCAATATTTTTATAAAGTTAATTTTTTAATAGAAATTTTAAAAGTTCTGTACTTAAATTTTCGAATATTTTTTGAAATTTTTATAGATATTTGTGTCCAATTTTCATAAAATGCCCAATTTTAAAGTTCTGCCAAATTTTAAGTTTAGAATTTAAAAAATTCTGAATTCTGATGTTAATTTATTAAGTCCATAAGGGGTTTGAATTTGAATTTTGTGATGGAAATGTAATGCTACTGAAATTAGACTTTTGGAATTTATGAATTTAGGAAATTGAGATTTACGTACATTGTCCTTAATTTGACACCGTTGTAAGGTTCTATACATTTAAATTGAGGATTATAAAATGGGTTTACAGATTTGAATAAATAAGTTGAAATATTATAAATTTGGTAATACATACATATGTACTTATCGAAATTTCAAAATTTATTTGCATCCATTGTTGAAATTTATAAATACTTATTTAAACATCTAAAATCTTGAAAATATTTTCCCCAAGATTACAAAAATAAAATCTTTTTAAAATAATTCAAAATTTTAAAAATCTGTAATAATTTTAAGTTAATTGATAAAATTTGTCTAATGTTGAATTAATATTTATGAAACACTTACTTAATTTAAAAACACGAGTTCCTCTAATAATAAGATTATAATTTTTGTTGTTTCACTGCCCATATTTTTCAAGTCTGCATCTTTTTAATTTTTAAAAATATGCAAATATTATACAAACAAATTTCAAATTCTGATCCTAAATTTTACTATATTTCGCAAATTTTCTGTAATTCCTTTAGAAATTTTACAGTTTTGAAATTTGCAAATAAATGCTCTAATAGGAGAACCTGTTCCCATTCCCGAATTCCTAATTTTTTAAGTCTTCACGAAATCTTAAAATTGAATTCGAAATTTGTTAAATTGAGAAATTTTCTAAATTATGAATTAATTTTTTAATAAGCATGGAATTCATTAAATTAATCAAGCCTATTTATAGTGAAGTGGAAAAATTTCGAAATTCGTAATATTTAAGTTTTAAATAAACGAATTTTAAAATTTGAAATTGGAATTTTTTTAGAAACAGTAACTTTTATAAAATTTTCCATCAATCCATTTTTGATTACAATTTTATTTACAGTTTTACAAGTTAGCTTTGATTTGCTTTTTGAAAGTACATTTTGAAATATTAAAATCAAACACATCAAAATGATGATTAAATTGTCGACAAATAGACGGGATCGAAGCATTATATGCATAGTTAGATTTAAATGTCGGCAAATATATAAAATTCCTGACCCGAGCAGGTTTACAGAGCACATGAATATCAATCTTTGCAAGTAGTTCCGGACAGTCAATAGAATTGTTCAGCAAATCAGCGATGACTGTTGAAGCAGCACATCTACGTCTTACAAGCAATAATTCCAAATTAGAAATTTTACGGCGTTCGTTGTAGGATGGCAATGGCATTGTGTAGATGTGGAATGTCTCCAGTTCCTATCTTAGATCAATTTTGCTAAATTTCTTTGATATAAAATTTGAAACTACTTATAAATATTCTTTGTTGTTTTACAATTAGTAAATTTAATTTGTTTAATTTTATCAATTTTGATTTTAAATGATTGCCGCCTCGGTGGCACAGTTGTTAGCATGCTTGCTTTAATCTACGAAGGTCCCGGATTCGATTCCCGGCGGGTGATGAAAAAATCACGGCTGGTTTAATGTAAGGATCAATGAATTAATCACTCATTATCCGTTGAAAACTGATTACGAAACTTCACCATGAAGCGGCCTAATCCCTGTATGGGATGTGTAACGCCAGCTAAAAAAAAAAATTTGAAAATTCGTATTTAAATGTGATGGTATCGTGCACCTTTTTTATAGTTTTACCAAAATTTAAATAATAAATTGGATCTAAAATTCCAAGATTTTAATAGTTTTAGATTTTGAATTAGTGATATTTTAAAAATATTATTTAGAATTTCGCAATTTGTCAGAAATTTTAAACTTTCTTATGTTTTTAAAGTAAAGGATTACATTTACAAATCCTACTAAAATTGGACTTTTTGAATTTTTAAAATTTGCAGATTGGGATTAACGCTTATGATTTTTTTTTTAAGGAATTTTTAAAATTTGATCAAAATTTGCAAATTTAGTGAAATTTAAAAATTTGATTTACGAAATAATTAATATTTGAATAACTAGTCTGATTTTTTTTATCTTTGACATGATCGATCGAATCTTCAAAATCCATTTCGGTATTCTGTCGGTTTAAATTTTTTCAATTTTATAAATTCTGATATTAAGATTTTCTTTTAATCTTCTATTTTCTAAAAAATTTCGGAAATTTTTGGTTTTAAAATAATTGCAAAACTCTAAAAATCTTTAAAATATTTTAAATTTTTAAATTTATTGAAATTTTGAAGTGATATAAAATTCTGATCTAATATAGAATTTCGTTATGTACAGAAATTAATTAAACCGAAACATTTGTTGAACCATTTATGAACTTTGCTCTAAAATTTGTGATTTTAAAATTTTCTGATTTAATTCCAAAGCGGGATTTTAAATTTTTTTTTTCAATAGCAATAGGTTTGATTGAAATTTAATATTTTAATCGTACTAATTTTTAATGTGTTGCTAAATTTTAAAGAAACATTTTTAAAATTAATCTAAAATTTTCGAATAATTTCTGTAATTTCTGAGAGTGAGAATTTGCATGAAATTCTTCCAAATTTTTAAATTAGACTTTTCAATTTCTCCAATTTTATAGTTTAATGTAAAATTCTAAGTTGAGACTAAAATTTCAAAATGAATTTTGAAGTTTTGACTTTGTAAGATTTTTGAGTTCTCTAAATTTTTATTTAGCTGTTATTAATGTTGTTTTATAAAAATAATTGCAAAATTTCTAATTTTGATATACATACCTAATATTTATGAAATTCTGGTTTATTGTAAAATTCCTCAAATTAAAAAAGTCATTAATTGACTTTGACCAAAATAATTTTACGGGAAACATCTAAATCTATATTTGTATTTTAAACATCATTCTCAAAAACACTTTAAATTTGATAAGTCATACACCGGTAATACATTTGTAAATAATATTGTTTTTAAATTTATTTGAATTTCTAACCAAAATGGGATATTGAAAATCGGATTAAAACCTATCTTCTGAATTTATCTGCTAAAATCTCGAGATTTCAAAATATTTCAAAATTGGATCCGAGATTCCAAGATTTTAACAGTTTTAAATTACCACAAATACCAGAAACTTCAGACTTTCTTCAAGTTTTAAAATTCTAATTTAATATCTAAGACAATATCTTCTAGTTTCCCTGAAATTTGAAAATTACGTTTTTAAAAAAATCGCAAAACTTTAAAAATCTCTAAAATTTATTTAAATTTCTGAAATCTTACCAAAACATTTGTTGAACCATTTTTGAGCTTTGCTCTGATATTTCCCCCAAAATTTGTTAAATTTTAAAACTTATGATTTCCCAATATGATTTACTGTAATTTATAATTTAAAATTTTGAAAATTTTCCTAAATTTCTAAAATTTGAAATTTTGAAAATAAGGTTTCATTGAAATTATTTTATTTTATTTTAAAAACTCGACATTTTAAAATTTTTCAAAGATGGATTCACGATTCCAAGATTCTCACAGTTTTAAGTTTCGGAATAGTGATATTTTAAAAATATTATCTGGAATTTCCACAATTTATCAGAAATTTCAAACTTTGTTTAATTTTTAAAGTAAAGGATTACATTTTACAAATCTTACTAAAATTGTGCTTTTCAAAATTTTAAAAATGGCTAAATCATTTTTTGTTTTGAGAAATTTTTAAAATTCGGACCAAAATTTGCAAATTTTGCGATTCAAAATTAATTAAATTTATATAAGTAATCTGTTTTTTTAAAACTTTGTCACGATTCATGAAATTTAAAAATTCATTTCGAGATTCCGTCGTTTTAAACTCTTGGAAATTTTCTAAATTCCGAATTAATATCTAAAAAATATCTTTTATTTTTACTGAAATTTTGTAAATTGTTGTTTTTAAAAAAATTATTGTTAAATCTCTAATTATTTTTTCTAAAATTTATTTAAATTTTTTTATGATAAATTTTAAAAACTAATTTTTTAATTTTCCAAATTCTGGTTTAATTCCACCTGTTCTGAAATGTACAAAATTTTAAATTTTGAAAATTTTCTAAAATTTCTTAAATTTGAAATTTTGAAAATTGGTTTTCAGTAATATTATTTTTAAAATTTATTTTGAGATTCCTTAATAACTATTATGATTTAAATTTAATATTTTTATAAAATTTTTAAAAATTCTGATCTTAAATTTTACTAAATTATTAATATTTTCTGAAATTTCTATAGGTATTTATGTGTGATTTTCATAAAATGTTCAATTTTAAAGTTCTGCCAAATTTTAAGTTTAGAATTTTAAAAGTTCTGAATTCTGATATTAATTTGCAACGTTTCTCGAAATTTCAAAATTGGATTCATAATTCCAAGTCCATAATTAGTTTTGAATTTTAATTTTGTGATATTTTACAAATATTATTTAGGATTTCCACATTTTACAATTTTTCATTTTAGAATGCTACTGAATTTTGGAAATTGGAATTACTAATTTGAAATATTATAAATTTGGTAATATTTATCGAAATTTCAAAATTTATTTAAATTCATTGATGAATTATACAATATAAATCCTTATTTAAACATGAAAACCAATATTTTCAATTTTTTCCCTAGATTACAAAAAAAAATCTTTTAAAAATGATTCAAAATTTTAAAAATCGTAATAATTTTAAGTTAAGTGATAAAATTAGTCTAATGTTGATTTATGAAACATTTAATTACAATTTGACTAATTTAAAAAAATCGAGTTCCTCCAGTTAAGATTACAATTTTTGTTGTTTCACTGCCCATATTTTTCAAGTCTGCATCTTTCTAATTTTTAAAAATATTCAAATTCTAAACAAACAAATTTCAAATTCTGATTTTAAATTTTACTATATTTCGCAAAATTTTCTGTAATTTCTTTTGAAATTTTAAAGTTTTGAAATTTGCAAATAAATGTTCTAATAGGAGAACGTGTTTCTTTCCCCAGATTCCCACTTTTATAGTTTTCACGAAATCTTAAAATTGAATTCGAAATTTGTAAAATTGAGAAATTTTCTAAATTATGGGGAAATTTTTTAATAAGTTAGAAATTCATTAAATTAATCAAGCCTAGTTATAGCGAAGTAGAAATATTCCGAAATTCGTAATATTTGAGTTTTTAAATAAACGAATTTTAAAATTTGAAGTTGGACATTTTTTAGAAATTGTCGCCTACTAAATTTTTGTTTAACAATTTTTAAACAGTAACTTTTATAAAATTTTAATAACTTTTAATTATAATTTATCTAAATTTTAAATTCGGACAAAATAAGGTCAATGTGACCGGTGTGAAGTTTTCCACAAATTTTCGCACATTTCAAATGTGTAGGAGGGTCGGACGCAAGACTGAGTAAATCTGAGTTTGCAATGTTTATTATGACTCTCAAGGAATAACATATCAATTTTACAACCAAGAACCCGTTTCATTTTAAGTGTGGCGGTATTGAATGGCCAGTAACAGGCCATTGTAGAGATGATGCAGATACTCAGTAAATCTGAGTATGCCATATTGTTGGGTACTGCTAAAAGATTTTATGAGTCTAGCTACACTTTTGAAATCTTTGGAAATTTGTACTAAACTATTCACACCGGTGTAAATGTAGAATGTCTCCAGTTTCTAACTTAGATCAATTTTGCTAAATTTGTTTAGTATAAAATTTGAAACTATTTATAAATATTTTTTGATGTTTTACAATTCGTAAATTTAATTTGTTTAACTTTATCAATTTTGATTTTAAATGATACATAATATTTGGTTTGCTTTTGAAATCAACTCCGATTAAAGCTCTTACTCTTACAACTTTGTTTAAATATAATAGAAGGCTAATCAAACAAAAGTTACTGGCCAAATACTGAACTAGCGCGGTTAATAAAGTTCAAATATTCTGCGAAATTTTACGTTTACTTTAATTCTGAAATGTTAATAAGAGACGATCGAAGAATCACCAAAGGTTTTAATTTCATTAAATTCACAACATTACGCTTTGCGATTAGTTTGCTTGCATTTTTTATTTGAAATTTTGAAATTTTTTCAAACTCTTCCACGCATTTTAATTTTAATTTACCAAAATTTAGAAGTTTAACGAAAGTCAAATTTTAATTATTAAGACAAGTGTGGTTAACGTACAAATTTGAAAATAGCGAAATTTGGGTACTCGTAAATATTTTTTTGATATTTCGAATTCTAAAATTTGAGCAAATTTATATTCAAATACTGAAACGGGGTTTTTCACGATTCCAATTTAGATCAATTTAGTAGTTTATACAAATTTTGAAGTCAATTCCTATTGAAACCTAATTTTTTAACTCAAACTACTTTGTGAAATTCCACAACTACATTTTCTAAAATACTCTATTAAGGGTTAATCACACTCAATTCGAATGCGCGTTGACGTCTTAACAAATTTCTTCAAAAATAAAATTTACTTCAATAATTTTCGACAGTTGATTGCACCTACAAATACACATTTATGTATAAAGTTGTTATACAAAAACCACCACACCATAAATCGAACGATTTTTCCAGATTATGATTTTCAATTTTGATCCGATTAGGTAAAAACCATATTTACGAGTTTACATATAGGAAAATTAGGTGTAGAGAAATCCTATTTTTTTTTACCTTTCCGCTCTCGGTTGCCTCGCATATAACATGTGCATGCTGCAAATTGAAATTTTCCAGTAAATTAGATAGGAAAATAATTTTCGATTATGTATGGCAAAATGCATGAGATATATTAACAAAGTAAAATAGATTTGTGTACCCGTTTGTATTTATGTACGAAACCCACCTCGTGTCACACATTTTCGATAGAAACAAAACAAAAAAACGAGCTTTAAATAAAGTTTAAAGCTTTAAATTGTATATGGATGCGGGAGGTATATACGAGAAAGTGATATAAAGTATTACGCAGCATATGTGTGGACCATTAAGATAAGATTTTATACGTTTTATTTCTTTTCTCCGTCCCTTCTAATATAGATTTTTCTTCTTCGTCTTCTTCGTTTTATTGTTATTTTGGATAAGATATGCAAATTTTATGAGCTTTTGAATATGAACAGAAGAGAAACTATATATGTAAGTATATTTATAGAGAAGAAACACAATGGATATAATAATCACAAAAATTGAATATGCTGTTGTATATAAAACATAATGGGATATATCGTTTTTATGGACGGATTTATATCCATTCGTACAAAAGATGTTTGTCGATGAGGCGAAGTAAGAGGTAGTTATAGAACCCTTTTTTTGTTTGTTTGTTAATTCCCCATCTCTCAAAAATCAATACGTAATTACATTTTTATCTTGTACGCGCCGCGCGCGCGTTTTTTTTTTTTTTTTCAATTCATTCAACCGTAAATCGCATCGATTATATATCAAAAATTCCGAGACGTATCGTATTCTTCTTAATTATTTTATGACTGTAATTACACCATTCCCGGTCTTCCCTTTTTATTTTTGATCAAGCGCGTGATTTTATCCCAAACAAGTACCTATATACATATCGGAGACGACAGTTTACTTGTGAACCCTTTTTTTTTTTTGTTGCTCATCGGAATTTTATTTTTTTGTCTGCTTGTGTTCCACACGTTTGTCTTCATGAATCTGTAATATAGTACAAAAAAAAATTCATTAAATGGGAAAAAATCAATTTCCAAGTTTAGATGAAAAACAACAACATAAAAAATAGTCGTTCGGTTTGACAATGTAATGTGCACACGATAGGGATGAGTTTTATATTTTATTGTTTTGTAACAAACATTTTTTTTGTTGTATTATTTCCATATAGCTCTAGCTACAATACATTCGATTTGCCTGCGTTTTCCCGGAAAAATAAAATACCAAGCAAATAAACAAAATGTTCCACAAAAACTAGGAAATTGTTTAATCAATAATGAGCGGCACTGTATATAATATTCGACGTTTTTTATAATTTTTATTTGTTTGCCTTAATTTCGGTAAAAACGAAAACCCTTTCCGTTTGCGGACGTGCGACAATTCCACCTCGATTAATCGCTTGTATGCATGTTTGAATATTAATCCGATAATTATACTGGACATGCATAATGTAATTCCAATGTTTCCGATTATACTCCAGCTTGATAACTTCCCGTTTGAACCCTAATAATTTTCTAATATATACACAAATTACACATAACTACTTGCAGCAATCAAATTGAATTTTATTATTATATTTTCTATGTAATATTCGAATTCGATTTGAAAATTACGGGAAATTACAACCTTAGTTGTGTATAATGCATGAATGTGATTTACATGAGGAAATGAATTTTCGTTTATTTTTTTGTTGCCATTTATTTATAATTGCATTTTTATCGTGTTGGATTAGTTTTTGAAGAGGCTTGTCGATTCAATAAATCGGAATTAAATTTGTATTTGTAAGTGTTTTTATTTTAGATGAATCATCGATCTTCATGCTGTGAGTGTTGATCATTCATGATTTTTGGTCCTTCACAATAAATTTAAAATTTTCTCTTACTGAATTACACTATAAACATCAAGTATGTTTAAATGGATACTAAGTGACAACAGCGCTTATTTGGTGATTTTTTATACTGCAGTTGCCATATTTGGTTTGTTGTGTTGAGATGTGTTTGAATTTTGTTTTTTAAAATACATTTTTATTGGCCATATTTCGTTAAATAACCAGTTTATTTAATTGTTTTTAATTAATATTTTTATTGTTGAACAGTTTAAAATAATAGTTTAGTTATTTGGTAATGCGGTAAGTGAAATATTATAACAATTTTAAGTTTTCAATATTCATTTGCAATTTGAATTGTACACTCGCGTAAATACTTAAATTGTAAGTTAATAAATCACATCAATCAACATTTAGGCGCAATGCATTTTTCTGCATATTTTTGAGCAAATCTGCTCACACTTTTCCACAATCAATGCATTTATTTGCTTTTATACTATGCAAAACCAAAATTTAAATATTAGCCATCGAACAATTTAGTATTTCAGTTCAGTATTTTGGACGATCCCAATTACTTTGACAAAAATTGAGAATACTTACGAGTAATTGATTTACAAATTCTGCACTAATTTGAGCTATTTAAAAGTTTGCTCATAAAAACAAGTAAAAGGGTAAAATGGTTTTGTAGATTATAGGGTGACCAAATTTTTTGGGAGTGAATGTGGTACAGGGAGAATGGTGTTTTCGCGAGAAAATTGTACGCTTGTTCAATAGAATTTATTGGCTAATTTAATTAGTTATTAGATTACAACAAAAATTTATGTTTTATAATTTATTGAATAGTTTGTTAGATTTTCGTACAAAATTCGAGAAATATTATAAGATTTTATTTATTAAAATCAATATTATATATTTTATAAAGATTTATAAGATTTGATTTATTATTAAAAAATGTCGCAAATTTGTTTTCTTTGTAAATACTCACAGTTGTTTTTCGCTTGATGTTCGATCGCAAAGTGAAAGAAAATTTTGTTTTTATTTTGCAAGCTATGTGCCATAAACAATTCAACGTAACAAATTGAACAGTAGGTTTCGCCCTTGTTTATGGCACAATTAGGCTTGCCACCATTTAAAAAGTTCAGAGGAGGACATCCAACAAAAATTATTTTGTTTAATTTTAAATTCATTGTATGTATGTCACAAATTATTATAAATTGAAATACAGAGATCTCTTTGTAATGATCACAAGTTTAACGAAATTTTTGCTATAATGAAATTTTGCATTCGCTAAAATGCAAATTTTGATGCGGAACAGTACTATGGTCAATCAAATGATTTACAAGGAAGTAAACTAAGAAAATTTTACATTTTCATAAATTTATTGCAAATAAATTACAATATAGTGACGAATTAATATTTCCGGCAGGGCTGCGGAGTCAGTAAAATAATTCTTCCACTCTGACTCCAAGTCCGATGTACATATTAAAAATTAACTATCCGACTCTAGCCCCGACTCCAACTTCTGCATATAATCAAAATATTATAAAATTCATAGTAGTTACTGCTCGTATTTAAATTCTTTCATCGTTAGAGTATAATTTAAACTTTCTCTAAGCCATCAAAAATTTTTGTAATTCGAAGTGGTTTCGATTTCTTATGGTCATCTAGCAATTTTTCGAATTCATGTTTTTATTCTCGTACTTCAACAGAATTTTCTTGGTGATTAATAGATAAAGATTACGGCTGGTCACTATGACTGTGAGCTTTTCGATAATATCTAAAAATCATTTTAAACCATTGCCAATAACCTTGGAATCGAGATAATTTCTAGCCAATAACATCTCGTTATCAAGCAGAAAGATTTTTCTATGTGTTAACGATGATTTTATTTCTGTTGCGAAGATATTTCAGTTTTTTCCTATAAGGTCGGGGTCAAATATACGGAGTCTTTTTGTAACTAAGGTAAGGTATGTACTTTAGGAGAGAAATAAAATATAAAATGCGGAGTCGGAGTCGGTCAGTATTTTTCCAACTTCGAATTCGCTAAAAGAGTCCGACCCCAGACTCCGCAGCCCTGGTTTCCGGTTCCTTTTCTTCGCTATAACGATATTTCACTTTCCTAATTATTTTCGATCAAATAACTTTTCGTACTATTAAAATTCTACTGCGTAAATTCTAAATTTTAAAATTTTAATTCTGGTTTACAAAATTTTATTATCTACAGCTTTTTTAGAATTACAGAATGTTCTACCAAATTTTAGAATTTCGCTTCTTGTAGATATTATTACTACTTTGGGATAAATTCTAACGTAAACGCATTTTGTATCATCGTTAACTGTACCTTGAAAGAAACAAGTTAACGTAATGATTATTATTTTGTAATGGATCACTTGGAAAATATAATTAAACAGGAAACTTCTCGAGTTTTGTTTATTCTTTATCGAGCTGGGAGATTTCAAATTGGAAAGGTATTTCGGGATAAATTTTGATAATATGAGTAATCAAACTCTATACGTACAGTCCACTAATCACTTATAATAGATTACGCCTTGCGCACTTTGCCTATTTGGATTATAAAATAAACGGCATAAAATAATGACGTCAAATGAGAGTGCACAGTTTTGTTTCACAATATTGTTGTATGTAATAGATCATGTTTAAATGTCAAATTTTCAACAACCGCAAGAGCTACCATCTTTCGGAAAACTCCGAAAACACAAGCGACTTTCACATAATGCCACTAGGTGTCAATAAATATTTGCTGTTAAAAATTGTATGACATTTTTATGTATGCATTTTGTAAATATAAACAAAAATATTTTCGTGTCATAAAAGTGACTATTATTAGTACGTGATAAATAAATTGATTTTGCCTGTCCCTTTTTGAAAAACGTCAGTAGTATTTTTGATTGTGTAGTGACATCTAGTGGCAAACGCTGTGTACTTCTATTTTGACCGTGCTGCCTCTTTCGGAAAACGCTCTGTACTTTTTCAACAATCGTGCTGCCTCTTTCGGAAAACATGATCTATTGAATCCAAATATTAAATTAAATTAAATAAATAACGTGGTGCACCGTATTTAATTGTTGTAATAACAATATAAATAATTGTCCATATAGTTTTCAATCTTTTCCAATAAATAAGAGATTGTTGAAAGCATGGATCCTATTTTGTAAGAGGAAATAAATATTCAACCATAATATATCCATATATTAAAAATTTATTAGACAAATTTCTTATTTTTTGTAAATTTCCTTTGCAATATCTTACTAGCAACTCTCAGTTGACGTAATGCGCAGTAAACTACGAAAACGAAATCCACGAATGCGTAATCTATTATAAGTGATTTGTGATTTGACATCCAAATAAACTAAGTATATAATTCAATAATGTAAATATGTCAAAGGGCTAAAATTAATTTTATTTCTAGGTTCTACATACGCAAAATAAGTGAAATTAATTGTGAAAAATTATGAACACTAAGAATTCAATTGTTTTAATTATTTTGTATATAAATAAAGTGAAAACGTATTCTTACAGAATGGAGTTTTATTGTTATTGTGTTGGATTCTGGTGTTGTGTTCTATCACTTGCATCGTCTAATGGCAATGGAACTATTTTCGCTAATGGCCTAGTGAATTCTCCTCGTTGGGATTTGACAGTGACAACACGAACTAAGTTGTCCGATCCCGAATGCAATTGAGTAATACGCCCCAGTAACCAGCAAGATTGTGGAACGTCGTCGTCTCGTATTAGCACCAGTTGACCAACTTTAATATTTGTGAATCTGTGCTGCCATTTCGCTCGTTGGTTTAATGTACATAGATAATCTTGTGGCCAAGTTTTCCAGAATCCCTGTACTCTATTTTGTACATTTTGCCACTTTGAAAGTCGTGATTGATTTATGTGTGACAAATCAGGTTCGGGAATGGCAGTAATTGGTTCTTCAATTAAAAAATGCGATGGAGTTAACGCATCGTAACTCGTGACATCTTCAGAAATTGCGCAGAGTGGCCTCGAATTCAAAATGCCCTCGATTTGAATCAACATGGTTTCAGCTTCTTCGTGAGTTAGAGATGTTGAACCAATGGACCTTTTCATATGCTGCTTTACTGATTTGATATTAGCTTTCCAAAGCCCCCCGAAGTGCGGTGCGTGAACTGGATTGAAGGAAGGTGAATTCGATTTTCTGAGGAGATAAGAAAAATTGGATTAGCTTATTGTGATTTTCGGTTTTGAACAAGTCAAATAATTCGCTAAGCTCTCGTTTACTGCCCACAAAGTTTGACCCGTTGTCGCAATGAATTTTGACTGGACATCATCTTCGTGATATGAATCTGTTCAAGGCAGATATAAATGCTGGTGTTGTCATGTCAGTCACGAGCTCGATATGAATAGCTTTGACAGACATACAGACAATCAGGGGTATCCAAGCCTTGGATAATTGCGGCTTCCCTGGATCTTTTCGATTTCGTAGATATAATGGACCTGCATAATCAACCCCGACGTATAAAAAGGGTCGACCGATGCTCTCTCGTTCAGCTGGAAGATTGGCCATCAGTTGTTGGTTCTTGAATTTCTTCTGTCTGAAGCATGGAACACATTTTGATACGCATAATAGCGACATAAATTTCGACAGCCGATAATCCAAAAGCGCTAGCGTAATAGGCTTGTTAGTAGTGTTGAACCGGGATGAAAATTCTTCATGTGGTAATCAGCGATCAGCAATCGGACAAACATGTGATGTTTTGGCAGAATTATCGGGTGTTTTGCATCAAAATTGCATGATGATTTCTCAATTCTGCCTCCCACACGAATGAGGTTATCTTCGTCTAAAATTGGTGTCAATGAAGCAAGTTGGCTGCTTCTGTATAATTCACCATTCTCCTGAATGGCACATATTTCGCTCTGAAATAATTGTTGAGCCCATTTAATACAAGCCTTTTCTGCATACGTGATTTCTTCAACTGCTAGTGGTGGAACAAGTTCGATGTTTGAATTTATCACTTTGGTTTCTTGTGATGTGCGTGAAATCAGCAATTTACAGCGTGTTTTATGAATAAATCTGTAAACGTAACCGATGATTCGATAAATCTTTGACAATGATGAACATTTTTCAAACAGTAGAGAACAAAAATGTGTTGTCAGCTGAACATGATGCACTAGCAAATATTTGTTGCGAACTTCAAGCAAAGATTCATCCGGCTGGGTTAGAATGTGCTTTTGGCTTGGCCAATGACTAGAATCCATTGACAACCAATCTGGACCTTTAAACCAAAACTTGTTGTTGATTAATTTTTCTGGATCAACACCTCGAGATAGCAAATCAGCCGGATTATGTTTACCAGGAACGTGTGACCACATCTGTCTTGGAAGTGTTTCTAGTATGGGCGAAGTCCGGTTTCTGATGAAGCTTTTCCACTTCCTGGGATAGTCTGATAACCAAGAGAGTCCAATTACAGAATCCGACCATGCATGCTTTGAGTGAATTGCAACCGCTGAATTGTTTTGGACATAAAACTTCAACCAGCTAAGTAGTACAGCAGCCAACCTAGAGGATCAAAGATATACGTGAAACTTTAGAGAAAATTCCTCTTGTTAAAGTCTCTTTATTTGACGGTGTAATTTTAAATAGAAAGCAATCCTTTTGTGAATTCCAGCTTATCCCCAATGTTTTAATGGTCGATTTGCCGTTTACGTCTAGAATTGCCACCTCTCGATCAATGTTAGGTATTATTCTAAGTAAACGTTTATCATTCGACATACACTTGCGTGTTTTGAATCCGGCTTTACTAAGTACCGAATTCATATTATGATACAATGACATCGCATTTTCTATGGAGCCACAACCGGTCGGCATATCATCTATACATAAGAATTGTCGGTTAGCCATTGTGCTGCATCATGATAGCTTTCGTGATAATGTTTGGCTAGTTGGTGTAAACTTCGAATTGCCAAGAAAGGAGTACTAGATAAGCCGTAGGTTACCGTAGTCAATTGGAACTATTAAATTTGTTGATCTCGTGTCTTCCGATGCCACAAGATCCGAATGTAAGAGCTCTTACAAAAACCATCGAATACGACGCGTAATTTCGTTGTGCTGTTTGTGCCTTTATCATGCAATGATGAGGTTGATGTGACCAAAATGTTACCCAATTGCTCGTATTCTACCATAAATGAAGCATATGAATTTGCGATTTTCGGATTTTGAGTGAGCTTACGATCAAAAGCCTTTTTATTGCAGGTTGGTAAGTTGATCCCAATTGATGCCCTGTTGTTTTAAATGGAAGTCTGACCATATATCGACCTTCTGGATTTCGTTCGCTTCACAGTATTTTCTTCCTCCGTAAATTTTGGATTTAATGTTGGGACTTCTTCCATTTGCCAGAATCTCTGGAGCTTATGTAGGTCGGCAACATTATTTGTCGTAGTAATGTGGTGAAAACTGTGTGATGGTTTTGTTTCATTTTGCGAGTGTTTTGTGTTAGTATTATTATTAGATGTTGACAGCTGATGGTTGATTGTAGCAACTTCATCTCCCGTATTCGCCGCTAAAGAATCATACTCAACTGTTGGTGTTGCCAAATTGGTTGCCAAATTGCTTGTTGTCAAACTCATGGATTAACATATGATGCTTTTGGTTACAACGGTAGTACCGATATTTGTTTAGACTGCTTTGAACATTGTGATTACCAATAAGGCAATTCTCGCAGAGTTTGTTTGTTTCCAAGAACTGCTTTCGAGAACTAATTTTCATCTTCTTGAATTCGGAGCACTTATATAAAGGATGATTAAGATTACATAACGCACATTTAATTGCGGTATTGATTTGAACAGTTTGTTTATTTGACTTTACGTTCATGTTTCGATTTGTAGACGATGAAATGCATATATCGAAAGCATCACATCTTTCGGTTAAAAATTGAATTAATTCCGGAATACTAGACGATCGTTTCTTCAACATAGATCTTGATTCAAAAAACTGATCTTTAGTCACAGAACTATCTGAATCACTATTGTCGAGAACTTTAATAATATTATCACAATGATGAAATTCAACCCAAGCTTGATTTAAAATCTCAATACGCGTTTCAAGTTGTTCTATATATAATGTGTCGTCTTGATCTTGACTCCATTCAGGGACAGCTTTATCGAGATATACTTTCACGTTCTTCACTGTGTTGATAACTCCATTACGTTTTTGAATCGCTTGGTCTAACTCAAGGGTCATTCATTTTTAACATTGAGTTAATGACTTTGCAAAACGGAAATATTCACTGGATGTTATATTAACGGAATGATATCAAAGGGCGCAATGTCGAAGGGCCGAAATGGGTCGAAGGGCCGAATTTTTACTATTCACTAATTTACATCACTAAATCACAATGAAATTATTTTATTCGTCTAAATAGAATTTTCCTTCACTCTAACGAATATAAAATGGTCTGAAAAAAAAAATAATAATCGGCCCTTCGACCCATTCGGCCCTTTGAAATTCGGCCTCTCGTCCCTATTCCGAATTTCTCTTTTAAATTGTGGATATTTTTGTGACTTTCTTAAATGAAATGAGTTGCGCCTCAAAATGTTTCCATTTTCATTTTTTATAAGAAATTATCGTGGGTTTTTGTGTTTCCCTAAAGTTTCCGAGGTTCCCAATTTTATTTCTTCTATATACTACTTGTCCTTCTTGAAAATTTGGCCTTATCTTTGTCCGTCGATCGTAATAAGTCTTTGACTTCACCTGGTTCGATTTTAATTTCTCTAAGATATTTATTTCTATATTTTAGGTTTAAGCATACTCTCTTTTATTGGTACTTTGGTGCATGTTCGACGACTGAAAAGTAATTGGATTGGTGAAACCCCTAAATTCGCCACCGGATGATTTCTATACTCTAAAAGGGCATATTGAATGTCACCAATGACTTCAACTGATTTTTTAATTAAAGTTTTTGCAATGTGAACTGCTGTTTTGGCCTGTCCGTTCGACTGTGGATAAGTTGGGCTTGAGGTTTTTATACTAAATTCCCATGTTTTGCTAAATTCATATATTTCTTGTAATGCAAAAGGCATATTGTCGCATATCATAGATTTGGGTATGCCATGAGTCGCAAAGATAGTTTTTAAATTGTTGATAACTTCCGAAGCTTGTTTATTTTTTTAATGGGAGTGCCTCAATCCATTCCGAAAAGTAATCAGTTATAACTAAAAAGTCATCACTCCTATGTGAGCTACATGCAGTGTCGTTAATATTTCTAGCCTTAACTTAGGCGGTACGATTACCCTTTCAAGTTTAAATTTCCAAAATGGTTTAACCACATCAACAAGTTTATTTTTTGAATTCGGCCAACCAGTTTTATACACAGTCAATAAATTCAACAAAACTAAATCCCTCGCTGTTTCTTTAATCAATTTTTCTATCTTTTCGTCCGACACGTTAATCGTATGAATTATTTCAATCGATTCTTTTTTCTTTCAGCTTTTTATAGACAAAATATATTAATAATAATGGCATTCACAATCACAACATTTTTCGACTTGTTAATCAGAAAAAATGAAGAGACCAATCATTTATAATACATCTACCAAAGAAGTAGAAATATCAAAATTTTTCATAATTCTCATTAAGCTTGAAACTATTGAACGCAATTGACATCATTTTAAGTTTTGCTTTTAAGTTTTTAGAATCAACAAGAAATTCACAATCATTTGTTCTTCAAATTCACAAGAAGTGGTAATTATTATAATCTAGATACTTCTGTGTATCGATTATGTATTTCACGTTATTCGAGCTACACGTTTCGAAATATAATCGACATAATCACAGCAAAGATTATTCGAGTTTATTCGAGTTTCTCAAATTTTGGTGCTGTTATTCAGACTTTTTGATATTCGAGTTTAGCTTGCATTATATTAAAAGGAGCTTTGTGTTAGCTGAAATTCTCAAAATTCGAGATTTTTCGGCTAAATTAGATTTCTGAGTTTGAAAAGCGTTTAGTTGCTTAGCGTTAGCATTGAATTATGATGTTCAAGATTATTCGGCATCCCCAAGTAATTTTTTCAAAAATGACGAGATGCTAAAGATTTTTAGTGGTTTTTCAAGATTTGTCTAGAATTCTAATTTTGTTCGGGAAAATTCGAAATTTCGGGATTATTCGAGCTTTTCAGGAATATTCAAAATTTTTGATGAATAAGCTCGAAATTTTACGATAATATTGAAAATTGTACGAAGTTATACTCAAACAAATAAAGTAATACGCTCGCATTATATTCATTCAATGGGCATTTTTGTCTTCTTAGTCATTTGATGAAGGATCTTCGGGAACGCTTGATTATATGTTTTGAATTCTGGAAAAAAATTTTCTCCGAACGACTAATAATTCTCTCATTCTCTTTCATTAAATTTTTTAAATTATTTTCTGCTTTCGTATTAAGCTTAGCATTGAAATTTCTGTAATTGTATTTTACAACTAATGGCTGATAGGGATGACTGCAAAAATATGATAGTTGTTTGTGCCAAACAGATTCATGCGTTACTTTAAGGAGTCAGTTCTAGATTATACAAGCTGCGCCTAACCGAGATAACGTTAAGATGCCAATTTTTGAAAAAGTTTATCAACGTCCAAATCTAAATATCAATTTTTAAAAACTCTTCTTCTGTAGCATGTATAATTAGTAGAGACTAAATATCAATTTCTTCAATTGTATTGACAGCGTTAGAAAAATAATTCGTCATCGCCCAGTTTGTCTAAAATTTATAGTGGAGCTATAGCCTTCCTTTAGAAGGGTACCAGACGTTTGACTAATTGAAACATCATTGTCCAATAACATTACCTTGAGTTTTGCCTGTTCATTATAAGAAGAAGCTTTTAGTTATATAGATTGCAGTCATCCAACCTGAACCATTTTCTCTACCAATACTGCCTACGGGACCATAAAGGGTAAATAAATATAAATGGAATAGAGTTTCAACCAGCACTTACGACACAACAAGCTATCACAAGCACTGCTCTTTCATTTGATGTAAGTCTCCCTACTTGCTTGACTGCTTTTTCACCAATGACTTTATTTAATTTTGCTGTAAAGTTAAATCTATCGCGAACTTCAGCTAGTTTTTGGAAAAAATTAGCCACATTTATTTTATTAAAGCTAGTTGGTTTAGCTAGGCTGGTAGCTTCTGGAGTTCGGATGAAAAGTATACATATTATATTATTATTTAAATTTGTGACGCATGTTTGAGATAGCTTACTAGTACAGCCGTTTGAGTGGGGGCGAAAATTTGACGACTTAGCTAGTATCTAACTGTATTGAAGTATTCAACATTTTTCACGTACACCGAGAGACTCTTATACGAAAAATGATAATCTCTTATTGATACCGAACATAGAGACTCCTCGACTTTAACTCTTTTGACAGCGTTGGTAATTTTGGTAAGCGATGAGTTATTTCGTTCGGTCTTTCTTGTATCTGTGGAATTAAGCAACAAGTGGTTAACTGAAGATTACCACTTCTTGAGATATTATCACTATTAAATTCACACCTCTAAGCTCTATAATATACCCTAATCGATTTTCCAAAATTTTCCTTATTTTCCAAGAAAATTTTCTTCAAAACTGGTTATCTTTAGTAAAAAAAAAATATATTCCATAAGATCTGGATATCTTTAGTAAACTTACACACCTTTATAAATTAAATATGGTACAATTTTGAAAAAATTAGTTTAATTAAGTTATACACTTTTATGCATTATCCAATTAAAGTAATGAAGCATATTAAAAAACGATATCTGCAATTAGCCTATTATTACGAAACATTATAATAAATTAAGAAGAAGATGTACTGTTTCTTGCAATATTATCAGAAGATAACTGATTTTTCACAAACGAAATGTTTTGATAAATCAGATAACTGTTCATCTTAAACTCTCTTCATCAGCTAGAAATGATCCAGATATGTACATATTCCTTCTATACAAGAACATCTTTTCAATCAATCTAGCCCAGTGTAAACGTGGCATTATTAGTATAAAATTTGGGAAACCACATTTTTATATTTATTTAACTGCAATCTCTTTGTCGTCTCATTCCTGTAATAGCGATTGAAGTGGCAAGTTTTGTTGTGCGATAGTAAATTTTAAATTAATAAAAAAAGAAAGATTTACTCGATCTTCTCCTATTTATTCCCCAAAATTTTCACGAATTTTATCAAAAACTATTGGTTAAGGAAACTATGAGAAATAGGTACCATATACATCAACGAAAGTGATTTTGAAGAATAATAGCTCTTCTTCTTAAATTATAATTGACAATATCCCATTATAATTAGATTTTTTTAATGATTTTTTGTTTACTTGTCATACTGAAATAAAAATAAAAGACTGGATTAATTTTATTTTTCTTTGAAATTGTATATTACTCATAAACCCTTAAATCACGCATTTAACGAACATTATTGTTGTTAATTTAATTTTTTTAATTGATTAATCTGTACAACTCGCGAATTTTTGGTTTTTCAGAAATAGGTTTTGGGCAGATAACTTAACTCAACTTCATGGATTGGTTTAGGTAAAAACTGATCATCTTCATTTAGCAAGTTCATTTAAAATTAAATTTTGATAAGTAAAACAGAGTATCTTGGTTTTTTATAAAATAAAAACTAATTTTAAATGATTGCACAATTTTGATTAGTTACATTTATAATACATATTTAATATATTGCGATAAAAATTAATAATCTCTAAATTTTAATATTAAAATACCTTAAATTTACAAAAATAGTACCTCAAACTTTAAATACAATTTCCCAACATTTAGGGTTTTGCAGTTAACCGGTTGTTGCTTAATTCCACAGATATATTCTCATAATATCTAGGTTAAATAAATTTTAATGAAACTAAAGATAGAATCAAACGTTTAAAAATTGCTAGTTATTTTAGAAATGATAGGGCAAGTTGTAGCATTTTTTAACTTACCCCGCGTGATTTGTTACAACACGCACCAAGTTTCCTCGGGCCCTATAGACTTTTTTCAAAAATGAGTTAACCATTGGTTCTGGTGTTTTTGACCATGCTCTCTCAGAATGTTTGATCAAAATTGTCGTATCTCTTACAGTTTCGAAAATATTTTTTTTTGTATAGTTCTATACTGCCGTGCTAAGAAAAAACTTCACATCTGCCTTTTTGTAGTTTTGAGTAATTTCAATTTTTCTATTTTTGTTTTCCATGTTGTTATATGAAGCTTGACTAATAAATAACGTGATTTTATTGCATGTGATGAACGTTATTTTAATTTTGAAAAAAGCAGAAATATAAGTTTTGTGTCCGCATTTTTATTACAAATTCGTAAATACATTTCTGATGAGAATCCTGTTGAACTTGGCAATTTTTTGTTAATTTTTAATTAAATCGAGAATAAACTTAATTTAAATATTCAAACATTAAATTATTCTGGTATATTCCAGATTGATAAATATTTTACGAAAAGGAGAAATTTTTAAGAGTTTTGCAATTTAGTTTCGATCTGCGAGTACCTATTGTGAAAAATAAATCATTTTCAGTCATCTCATCAGAGGCTATAGTCTGATGGCTGACCCTGACTGAAAGATGATTTATTTTCACAATGCTCGCAGATCGAAACTGAATTGCAAAACTCTTAACAATTTCTCCTTTTCGTTAATTTAAATAAACTTTATCGATGAGAAAATTAGTGTTTGCAAGCTTTTTAATTACATTTTTGAATGTAACTGTAATATGTAATATAATATGCATTTTCACTGTAAACAAATTACCCAAACCAAGTCAGCTAAGCTCACCTGGAGTACTTTCGAAATAGAAAATCAAAGACATTGTATCCATGTATCAAAGATGCCACAAGAGACAGGAGGATTAAAAATTTCAAAAAAATAATTTTAAAACGGAATAAATTTTGCGAAAATTAAATTATTTAAATATTGATCGAAATATTTATATTTTATTAAATATTGGTAAAGTTAATTACATATTATTGGTTAAAGTTGATGGATAATGGTTAATTATTGGTTAATTATTCATTTATATAAAACATAAAATTTTTATTAGTAATTTTTATTGTACACAATAAATTTTTGAATAAATTTTCCATATTTCATTCTTTTACGTAAACAAAATAAAATATAGTAATCATGAAAATTTTGAACCTTGAGATTTTTAGAGATTTATCCGTTTCGAGATCCCCTGAGTCTTAAAAAGTGGGTTTCGAAATGGTGTAAGTCTGTCAGTCTGTCAGCCTGTGGCCTCTCTACAGCCCAGATGGTTTCACCAATTGAAAATTCTGATTTAAGCTGTTTTGATATATTGGGAGGTCCTAATTGTTGAAATTGAAAACGTTGAATTTTACTCCAAATCGACTAACCAGAAGTGGCCACTTCCTTGGTCCAGAAAATTAATTTTGCAAATATCTTAAAAATTATAAGGTACAAACAACTACTTAATATAAAATGTTTCCAAAAATTATAAAAAAAACATGAAAAAAAACAAAAATCTTAAGTTTGCAAAAAATTAGCATAATAAGTTTCTCAAAATTCGCTCATCGTCAAAGAAGTCGTGTGATGGCCACACCGCAATTTTTTTTTTTTGGTTTTCTTTTCCTTCTTCTTTGGTCCTATATATGACATGCGCTTTATTGTTATTGTAACTTACAAAAAAATATAAGTTTAACATAACTATGGGAATGGTCCTATATCCATTTAGGCTATTTTTGTTCCAACTAATTTTCCTTGCTTCAGTTTTAGGGCTAGAGAAATTTTGTAATGACAAGGCTTTTTATAAAATAAAGAACACTTTAAAATTATCTTGAGAAAGTAACCGTATATTTACTAAAAGTTTAAAATTCGATTTCTGATCAAGTTTACAAATGGCGTATAGGTCAACAGGGAACTCACTTGACGATATTTAGAACGTTTTTTTATTCGCTATCCGGAGCCGCTATCGAGAGCTGTTATAATATAAAATTAAAAATAGCTCCGGATAGCGGCTCTATAGAAATAGGTAGAGCTAAATATTTTTTATATCACGTTTTTACTTATGAATTGAATTAAAAATTATATTTTGACGTTAAATAAATGTAATTTACTAATAAATAGCACGTCAAATTTAAATTTGGGTGTAGAAAATTGACTGCTCCGCATAGCAGCGATCAGAAGCCAATAAAAAACGCAGCTATTATAATCTTCCGTTTTTTCTTATTAGGTAATTACTTAAATCTAAATTTGTACATGACAATTTCGTTTGGTTATTTCATTAATACTCGAAACGTGTCTAAATCCATTTATTTAATTAATTTTATGCATTCTTCTTATATTTTGAAATTTTAAAATTTAAAATTTTACATTTAATTATTTAATACTTAACATAGTACTTAAATCAAATGGGCTCTCTAATTTCTCGTTGAGACCTTCTAACTAAATTATTATCTTTAACATTTCTCTGAATCTCTCTGAAGATTCAGGAGTAATAATTTTGAAATCCCTGATATTCACTGTTCTGTGCTGTTTTGATTAGGCTTATTTTGAGTACTAACATGATTATTTTCTAAATTATTAGTTTCTTTCTAATTAATTTCTGCTGTAGGTAATCCTAATTTTTTTTTTTTTTCATTTTGGCTATTTCCAACATTTCTCTGAATATATGAGCAACCAAAATTATTTCCGGAATAAGATTTTCTCACATGTCGTGATGTCCCCCTTAACATATAACCTTGTTCCTTGTCTACAATAAAAGTTCAATACACTAAAAAAATTATGCATATATAATGCAAGATGCATTACATACTGTGCGATTCATTAGTATTTGTGATGAGAAAATTTAAGGTAACGTTTATGTTTGTTGTAATATAAAACCAAGGAAAATTATTTTTTTAAATTTTCTTTTTGTCTTATTTAATTCAATTATAAATAACGTTCTATTTGATATAAATTTCATAAATAAATTCATAACTGTAATGCAAATAAATTCAATTAAACTTGATTCAATAGTATTTGTGATTCATATTTTTGATTCATTAGTATTTGTGATATGCAGAAAAATTTAAAAATAATTAGTAAATCAATTATTTTTAAAATTATTTTTTACTAATTAAATAGTGAGTAAGTCACTTATAATTTGTGAACCATTGGAACATTTTTATTACGCCTCCATCACGTCTCGGAAGTGACCAAAAATGTTGTTCATAAAATCGCAGGGAATCTTATCATACAAGGTTTTATAAGCACCCCATTATAAATTTTTGATCTTGCTAGATTGCGAATATCTTCCGATTTCATTTAAACCTCAGCAAGGACAAATAAAAACTCTGCCTTGGCCTAAGCAACCATTTATGTTCAATATTTTTATTTAATTTCGAAGCAATGATACTTTTAGTGTATGGGAGCATTATTGTGCTGAAGAAAAAAATTAGGCCTGACTAATTTTTCAACAAATAAGAATGCTATATCATTCAATAAACCGAAATTGAACATTGGCCTTGAAGAATTGTAGCTTATAGAACACATAGCCAACCAGAACATGATTTACTGTGAGGAAACAAAATGTAAACGTAATTATATTGGATTGACAATTGAACTCTGGAGAACCTTGTTATGTCAAAATTAGTGCGCTTTGTCGTTAATTAGAAAATATAGAGAAAAAAAATGTTGGTACTACAGAGAATATCAAATACGGTGGTTACTTCTGCCGTTAGCATCTCTTGCGGAAGAAATAAAAGTTTATGTGGCTGTATAAATTACAACACTTCAAGGTCAATGTTCAATTTCGGTTTATGAATGAGGCAGTATTCCCAGTTGTTGAAAAACAGTCGAGCCTCAATTTGCTCTTCAGCGCAATAATGCTCCCATACACAAGAATCCTTGTGAGGGTTTAAATGAAAGCGGAGGATACTCGCAATCTAGCAAGATCAAAAATTTGTAATGGGGTGCTTATAAAACCTTGTGGGATAAGATTCCCTGCGATTTCATGAACAAAATTTTTGGTCACTTCCGAGACGTGATGGAGACGTAATAAAAATGTTCCAATGGTTCATTATAAGTGACTTACTCACTATTTAATTAGTAAAAAATAATTTTAAAAATAATTGATTTACTAATTATTTTTAAATTTTTCTGCATATCACAAATACTAATGAATCAAAAATATGAATCACAAATACTATTGAATCAAGTTTAATTGAATTTATTTGCATTACAGTTATGAATTTATTTATGAAATTTATATCAAATAGAACGTTATTTATAATTGAATTAAATAAGACAAAAAGAAAATTTAAAAAAATAATTTTCCTTGGTTTTATATTACAACAAACATAAACGTTACCTTAAATTTTCTCATCACAAATACTAATGAATCGCATAGTATGTAGGTCCAAAAACTTTAATTCAATGTACCCTCTGAATTAATTAATAATGCAATTTAAATTAGCTTTTTTAAATCTTAATTGAATAATGGTTTATTTGCAACTACACATTAAAATTTAATTTAATCATTGCCTTGTAATTTAATGTACAATATAATGCATTAAAATAGGTATCTCCACAAAATGTCGAATCATAAAATTTCGAAAACATAAAATCCCGAAAAGAAAACTTCACAACTGCACAAAATCTCGACTAAACAAAATCCCGACTCTAGAAAATATCAAGATAATCAAATTGGGTTGGCTACCTTACCTAGAAAAAAATAATTCAGAAACTGAAAATCCCGTAAAAAAATCCCAAAAAAAAATCCAGAAAACTAAAACCAGAAACGCAATTACCAAAGTGCAGACCAAATTAAAATTAAAATTTATAAACTGTCTATCGAATTTTACTTTTTCCGTAACGTTCTTAATATTTACGATAATCTTCGTCAACTTTTCAAACACAGATCAAAGGACTCGTATCGCTCATATCGCTTCTACTGATATGGGATCACTATATTTGCCTAAAAAAAAAAAAAAAAAAAATCCAGAAATTTAAAATCCAGAATAGTTGAAAAGTAAAAATCCTGCAAAATAAAATCCCAAAAAAAAAAATCTAGAAATTACCGGAAAAGCAATCCAGAAAAAATATTTTGTGCAAAATAAATAGCGATACGAGCGATACAATTCCTTGTGTCTGCAAGGTTGACGAAGCATTTACGAAGCATTAAATCCTAAATTCACTCCAATACATTCGTCGATGCCATACTATCCCAACGAATTAAGCCAACCACAAAATAACATGAAACATTTGTGGTAGAACTATCAGTAGAAGCGATATGAGCGATAAGATTCCTTTGATCTGTGTCTGAAAGGTTGACGAAGCAATTTCCATTATGGTAAATATTAAGCACTTTATGGAAAAACTGAAATTCGATAGACAGTTTATAAGATTTAATTTTAATTTCGTCCGCACTTTGATAATTGCGTTTCTGGATTTTTGTTTCTAGATTTTTTTTTTCTGGACTTCTTTTTCGGGATTTTCAGTTTCTGTATTATTTCTCTAGATAAGGTAGCCAACCCTACTGATAGTTATACCACAAATGTTTAAAGTTATTTTGTGGTTGGCTCAATTCATTGGGTTAGTATGGCATCGACGAATGTATTGAAGCGAATTGTGGATTTAATGCTTTGTCAACTTTGCAGACACAGATCAAAGGAATTGTATCGCTCGTATCGCTTCTATTGATAGATGTACCAAAAATGCCTATAAAATTGCATTTTTTTCATTTATTTTAACAAAATATTTTTCCGGATTGTTTTCTGTATTGCTCTTCCGGTAATTTCTAGATTTTTTTTTTTTTTTGGGATTTTATTTTGCTGGATTTTTACTTTGCAACTATTCTGAATTTTTAAATTTCTGATTTTTTTTTTCAGGCAAATGTAGTGATCCCGTATCAGTAAAAGCGATATAAGCGATACGAGTTCTTTGATCTGTGTTTGAAAGGTTGACGAAGATTATCGTAAATATTAAGAACTTTACGGGAAAAGTAAAATTCGATAGACAGTTTATAAATTTTAATTTTAATTTGGTCCGCACTTTGGTAATTGCGTTTCTGGATTTTTTTCTGGATTGCTTTTCCGGTAATTTCTAGATTTTTACTTTTCAATTAGGTATTATGGATTTTAAAATTTCTGGATTTTTTTTTCAGGCATTTGTAGTGATCACAATCAAATTGCTTATAAAATCGAGTTTCCAAAATAGTTTAATAGAATTTTCCTCCATTTTTTCCAGAATATGACCTGGCTTTTTTCCAGAATATATGTGGCCTGGTCTATGAACCAGGTCTATGATGTGCTTAGATGTCAAACAATCATTTTCCACTTTTTTGCCGATTCGGATAGAGTATGAGACGCTGATAAAGTCATAATTTGTGGAAAACTGATTGTTATATACCAGAAAAACATTACATTTCCTTTAACAGCTGTTTTCTCGATAACTTGTTTTCGCACGTAAGCCCCCTTTCCATAGACCAGGTGACATATTACTAGAGAGAGCAGTAAATTCCCCTTTCCTAAAATATTTTTATTTCTTTTAGTTTTTTCCAGAATATGTCTCGGCTCTTTTCCAGAATATTTCTCGCGCGTGATTTTATTTTTAAAAGTCGGGTTTTTTCGAGATTTTGGCCGTTAGGATTTGATTGCGTTAGGATTTTATTGAATCAGAATTTTACTTACACGTATATTCATTGAATCGTGATATCGTTCAGTCGGGATTTTGTGGAGTGAGATTTTATTATTTCAGATTTTCTGAATCGTGATTAACCGTACCATATCCATTAAAATACTATGGTTTTGTTTGATATGAATTCTGGTTCAAAATTGCTTGTTTACATTAAAATTAAGTATTTTTTACACAAATTTGCAAATTTTTAGTTCTCATCATAATTTCGAATGCTACCTTAGTTATTTATTTTCGCATGTTAACATCTAAGGTAAAACAATTTCGTAAACAATTTTACAATATTGTTTTAAAAATTCCTCAGTTAATTTAATAACTTTGTAATTATAACTAATTTACATCACAAAAATTTCTGCTATATAATATACAGGATTTGCACTCCAAATTCAACGTTTTACAAATCAAATTCATCAAACTTCGAAATTCAAACGATTTATTTATTTTTAGAATAATTCAAGTTTTTTAATATACATTTACTGATATACCCTTTAAATGTAGTTTTTGTCCTGTGGCCAATCACTTTCTATAAAGCATTGGTTTTTCATTATTTTCGTGGATTTTCCTTAACCCAGATTCGACAATTTTGATTGCTTACAAATACACCCAGTTCAAAATTTGCTTCGTCGCTAGAGATGATTTTGTTGGAAAAACTCGCATTTTTAAATTTTTTTTGTATGTCCCAATTAGCCAATACGACTTAATTCAAAGTCTTATGTATTTTTTTGAGTTATCTGAATCTTGTATGCCTTCAAATGAGGATCTTTGTGCAAATTTTTGAATAAAGTTATTGGTGGACTGAGTAATTGCTGTGAACGATGACAAATTGAGGTTTTTGGAGTCTCATTAACACTAGCACTTTGAACTCTTTTAACTTTAACACTTTTTTGTTCACGGTTAATACATTTTGTATGGCTTTTGGGGTAAAAGACGGCGAGGATTTTGATATTACTACTTTTTTGGTAGATATATTATGAAAGATTGGCCTCTTCATTTTTTATGATTAACCAATCGAAAAATATTGTGAATGCCATTATTGTTAATATATTTGGTCCATAAAAAGCCGAAACAATCTTATTGATTTTACACAGCCAAACATCTCTTTCTAATATTAGTGTGTGCAACACACGGAAATGATGGTTTTCCTTGAGTTTTTTTATTTAGTGAATATAATTCGCTAGATCAGTACGTTCGTACCTTATACTTTATGTATGAAGTGAGAATGGTATTTTTGTAGTTTGGTCGTAGCTACCTGAGGAGTACACCGATCTACCACATATAGAACTCAAGGGGTGTTCTCATTTTTTGTTCAGGATTAGTATACTTTGTATGACTCTTGGGGTAAAATACGGGATGATTTTGATATTTTCTACTTCTTCTCTTTTTTGCCATTATTGTTAAATATTTTGTTTATAAAAAGCCGAACGAATCTTATTGATTTTACACAGACAAACTTCTCTTTCTATAAATTTCATCAAAGTTCTTTAGATTTAGAGTTATAAGACCATTCGCATTGTAAACCAAATATGGAAAAAACGAGACGCTCGTACGAGTCGTTATGGCATGTTACAAGACAAATCCGCATTGCACTTGTTAAATTTTATTTCTATTTTGAAACTTGACGTGTTGAACGGATTCTAAAAACATATTGCGTCTTTTCCAAAAATTGTAAAAAGCAAACATTCGTTGCAACGTTTGTTGTTGTAATTTTCTATTTGAGGATTAAAGAAAATAGTAAAAAGCAAGCATAAATTAATTTCTATTTCCACTTAATTTATCGTGTAAAATTGTAATTAAGCAAAAATACTGTATCAATACAGCCAGTCATTCTAAAATATCTATCGTACGTATATATATGGTTTATATAACCGTACCCGCGTATCCTTGTTATTGTAATTAGGAAACGAACAAATTTTTTATTTTTTTGTCAATTTGTCATAATGCTATCGTTGTTTGTTTAGTTTATATAGATTTGGTTTCATTTGCGGTTCGATACCGCGTACCTGACGGTGACTGTCGCTATGAATTTGAAAAATTTATTATTCGCTTGAAATGCGTGTCACTCGGATTACAGATAAATCAATCATTTAATTAGAATATTTTTGGTATAACTGATTTTTTGCTATAAATATATACCGCCCCTCATCTACCATTTAGTAGTAGATAAGCGAGTACCTATCTGTAATGCCATTTGACACCCAATCATGCTTTTTAATATTTTTTTTTCTTTTCAATATTCTCTTTTTATAAATATTTACAGGAAAAAAGCACACCTGTTTTCCGTGTTGTTTCCCCAAAAAAAAAATATATAAACGAAATTGGTAATAGAAAAAAGTTCACAACGCTTTTTATTTTCCTACATTTTTTTTTTTTTTTTGGGTGCCAAATAATAAAAAAACAACATAAAAAGCACACAACGAGATAGGAAAATGTATAAAAAAAAAACACTTTGCTTTGTCTGTTTTTCATGTTTCATGTTATCAAATCGATTGTGTAAGTAAGTGTAGATATATAGAAGAACTCCAGTAAGGTGAGCACAATTTAAAAAAAAAATGCTTCATTCAAAAGGATAAACAATACATCGTATGTACAAAATATACAAAACATCGGGACTATACAAAATGTCTGTAAATATCTAATACACAAAAGGTTAACAGTTTTTTTTTTTTTTGGAACAATACAGATGCTTCTTGTTCATTTATCTGTACGTAACAGCAAGACACAAATAAAAACATTGATAAAACGAGAGTGCGAGCATTGCAAGCAAATTAGAGTTTAGTTATAATGATGTAAATAACGTTGCTCTACAAAATAATAGTCGCATAAACAACCTGTTTTACTTATATATTTATAAACGAAAATTAAAACGGTAATTTTATTGTTGTTGTGCTTTAGCCGAGGAAATGGAAAATGAACAACAACAATGTAATGTACATAAAGTGTAATGTGAAAGATGAATTTTATATAAGGGGAAGTTGTGTAATTATGAAATTAAAAAATGATAAATGTTTCAAAAAGATATTTGGTGTGAGTTGGGGTGAGGGTTCAAAAATCTACAAATTCGTTTTATTTAACAAGCTTTCGACTTTGCAAGAAAAAAAAAATTAAAGCTTAGTTTTTGTGTATAAACAATTTGAGTTACTTTTGGAAAACGCTCGCCGGTCTCAGAAAAATTGGATATCAGGAGACTTTTTCGAAATTTATAATTTTGGTTAGAAAAGCTTTCAGAGTTATTTTGCAAATTTACTTCGTGAGAAAAATTAAATATATTTTGAATAAAAGCTTTTTGCAATTTACTTTTTATTTACCATCGCACTTCAATAGTGACGAAAGATAGTTAATTCGGTTTTTTTAATTGTGAAGTTCGATTTCCCAATTAAATTAGTAATAAGCTTGCACTAATTTTAAACCAATCGCAATATCACCATTTTATGCCCCAGCCAAAATAGAAGTAATCACTTAAAAACGAAAGTGAAATCACGATATTTTTGTATTTTACCTGCACTGTTACACAACGATAAGCCAACATGTTCTAGAAACCAATAAAAATATTGTGTCTGACACACATTCTGTTGCGACAGATCCAATGCCATTCAAAAAACGATGTTTTTTGAAGAACCAATCGGTGGGGTTAAAGCTACGGTGAAATTATAGTCAACTGACGCCAATGTGACTCATGAGAAAAAGTACAATTAGGTTTGTCCAAATATTTAGAGATAATTGATAATATTTAAGTTAATACCGAGCAAAGATTAACCCAGAAGCTTAAAATTCTGTAGAGGAACAATTAATTAATTGAAAAGAAGAAAGACAGTCGCCGCGGTGAACAATATTCTTAGTAAATTGGAGATGGGGGGTTTGAACTCACCTATAGCAAGATGGGAGTTAATAATTTTTCGGGATTTGCAATTTTACGAACGATCGAAGATTTTTATAAATTGTTCATCTGTCATACAACTTTAATAATGACAAAAAGTGTAATTTAGGAATTAAAGAGATATGTATTTGTTAGTGCGTTCTAAATTATAGTTGTGTAAGGTCAAAATAAAACCCGGTTTTTATTTATTCGTTAATCATTAAATGTAAGCCAGACCTGTTTCTAGATACTATAAATAATCTTGAAATAATGGACTGATCACAGAGTTTAAGATTTAATAACAATTCTTGAGTTTGCTTACAAATGAATAAGCTTGACCCTATTTTTAATTACTTAAGGCCCTTTGAAATAAATAGTTGTATAAAGCATTTGGTAGGATGTAACTTCACTAAGATGCTCTTTGCATTGGTTAACTACCTGTCAAGCCTCGTCTGTTCAAGCTTGTCCACATAAGCTTAAAACGGCTCCTTCTAAGTTGCTAGTCCCCCGATTACTATGTACATACAATTTAAGCAAAATTGAATTTGTTTTGAAAAAAACAGGGAAAATAATTTTGGTTTCACTAAGTTTTAACAACGAAATGCAACTCTAAGTAAACCAACACCTCTCCGCAAATCCCGAACAAGTAAAATATATCTTGCGAAATTTCAATACGAGACATTGTGTAGACGAGAGTGCAATTAAGTAAATTTTCATTTGCCAACTCTTGATTTCACGTCTTGTTTCTTCCTTCAAATCTCTCGAATAATAGCAAATATATCGAGAAACCGCAAATAATTTCGATTCAAAAATCAGAAGATCTGGAATTAACTGGGTCTCAAATACAAAACTCGAATAATCTCAAATAATTTCGTCAAGAACCAAATAATTTGAATGATATCTAAAAATGTATTCGCACACATTAGCGCCGCGGTGTCGCTTATTTTCCGCGAGGGACTTTGAATTTTTTTGGTAAATTTGAATTGGAATTCGATCAAACTTGAAGACGATACATAATAATAATTCCACTTTACAGCTGGACAATTTCGAGCCTTTATCCAGTTTATTGGATTGGAATGAATTGATTGGTTTATTTGAAATGAGTTAGTTGTTTGATTGACTCCCTTTATTTTAGCTTAAAATGAGCTACATATCTTCAACATTAGAGAAAAATTTTGCCATCATACATATTGCTTCATTCTTTCCATATTTTGTGCAATGTTTCTCAAGCTTGAGGTTTCTGTTTGGTGCATTTACCTAACCCTAAGTTGTTGATTTCGATTTTCCAATGTGGCTATTTTTTAATTGTTGCAATGTTCATAATAGGGATAATTTATAGGGAGGAAGAAGACCAAGGTTTTCGTCATATGGTGGAAGGAATATTAAAACTTGATTATTATTTGGCGTAACAAACGATACGACTTAGGGAATAGGGTCCTAATTCAGTGACCAATATGAGATTGAGGGACTCCAGATATTGTCTGGACCTATTTCGACGAATTTGATTTTCCTTCCCATTAAGCAAGAGTTAAACCATTTAACAAACATTGAAGAGAATCCGATACTATCGAGTTTCATCAACACTTGTTTGTCATCAATAGAATCATAAACCTTTTTAACATTAATGTAAACGGCATCAATTAGCTGGTGTTTTTCAATTAATTTCACGGGTTTCACGGTGATACTATAGATAATTTCACCAGGTTGGTTTTCGATGGTCTTTCAGCCATAAATCGGTGCTCATTGAAATAAAATTATCGAGGTAAAATTTTCTTAAGTGCATCAAATACTGCGATTTAATAAAACCGATTTAGTGAATTTTTCGATTTTAGTGGCAATTGGTATATCAATTTACCGAGTTATTATGATAATAAGAATACGTTGATGTAAACTCAGATTTGAACAATAAGAATTTTTTTTGCATTATTGCTGACGTCAATTTTTTCTAAATTATTTGTTTTAAATTTTTTCCGTAATCATTAAATTATTGCCTTGCTCCCACTAAAACGTTATTTATTACAGCAACTAAAGTACTTAGTTCGAAGAAAACCGCACCTTATGTACTAACTTTAGTTCGTCCCCAGTATGTCTCTTGGTTTTGTAGACCTCTTGCTTACAATATTCTCACAGATCCAAATCTGAGGCAGTAAGATCTGGTGACCTTTGAGGCCAACGATAATGATTGTTTTTATAGATGAGTTTTCTCCAAACTTTTGACTCAAAGCTGCCATGTTGACGTAATTGAGAAAATAAAAATTGTCCCAATTTCCAAGCTTGCGGAAATACTCGGATTATAGTCCATGATAGATCGGTTCAATTTCGGTGGTAGGAACTTCTTTGGATATGGCCTACGTAAAGAATTCTTTCCATCATAAAAAATTGTAGGCTTTACGAACTATTCTGAAAAAACTAAAACCAAAAGAAAGAATAGATGTTTGATTCTTTTGAATATATAAGATAATTAGTAGATTAATTCATCCACATCGATTGCAACCAACTCTACGAATTTTCAACGTAAAAAGATTGTATCGAATTTCAATGTCAGTTATGAATTCCAATATAATCTTATTTTCGAAAAGGAAACATTTTGCTTGAGATGTTTTAACTGGTGAAGTTTTTTCCCGCCAAATCCTCAGTCAAGCCATTTCCATAACTTCCTCTATTGAGCTTGTAGATCAACCAAAAGAAATGTATATTGAGAAAGGCAGGAATCGTCAGGCAAAGTGGTTTCGTGGCAAGTGAAAACTGAATTATAGTATGTAGCTCATAGATCTGCTCTTATAAGAGAAAGCTAATGCGAATCACCAATATTCGGGAAAAACCTGAAAGTTCAAAATTTATTGATTGGAGTGTTCGACCAAGCTTCATGCAAAACTTCCCGGAGATGGTTAGGCCTCACCGAACACCCTGTTACACATAACATAAAGAGGATTAGGATAGGTTTAGTTAGTAATGATACAAATTGACCTGATTACAGACACCTAAGTATATAGCCAATAGCTAGTAACACAATGACAACACATTTCTAATCTAATTTGATGATTTATTAAAATTAAAACTGCATTCTGAAATAACATTCATTAGTTTGCTGGACCAGATTTCAGTTACTTCTGAAAATCGTAATCATTATTATTTTAAATTTCAATTTAAAATAGCAGCTCATAGACGATCTAACATAATAAATACAATTAGTATCAGTTACCAATTTATTCAAATAATTTCTGTCATACCGACCGCTGTCGCAACTTAAAACTACAGTTTAGCTCAAACTACTATTATAAAAGAAGTATTTCCGCGAACCTGCCACTAAGATTATAGAAGTTTGATCTGTGATGGACGCCATCCTGTAATGTCTAACAATTAATGCCACCAGTAACCAACATCAAAATGATGAAACCCTAATTAGTTCCTAAAGTATAAAGTCCGAATTGAAGTGCCTGTAAATTAAGAATACAAAATTCAAGGCAACACAATTTCTAAACTACGCGTCGTTGGATGCTTGAAGTTTGGTCTAATTCTAAACTAAAACAAATTAATCGATTACATTATTCGACATACTTTTTTAAAACGAACTGGTTCGTTTTCTATTCTATGAAACACAAATCCAAATTTACTTCAAAATTAATTATTAATTTAAAAATCAGCCCTGCATTGCCTACGTAAAATTCTTTATAATGCTTTAGGCCGAAATTGTGAATTTACCACATGGGCTAAAGCTTCCTCTATTGATGATTAGATAGCGCTGTAATGAGCTTTAATTTCTTTATTAAATTTCGAAAATATAATCGTTTATTAGGTGCCATTTATATTTTCAAGTCGATGTGTCATTTAGTTTGCATTTCACAAGCAACAAAATTGAACAATTCTGCATTTCATGAAAAATGGACACATTTCTAATTCGTATGCAATTTACAATAGTTATTTGAAATTCAATATCAAAAAGTATATGGATTTAACTTTTGGCGAATCTGCACCTCCTTATGAAAATGTCTGTTTTTGGGTTGATGAATTTAAATGTGTTCGCACAAGTGTTTTTGATGAAGAACGCAGCGGAAGGTGAAAAAAGATGACAACACCAGAAATGATTGATAAAATTCAGGATATTTTATTGAGTGATCGTAAACTGAAGTTGTGTGAGATTGTTGACATCGTAAATATTTAAAAAAAATATCTTGCCTCGATATTTGCGTATGAAAAAGTTTAAAGCAATCGTGTCTCTTATTCAGAATATACTGCAGGAATGACAGTCTTCCTCGCCATAAAGGGGAGCTTTATACTGAAATGTTTTGAGATCGGCTATACATTTATTTTATGTCAGCCAGAACGTGATATTTTGTATTTTGTATAATCTATTAGTTTTGACTTCGTAACTATTTTCTCGAGCAACACATCGTCAAATACTTTCCTGAACTATTTTACTGGTTCGACGGTTGGTGGTAGATCTATGAATATTAATTCTGCTCCTGTCAAAACTATGTTATTTGAGTCAGGCTCAACATCAGTCCATTCATCATTGTTATTTTCAGCAACATTATTTTGAACTGTTACCTCTTGCAAGCCAATTTCTACTAAGCATTCAGATGACATGCTGTCAGTGTCATAGATGCAAAAGTTGCTGAAGATTAGTCAGGTTTACGCGCAAGCTACATGCGCTTACCTCGACTTTCCATTATGCATAAATTTCTACAAAACCAAGTACATATTATAATAGTACAACAAAAAATAAATCTGTAATTAACTTGAAATCCACCCAAATCGGAAAATGGGAGAGTGAAATAATAAAATTGCTGCCTTACAACATTTTATACTCCGCAAGTAACTTTGATTAGTTTTTATTACACTTCAAAAACTTAGTTTTGAATCAAAAATCCTAAATTTTTCATCATAATACCAAAAATTCGAAGTAAAAATACTATAATGCGAGCAAAGCAACTCTTTACTAGATAAAAATCGTCGACACACTAACATAAAAATGTTAAATAAATCGTTATCCCTTTTCTCTAGACCAATATAGGGGGTTTCCCGAAATATGAAGATACTTATTTCAATAAATCACCGTTCAACAGAAATCTGTGTCATATACTCATAAAGACCTCGCCGAAAAGACATGTGTCATTCTCGTACCAAAATTAGTGTAGAAATTAAAAAAATTGATCATTAAATTGGACAGTGAATAGTGTAATTGCCCGTGATTTTTGATTCAATACGTCATCCAGAACTTCCAAAAAACCAAATCTCTAGAGATAGTTGCTCGGCGTCAAATCAATCAAAAGCTGAACGAACGGCAAATATGTCTAATAGAGAGGAGTATAAAACAGAATCGTAAGCTCAGTGCTCCAACGATCGCTGCCAAAGTTCATCAACGCGAAAAAATAGCGATAAAACCTCAGACAATACGCAATTGTTTGCATAAACAAGAGTATCGTGGATATCCGGCGCGTAGCAATTAATTTATCGAAAAAAAATATTAAAACGCGCTTGGAATATGCATTGGGATAAGTGAGTGAGCCCGAAGAGTTCTGGAAAATTGTTATTCCCTCGAACGAAAGTAAATTATATGTTTTTGGTTCAGATAGGAGAGTAATGGTGTGGCGAAAATCCAACACTGAACTTGTAATGAAAATTATTGACCCCCTTGTCGACTTATCCTCTGAAGTTAAGGAACCGGGATTACGTTAGCAGAATAGACGAATTTAGAGGTCCGGTGCGTTATCTCTGGCAGGCTAAGCTCAAGGTTAGGGTGTGGGGATTCCGGACATAAATTCGTGCTAGATTGGATCGCACTTAGGACAAGGACTAGCGAAAGACATAGCTTGCACCGCCCATGTATTAGCCGAAGAACAAGAAAAGATACTTTCCGGCCAACCATGGGGGGATCTCGACAGAAGAAAAAAAAAGAACGGAAGATGGAATGAAGAGGGCTAAGGATGCACCACCGAGCATCGAGAAGAGGAACCGCCACAATTAACACCACAGGGTGGAAATGGCTATGATCTCCGTCTACACGCTCAGCGTACAAGGAACACCGAAGAGGAACGGTCCAGCGCCCTCGCGACGCCAGCGCCGGAATCCGCTGGAGCTCCCCTCCCTGACGTAGCCGGACTAATAAATTAGCAGACCATATTGTGGGTTGAAACCAAGGGTACGAAGAGAGAAGACGAATGGAAAATGAAAATACTATTTATAACTCGAACGTTTTAGAGCAGGGAGGCCCGAGACACAATCAAGTGGAACGCCATATGGCAGAAGGTCCCGTTCTCCCACCTCTGCCATACGGACCAACATTTAGACGCTCATACTCCTCACTCCGCTCACCCCACAGTAAATAAAAAACTACCTAGTTTGATTTCATAACCCCTGTTAGGGTATACATATATTTATTTACAAATCCAATTAATAATAAATTCCACGGCCGGGGGTAACCCACTCGACACCCCCGGTCACAATTCGGGTAGTTGCGGGACGGAACTGTATAGAAGGTGGTTGGGGTTATCAACAAAAAAAAATCACCCAGAAATACATAAATACATAGTAACAAATCAAAAAAAAAAATATAAATGGGAAACCCCAACAAAAAAATTTTTGGTGTTCACTTACCGATTGGTTCCGGATCCTCCCAAAGCTTTGATAGATCCTGGTATCTGTATGAAACCAAAAGAACGAAAAAAAGTCCATGGTACCTATCCCCTTAGGCTCGAATTTTTATGGTAAGGTTTCCTTACAACGGTTTGTACTCTAACGCTTAATGAGTTGAAGTATGGGCCAAACCTTTCAACCACCTCCTCCCCGCGAAAATTACTCCCGCGCACAATCCAACCACTCCAATGTTGTGTTTGTGAGGATTGTTTTGTTGCCCCTCCTGGGTCTGCACGACGGTTTCCGGCTCAATGGGTACCTCCCTGGTTATCCTGGGATTCTACGACCACGCGCCGGTCACCTTGGTGAATCGCCTACGGACTGCTCTCTTTGCCCCACCAAATGGGTATTCCCGTGGTGCCTGGTTTGGTTTATGTTAACGTTGGATGGTTGCGTTTTGGTGTTCCTTTCCCCCCACCCCTTTTTTTTAAATTTATTTTTGGTGATTATTTGTTTAGTTTAGGGGCCCGACGCGACGGTCCTCGTACCTTATTTTCCCCGGCCCGTGACCTAATTGAGGCACACCACGGTTCCGTTCATTTAATATGGGCCCAAATCCTTGACCCTCGGGTACGCACGATTAAATTTTTTTTTTTACTACACTATAGCGAACTCAAGATTCAAAGAAAAAACATTTGTTTTTCTTTTTCGCTCTACTGGTTTGCACATCCCAAACAAAAAACTCAAAACTGACTTCCATTTTTTTTTCTTCCTCTTTTTTTTCAAGAAATTCGCCGCTCGCTAGATATCCTATAAAAAAAACAATTCCCGCCATAACTCGTTGGAAAAAGAAAACACCCGGGAAATTTTTCCAACAAACTTAAGTAAAACATGATGGTGGAAGAGACATTTAACCTTTATTGAAAGCATAACGAACCGGTTTGATTATTTGGGCATTTTTAAGGATAATTTGTTAATTATTGCTGAGAAAATAGAACATGGGCAAGATTTTAGCTCCGCACATGAAATTGACCCAAACGATTCCTCAAAGCTGATCATTCCCCAGCCATCAGATCTCAACCCCATTGATAATTTATGACATTATTTGGAGCGAAAGGTCCGTGAACACCAAATTATCAGTAATGAACAATAAAACGAGTCATTGTGGAGGAATGTGCCAAAAATAGACCCAAAATAAATCGAAAGCTTTCTTTTTCAATGAAAAGAAGGTCGCAAAGTGTCATTGCATGAATAGATTACAACACCAAATATGAGACCTAATTTTTTTTTACCAAATTCCCTCAACTTATTCTGTGGTAATATAACATAACCACTTAAGCCGAGATAAGTGGTTTTGTTGAACTCTATTCCAACCGGCAGTATTTGCCGTTATTTCTTTCCTCTCAATTTTTCATCAAAATCGGACTATTTTTGACCAAATTATGAGCGAAAAATAAAACCACTTATGTCTCTTTCTGGTGTGTAGACCCAACGATAATTTAATAATTTCCCATCCTTTTTTCACAAATTAATTTTAAATTTAATTTTGCTCTCCTGCAAAGTAGCTAAACAATAGATAAGTGGTTTTGTTGAATTGCCACAGATTTATGTGTACGGACATAATTGTCAAATAACATCGTTTTAGGCTGCTTAAATAGTAAATAATTTCAAACGTGAAAATAATTTATATCATAATTACATATTATTATTTTCAGGTCTTAAATGTAATTTGAATTTTGAAAAAATAAAAACTGATTTTTTTGTTTGATTTGATTGTTTTTTTATCAATGTTTCCTTAACCGTGCTGAAACGTGCTGAACGGAAAATTTGTTGATACAGTGAATGTCCGTTTTGCTACATTACCCACCAGTTTTCCAAAAAACCCTAATTTTGGGTCAAAATTGCCCAAGAAAATTCAAAGTAATTTAACTTTCTATTTTGGTTACTAATGGCTTTTGACTAAACCATTGTTAGAAAGTCAGACAAAGATACTCATACTAAAACGCAGACTCACAACTTAAACTGAAACTTAGACAATCAAACCGTTACTCAAACTGAGCCACTAAACTCACACTTGAACTATGACAAGCAAACTGAACTTCAGAGTATAAGTTACAAATAGAAAACAAATAAGTAGTGGATTCATAGTGTAATTTAGATAAATGATTGGTATCATTTCTGTTGTCGTACTTTTACTTTACTTCCCCTGCATCGTAACATTTTTATGTGTGGTTGCCATAACGGCATGAAAGCTGTAACCCAAGAACTTAGCCGGATAGTGGCACAACTCCGAAACCTACTGTCACCACGTGGAGCTGCCCTGGGTGCAGTCACACTTTAATTTGCTGTTGACACGTGTTTTTTGGGGATAATGAAGAGTCAAAAGTAAATATGAGCTCCGGAATCCTTTTTTGCGGTTAAAAATACTCCGGCAACGATATATCGGGAGTAAACGGTACAAGAAAAATACTTTGGTATTTTCTTGGGCAATTTTGACCCAAAATTGGGGTTTTGTGGAAAACTGATGGGTGATGGAGCAAAACGGGCATCGGATTCGTATTCAGCGCATCAAATACACGCTACATAAGAATTTATATGTCAGACCTCGGGTTCAGAATTTTTTTTTTGTGTGCCGGTGTTATTAATCTTTATTTTTTTCTTATCATTCATAGGTTTTTTAATTTTTATTGGTTTAATTTTAGATATTTTCTAAACCTTAATTTTAAAAGCTTTATTTATATGGTATTTCTTTTTGATCAAATAACTTTACTAGCTTAACCTTAAGCCTTGTTCTCATTAGTCAAGTTACTTGATTTCAAGTTTACGTTCATATATGTATATTCAAGTTAATTTAGTCAAGTAGTTGTTTAAAATGTCGTCGAATGTTTCACAAAACTTCACAGGATTGTTGAAGTTACAAAAAAATTATGATTTCTGCACTACTCCAATTCAGTTTTGCAGGTGTTAAAAATTTTAATTTCACTAGTTTGATAAAGTACTTTCCACACTACTAAATTTTTTAATGTAGTTCATCTCAGCCGACTTGACTTGAATACAAAAGTTGAAAGGTCCTCTAAAGCATTGGGCTACTAAAGCATTCATTATGCTGTTTTATCTGAATTATGTAAAGCCTTTCAACTGAATTTCGATATTGTAGATTTTAAATCCAAGCAATTACTAAAATTGTCAAAGTGAGAGAGAACAATTTAAAGATTTTCCCCCCGCGCATAAATACTCCTTCCGCATAAATTGGTTAAGTATTTTCTACTTTGTTTAATAAATTGCAACTCTAGAGAATCTTTCCTAGCCTTAGCGAAAGCTTAATAATGCAGATTGAACTTTCATATCTGCAAAACCTATCATTTATTCATACAAAAGGTCTCAAAACGACCCTCTCTAAAACTTCCACTCTTTCAAGCTTTTTTCAAATTTCAATTCACCATTATGAATATTTAAGATTTTTCATCAATTTATCTTAATTAATATTAACGTTATTTTTTACGCTGTACCATAATCGAATTTACATCATTCCCCGCGCTTCGATGTTGTATTTTCTTCGTTACACACTCATACCCGCACAAAGAAAGACCAACCGTAAAAAAAAGTTAAATAGAAATAAAAAAAAAAAAGGATTTTCACAATTAAATGTTAAATGATCGAATGTAGAACGATTTAAAAATAGGCAAAAAAAAGGAAAATTTTCATTTTTTTCCCATGTAACAAGGCAAAACATAACACAACGATTATAAAAACAACAAAAAAGCAATAAAAGACTATAATGAAATAAATTTAATTTAATAACAATTTCCTGTTTGATAAGGAAAATATTTTTTCCCCAAAAAGGAGATAAAAATCCTTTATTTTGTTATTTTTTTAATTTTTTAACTTTTCTAACATCCTTTTATTTAACTTTTGTTGGCTCGGTTGGAGAATGCGGAATAGGAAGAGAATTTAAACGATTTTAATTTTAATTTAATTTCATTTTTTATTTTTGTATTTCTTCAAATCCAATTAAAAAAAAAAAATGTTCAATATAAGAAGTTGAATACATTGTGTGTATTGTGTTTGTGTTCCATAGCAGTTTATGTAACGTTTCGATACGAAGACGATAGTCATTAAATGAGTATTTTATCACCAATTGTGTATTTGAAAGGTTGTTATCTTAATTATGTATACATTACCGTTGCGCTGTAAGAACATTTTAATTTTGTTACCGTTCCGATGACACCCATAGAGATACACATTTCTATAAACAAGAATAATGAGTTGATTACATGATAAAACAAATGTGTCATTAGCTTTCGTTATTTCAACAACATAATGACATTTGTAATAACACCAAAAATAATGTACATAAATAAATAAATCTTGGTTTAGAAAAAAATTGAAAATTTATTAATCTTATTGATTGGGCAAATACACAAAATGAAATTATCATCACGCATTTCCTTATGTTTTTTTTTGTACTTGTTTGCCGAAAGCAAATTAAAATAGGAAATTCACGCAGATGCTGTTCTGCAATCAATTTTATTTGTTTCATATGTCACGTATACTTTATATGTACATACATACTGTATATTGTACTCGTATCGTCTAAACATGATGGCAGATTTGAACAAAATAGAAAATTATTATTAAATTTTTTTTTTTTTTGAATCACGATGATGACTAACATATGGTTTTTTTTTTTTTTGCTTTTTTATGTTTAGGTTCACAAGCACCACGGATTACAGAGCATCCCATTGATACAATTGTACCGAGGCATGAACCAGCCACACTGAATTGTAAGGCAGAGGGGTCACCATCGCCTACGATTCAATGGTATAAAGATGGTACACCATTGAAAATTTTGCCTGGTTCGCATCGAATATTTTTGGCTGAGGGTGAATTATTTTTTCTTAAGGTAAGAGCTTTTTGGGTATAATTCTATTTATTGATTTTAGGTGATTTCGGCTTTCGTAAAACAGAATTATTACCATTTTTTACGGTTGAACAAGTTAATCTCACATATTTTACGTTTTTCAAATTTCAAAATATTCAGAAACTTGTGGAATGGTTTGTTTATTTTTTAATTTGAAGCAACAAATTATCATTTGCTGGAAATTCGGTTGATTTGGAAAAGCAGCGAGAATTAACGAGCTTATGATTTTGTGGGTTGTACAATTTTGTCCGGCAGGTCTTTTTTTAGAAAGCCCGGTAATTTTTTAATCTTTTTGTTAGATCCACGGGTATCTGCGCGGCTTCAGGCCATTGCGTGAAACGATCTATTATATGGTCAAACAACAACTATGATTTTCGGATGGCTGTAAAGGGCCTAATATGTCAATATGGATTTCACAAAATCGATTAGTGTCGACAGGATAATTGCCACACGGACTTTTAACGTGCTTTGTGACTTTGCATTTTTGACAGTTGGCGCAATATTTTGCCAACAATCGGACGTCTTTGTTAATTGCTGGCCAGGCGAACTTATTCCGAATTAATTTAACGGAGCTACGTATTCCCTGATGTGATACATTATGAAATGTTTGGGAAACTCTCCGAAGAAGACTGTTATTGTTCTTCAATAACGTTTTTAGCTCGCCATCATTGGATTGTTCATCCGCCATGAGTGAATAATCTATATTACTCGGAATCGTTAAAGCATCGACCCGAGAAAGGGCATCAGCTATATAATGTTGTCCTTACCGAAGACGTGCTGAATGTTGGTTGTATGTTGAGTAACCAGGTCAAGATGCCTGCGCTGACTGGGTGAAACTTTTTGTAAGTTTTGCTGTAGAGCGTATACGTGCGGAGTTTGTGGTCGGTATATAGAATAAATTCCCGGCCGTCGACGAAATAAAGTGCTTGATTGCCGCGGATGTCGCCAGCAGCTCCCTATCATAAATGCTGTATTCTTGCTCCGAAGTTGTGAGCTTTCGCGAAAAGAAACTCAGCGGTTGCCCACTCTCTGTCGTGTACTGTTGCACTACGGCTTCGGTTGATTGATTTGACGCGTCTACCATGATTGCCATTTTTGGATTTGGCAACGGATGAGCTAGTTGTGTAGTTTCTGCTAATTGTGTTTTACAACGCTCGAAACCTTAGCTCAACTGATCGCACCAATCGACTTTGCTGTTGTCGTTTTTCTTTAGTCCTTTATGGAATTCGTACAATTTGACTTGTTCTTGAGCTGCGTTTGGCAGTAATTCAACATGCCCAACAATCTTTAAATGCCTTTAGTTGTAGTTGGACGCGTGAAATTTACATTTATTCAAATTAGTGACCAGACCGGCATCCTGTAATCGCTGAAATGTTATTTTCAGATGCTCGATGTGCTGGTAGATAATGGCCGATGCAACTAAAACATCGGCGATATATGGGAAATCAAATTTTACGTCACGCAAAATCGAATAAATGAGCCGCTGAAATGTTTGAGCCGCATTTCGCAAACCAAATGTCATATGAGGGAACTGTAACAAACTGAACGGAGTGCTTATGACCGTTTTTTCGATATCTGCCTCATCAATTGGAACCTAATGATCACCTCGCACGAGGTCGATTTTTAAGAAAATATGACAGCCCTCCATCTGATGGCTGAAATTCTTGACAAACGGTATTGGGTATCAGTCGGGCTTCGTTTTTTAATTTAGACCGCGGTAGTCTCCACAGAGCCTCCAGCTCCATGTCCTTTTCTTAGTGATATGAAGCGGGCTAGCCCAATTACTCTTAGACAGTCGACATATGAATTGTTTTAACCAGAGGTCGATTTCTTTCCTAGTGTTGAGTCTTTGAACTTTCGCTGAACACGGTTGGCCCTCTGTTTCGATTTTATGTACAACGTTATGTTTGATCGTATTGAATGTCGGCGTTTCGTGAATAATGCTTGAAATTGTACAATAAATTGCGAATGTGTGGATTCCATGCATCCGTGTTTATTATCGTTAGCTGATTGATGGCGAGAAAATTGGGTTTCCATTTATTGACATAGTAGTCAACGGATCAATCAATCTCTTATTTTTCACGTCAACCAATAGACCATAGTGTAGCAGAAAATCGGCTCCGATAATACATCTGTCAACGTTAGCGATCTAAAACTTCCTGCGAATGGACGACGTAGATCTAAGTGCAGAGTGAGGTTTTTTGTGCCAAACGTTTTGGTCGTTGTCGAATTTGCCGCAAACAATTTTAAATCTGATTATACGTATTTTTCCTGAGAAGTTGGGATTATGACAGTGATATCGGCTCCGGTGTCGATGAGGAATTGCTGTTTTGTGAGGTGGCAATTTGGGTGGGTTCTATCACTTGCCGCGAAGAGTGATAAGGGATAAGAGGGGTACAAACAATTACGGCTAACTACAATTAATTAAAATGACCATTATCACTGTGTAACACAACTGTGGGACGCTAAATAGGGCAAATACTTCGTTTTTTAAACAATTAACTAGACTCGCGGCAGTTGCTTTTACTAAAGTTTTAATATAAATGAATTTAGCTAGATTGTCTAACCACAATGAAGATTGTAATTTTCTCCGTAGCCGAGCGAGAATAAGGTCCTAGCAAATCTTTATAAATTTTCCGCCAAGGTCTTTCAGGAATGAATAATTTGCCTAATGGCGGTCTAGAGAGTTGGTTAGTAGCCTTAGACTTTTTACATATTTCACAATTAGTGATATATTTGTGAACCTCAATAGCCATTTTAGGCCAATAATAAAGATGGCCCATGCGTTCGAGGGTTTTATTCAGAATTGTTATGCTCTTTTTTTATTAAATCTAGCGTATGAGTTGTAGGAATCCACAATTTCCACACAGACATGTCAGTTACAGAACCATCTCTCTTTGGCTAAATCTGGATTAGTATCTTATTGTTTTGTACGCGGAGATTTGGATACTGTTGAGGACATGTCTTGATTTGGAAACGTAATTTTTGGTAATCCACGTCACCTACACTGGTATCATCAAAAAGACTATAATGTCGAGTAGTTTGAGATCGGATGATATTTCAGCAATTCTGTCGCAACATACGCGAGACAATGCATCCGCCACCACATTCTCCTTTCCTTCCTGGTGAATGATTGTAAAATCGAAAGTTTAGAGCTTTAGGCTCTACCTCGCGAGTGGACCACTTAAGTCCTTCTGTGTCATTAACCACTTAAGGCTCGCTGGTCGGTGATAATGGTAAACCTATAACCTTCAATATACGGGCGAAATCGCTTGACACTAAAAACCACTGCTAGACATTCTAGCTCGGTTATTCTGTAGTTTCGTTGTGCCGGGTTTAGTTCCTGTGATATAAAGGCTATAGGCCTCTCATTACTATCGACGCCCAATTGAAAGAGTACACTGCCAATTCCTTGGGTACTAGCGTTGCAACGTATGGTAAAATGATGATTCAGATGGTCAAATGCAAAATTCGCTTCATCATTCCATTGAAACTTAACGCCTTTACATAATAAATTAGTGATGGGGGCGGTAACGTCAGCGTAGTTTACACTAACAATCGTCGCGTTTGCTTCAGAGTGGTTGGTACTGGAAAATTCTTAATACCTTTGACTTTAGCAGGATCCGTTCTTAATCTACGCTCTCCAATGATGTATCCTAAATATTTCGGTTCTTTTAATAAAAAGTGACTTTTTTCAATATTAATGGTTACTCCGGCTCTTGACAGTAATTCCGCTACAGTCTTGAGTAGTACCAGGTGCTCATCGAACCCAGCTGAGACTATAAGCAAATCGTCCAGATAAACAAACTTATTTTCTCGAAGCTGGTGAGGTATAACTCGATCCATCAGTCTGCTCATGGTTTGCGGTGCATTGCACAATCCAAACGATATGACGCAAAACTGATAAAGGAGACGGCCTGGAACTATAAAAGCAGTAATCTCTTTGGACTGTGGAGAAAGCGGAATTTGCCCCAAGCCTTCTTTAAGATCTAGGCTACTGATATATTCGTCCAAGAAGGCCATTTATCAATGGAAGAGGATTTTTAGTAACACTTTTCCTGGATACCAAGCATAGTCTGTGCTTGTCATTCGGTGTTTTAACTAACTCAATCGGGAGCTCCACGGACTGGAACTTACCTCAATCAACTAAAGTGAAGTTTATGACAAAAAAAAAATGACAAAAAAAAACGAAAACCTGACAACAGAAGAGTTTATACACTAAAAAGTGTAGGTGAAGTTTGATTACCATTAACAAGTATTCATAGAAATAGGTACACAGATCTGACTATGATAAGGTGTTCAGTAGGATTTCATTATGCCAAACGATATTTTTGCGCGACCCTCAGGGGGTCAGTTCTTATTTTAACAAATTTCTCTATATGAAATACTACAGGCATAAAAAAGTTGTCGACGTTGTCTACGAATAGTCGACGTTGTCGACGTTGTCTACGAGTTGTCGCCGTTGTCGACGGTTGTCGACGCATTCGCGTAAAAATTAATACTCGACGCGTAATCGCCCATCTCTGATTCTGGTCAAATTAAAAAGAGAAGCTTATTACAAATCGTATGCATTAAGTTAATATACATTACATAGATGGCAGTGATGGCAGTAAAAATTTCTAAAATCGTACCAAAAATTGCCACCTGGGAAAATTTCAAGTTCAAAAATTGTAGGAAAATCAAATTCTCCAAATATTAAGAACGTGTCATAATTTTGTGATTAAACCATTTTTTTTTGTATTTTTCTGTATAAATCTGAGACATCTAATATACACTAGTAAAACTAAAGATAAATTTAGCAAGTATTATTTTAATTCGTCAGAGCCAACTTTGATGTATTTTAGAAATAATTTAATTTTAATATTTCTGCAATTAATATTTATTTAATACCAATACAGCCTTCTGATATATTGTTGTTAAAAATATGTAGAAAACTTTTATGTAAAAATTTTATAATATTTTGGCTTTTTTCATTGAAAAACTTGAAGCTAAAAAACACCATTTTTACTATGGATTGCTAAGGAAATCAGTGAAAAATTATACCACTAAAAAAGCTTCTAAAAAGTACATCATAATGATTATGGCTCTATACTCTAGAAGGCTCTGTTTGAAGCCTATTGGCTTGGGTTGATCCGGCACTATTTGCAAAGTCAAAACTCGCCCTAACCACTGATGGGTATTCAAATTAAATAGTGTGCCATATAGTGTCTGATCGACCCAAGCCAATAGGTTACGAATGTTTACCAAACAATTATCTGACAATACAATTTGTTATGTACCAGTTACAATTTACAGTAGAAATAATTGGAATACTTAAACTTTCCGTAAACTTCGATTCCTTAGCTTAAATTGACATTGTGACCTTTACAAAAAATCGAATGGTTGTTGATCAAACAAAGGTAACAAGCTTTAACCCTAGTTTCATTGTCCACGATATAATAATCAGCCCCCTTAATATATGGATTATTCACTCCATTTACCGCTGAATATGGATTATTCACTCAGTTGACATACTCGTATTTGACACGTATACATAATTATCTAAATAAACATTTTGTATTATTTGTTTCCATTTCAAAGCCCATGTAATTGACAAATTCCAAACCCAATTTCCAACACTCAATTACATTAATAATTTATTTGGATTTTACTTTTCTGCTTAAACATTGCGTCTCACTAAATATTCCAATTATATGTTTGTCTGCCGTATACACACAACCAACATCAAAACACATTAAGAACCTCCAACCATATGGTATAACGTTATAAAAATAAAATACATCGGAATTTTTCCAACCAAAACAACCAGCACACGAGGAAATAAAATCGAGAAAGTAATTCCAGCACAACACTACCACCACCACCGCCAACATAAAAAAACCGAAAAAAAGCTTAACATAAAAAATAAAACAAAAACATTCAAGAGGGAAAGTTAATTCATCCGTTTTTATTCCTTTTTTTTGTTTTTTTTTTCAAATTTTAATTAGACTTTTGGTGTTGCTGTATTTTATTTCCACTGTGCCTTCCTTCCACTCTAACATAATATATAATTCAACCGACAACTAAGAAAAAGACGACGGAAATATGAAAATTAAAGTAACGAGAAAATATTTGAGCAAGAGAAAAGTATTTAGACTAGAATGGAGGGGGTGGCGGTGTACTTGTTATATACATATAGGGACTGAATGCAGGAACTGAAAAATTATAACAATACCGTATTAAATATTGATACAACAACAATGCATATTTTATAGTCACAGTATATAATAAAGGAAATAACAATGAAGCCCAACCACTTCTATACCTCTCGCGCGCATTTTGTACTTGTAAGAGTTTTTCACACTTTCCACTGTATTTGACAAAGATGATATTTTGCTCCGTATAAATATAATATTGTTTGTCTTAAAGACGATTTTTTTTTTTTGTATTAAAAATACCACCATCGAGCAGCTGTTAAAAATTTATGATTTTATGAAGATTAGAATTTAAATAAAAATTTTGAGCTGGTGGAGGATGATTCTTGCCTTCATTTTTTATGTTGTCGTCATTATTTATGTGCTTTTTTTTCTATGAAAATCGAAAGTTGTGTGTGAGTATATTCCTGTACAGTGAAAGCGTACCCATATTTACGACAATAACCATAAAGACAGAATGTGACACTAAAAGGCGTGTAAGGTGGTTGCAATACGAGGTTGATTTACATTTTCTTTTTCCTTCATTAACCATTCTGATTTGGCAGCCGCTTTTTTTATTGTTTAATAGTGTGGAATGGTCTTCATCCATAGAAAGTCTATAGGGAAGATTCGTGTGCCTACAATGATGAAGCTTTCGAGTAAATGTTGAGGTTTGAAGCTTTTCTTCAGAAAAGATTGTTTGTCTTGAAATTAATTTTTATTAAAGCGTAATGAAGGGACGGTACTCAATAAATATCTAAATAACTGATTTTGCATGAAAGCTTTAGGAAGTTTAAAATGAAATGATTCTTTTAATTAATCAATAAAAGCGTGGACAAACGTATTACAAACGATTTGCTCAAAATCTCAGCTTTTATAATACCTTTCATAAATTCTAATTTGTATCATCTTTCTACGTAAATGGGTTTCTTTCTGTTTTTTTTTGCTTTACGTTTTCGGTAGTCAACAGTTTCAGGATCCCGATAAGGTAATTCATGTTATCTCAAGATCGACCGGATTAGCTTAGTTTTGGTTTACCGTTACGAATCAAGTGCTCTTATTTTCTTCTCCCAGCATTTTCAATTTTATCAAATTCTCTAATTGGAAATCAAACATTTATACGATCGAAGTTTATTCTGTGATTTTACATAATATCCCTTATGATCGTTAAAATTGTAACTGCTATATTAAGAATTCTATGTATTTTTGAGCAGATTGCAATTCAAATCTTTATTTGAGCGATAGTATTTTATGCTTGTGAATTTTTACCAGAGCATGATTTTTAAAAAAAATCAAATATTTCGTAATATGATCTAAATTATTGAAACTCTTGAAATTCTCTAAATTTAAAAATTGCTTGTCTTACACTTAGTTCTAAAAAGTTCTATCATTTTATTAAAATCGTACAAAATCTACACATATTTTTAAAATATAATATACACTGATGCAATTAAGTATCGCATCAAAGTAATTTTCATATACGATACATAAACTCTCCAGAATTATTCATTATGTATATTCTACTAAATTACTTCAGTCTAAAAAGCAAAGTATTGAATCCTGTCACAAATGACGAAAAATTTCAGCAAAAAAAAAATATCCGTCCATATGTCTGGACGTCTGGATGTGTGGATGTCTGGATGTCTGTACCCATGGTATCTCTAGAACGGCTTGTCCGATTCAGATTTTTTTCGCCAATCTGTTTCTATGGTTAAGGCGGAGATTTAAAAAGTTTTCGGAACCTGTACGTCAAGAATGTCAGCTACCTGCTATACGAATTGATCCAAAACACCTAATCATGAAAATTTTGAACCTTGAGATTTTTGGAGATTTATCTGTTTTGAGGTCCCCTGAGTCCGAAAAAGTGGGTTTCGAAATGGTGTCTGCCTGTTTCTCTGTCAGTCTGTGTCCTCTCTACAGCCCAGATGGTTTAACTAATCGAACTGAAACTTCAGATTTAAGCTTTTTGATAAATTGGGAGGTCCAAAATACATATAGGTGACACTGTAACGTGATAACTATCGTAAGCAAATTTTTTCACTGATATTTTGGACTGAATTTTATGCTAAATTTGAGTTTAAATTGGATGAAATATAAAGCGGAAACTTTTGGGCCAAATTTAGTTAGGATTTTATGGATAATTTTGGGCTGCTACTTAGGCCATGTTGGACTAAGCTGTAGGATAAATGTTAATTGAATTTTAGGCTGAATTGTTTACGAGTACGTAGTTTGAGGCTGAACTTCAGTCCAAAATTTTGGCCTTTTTTTAATGCTAGCTTTTGAGTTGAACATAAGGTTGATCCTTAGCCTCAATTTGGAGCTGAGGTTTATACTGAATTAGTCTAAATATTTTATTTGCTGAATTTTGAATTGAATTTGAGGCTGAATTTTGACCTATATTTGAAGCTGAATTTATGCTAACATTTTGGTTTTTGACAGAATTTTGATTGAAACTGGATGTAAATTTTAATTTGAGCTTGAATTAAGGCTGGATTTAGGGCTTAATTGTTGGGCTACATTGTGGATAAAATTTGACGTTAAATTGCTGATTTTTATCCTGAGATTTAGGCTCATTTTTGAGCTGGAGTTATATCTGAATTTCGAACTAAGCTTTAGACTGAATTTTGAATAGAATTTAAGGCGAAATTTTGCCTACATTTTAAGGTGATTTGTAGAATGACATTTTTTCATGAATATTATTGCTAAATTGGTTCAAATTTAAAGCGCGTTTCAGGCTGACATTTTTAGCTAAATTTTAGCTCAATTATGTTATATTTAATTTTTATGCTAAATTTTAAGGGTAAATTATAGACTATTTTAAACCTGATTTTTGGGTTAAATTTTATCCAATGGGATCTTATTAGATGGGATTTTGAGCATAATTTAAAGCTGAATTTAGGCACTAATTTTAAGTTGAAATTTACATTAAAATTTTAAGTAAAATTGTGGCTGAATATTGTGATTATATTTTTGGTTAATTTCGGGATATGTTTTAGACTCAGTTTTGAGCTGAATTTTAGGTTAAATTTTAAGCTGATTTTGAATCTAAAAGTAATGCGAAATTTTAAAATGAATTGGGATTGTTATTTAGGCTGCATTTAGTTTGCGTTTTAGACTGAATTTTGAGTTAAATTTGAACCAAATTTAGGGATTAATTTTATGCTAAATTTTGGGATCATATTTAGGCTGAAATTTCGGGCTGAGTTTAAGAGTAATATCGTGCATCAAGTTGAGCCAAATTATAAGCTGACATTTAGATGGACATTTTTGCTGATTTTTATGATACATCTTTGCTTAAATTTTTTTAAGTTCTAAGCTCAATTTTAGGTTAAAATTGTTTGCCTAATTTTATCCTGAATTTTAAGATGAATTTCCTGCTGAGTTTTGGGCTGAAGAAGATCCTGTTAATTTTATGAAACAGTGCTTTCGTAACGATTATATTTTAGGCTGAATTTTATACGAGTACTTATCTTTAGGCCAACTTAGGCTTAATTTTGAAACTGAACTTCAGTCTAAAATTTTGGGCTGATTTGAATGGTTGATTCTGAGTATCAGTTTGGAGCTGAGATTTATGTTGAATTACTCCAGATATTTAAGCTGAATTTGAGGTTTGATTTTAGACTATATTTTACTCTACATTTTGGACTGAATTTTATATTAAATAGGACTAATTTTTAATTTTAAGCTGAAACTGCTGACTGAATTTTGAATTTAATTTGAAGCTGAATTTTATATTGTTGGTGAATATAAGGCTAATTTTAAGACTAAATGTGTCCTATGCTAAATTTATTGCTAAATTGTGGTATACATTTTATGATGAATTTTGGACGAGCTTCAAACTTAATTTTGAACAAATTTACTAGGGTTTTAGGCGTTATTTTAAAGCAAAATTTAAACTGAAATATTCAGATAAATTTTAGTCAAAGTATTTAGCTTGATTTTTAGCATGAATTTTAAACCTATTTTGTTCCTAAGTTGAGACTAACTTGAAGCTAAATTTTAGACGAGAATTTTATGCTAAATTTTTGGTTAAAATTCCTTAAAATAAAATTTTGGGCCAAATTTTTGCTGATTTTTAACCTTAATTTTGAGATGAATTTTACACCGAATTAAAGGCAAACGGAAGGTTGTTTCGCGTAGATCTTGTAAATTTTATAAAACATTGCTTTCGTAATGGTTTATTTTAGGCTGAATACGATTTCTTCGGCATAAAAGTTTGGGCTGATTTTAAGGCTAGATTATAGGCTAATCCATAACTTGCTAACGGATCGAAGTAATTTCTTTGGAAATATAAAGTGTAGCAGTTACACGGCATTAATAAAGGAGGTACATTTTAATGGTAAGCACTTAATTTGGATTAATGTAAGAAATGTCATTCAGAGGCAAAAGCGACAACGTCATATCTCATTAGTCATTGCCAAGAGACAACGATCACCTTGTGATTGCGATTTATGTTCGTTCCAAAAGAGGCTGTCAAAAATGTTCAAACATTTTGTTGATCCAAAACCGTTTTTCCCTGAAAAAAGTACGTCCTTCTGTCTGGATGTCTTGATGTCTGTCTGTATCCATGGTATATGGAGAACAGCTTGGCCGATTTGAATATTTTTGTCTCTGGTTCTATTGTCAAGGTGATGAATTGAAAAGCTTTTCGAAGCTGTACGTCAAGAACATCTGATACGTGATATTAACACGTTGAAAAATTTTTGATAAATGCTGTATGATTTTACATTATATGCGCGTTTCTCACTGAGCATTTCGGTTTATTGGTAGAATTGGCACACAATAATTTTGGATTCGTCCTCTTACCCGAAGAATACTCTGCTCATCTATAAACCGATGCAAACTTATTAGATTGCTTTGTTTTGGTAGCGTTTCGTGGATTTGTAATTCAAACATCTCTGCCGAATACTGAGCTCGTTGAATCCCTCTTATCAGGATGTGTTCCGCTTGATCGATTTCTTTACGGACCGTATCTCTTTTCCCTTACCGGTTTTGTAGGTTACTGATATATCTTCGTATGAGCTCCAATATCTTAGTCATTTTGCTGAAGCTGGAATATCTGTTAAGGACATTTTGCATAAAATCGTTCGACGTTACTACAAAATTTTCCTCTTCAACATCGACTAACCATTCAGGTCCGAATCACCACAGCTTACTCTTGGTTAGTTCTATAGCATTTGTACCTCGGGATGCAATCACCGCAGCACTCGCGTTTATATAGCTGGATTTTTTCACTTGATCTGTTCGAAACAAAAGTTGTTCATCATCTTGGATGTTCTGCTAATCAGTCTAATACGATTTATGGATCTGTGAATAGGGAAACATTAGTGATTTTCACAATTAAGTACTCTTCCACCGATTTCATGAGCTTTGTTAATAACAAAGCACCCATAAATTCCAATCGAGGTAAGCTAATCTGCTTCACCGATGCTACTCTACTCGTGATTTAGATGCAATTATGGTAGAAACCACACCGTGACCTGTATCCATCAAAGCGTAAACTACGGCAGCATAAGCGTTTTTGCTTGCGTCGCAAAAACTAATCAGTTTTACTTGGCTGCCTAATTCTATCCATCTTGGAATGCGAATAATGTGTGACTCGTATAATTCATCTTTGATCTCCATCCATGTGTGGGGGAACCTCATTATCCCAATTCACGCTTTGCATCCAGAGCTTCTGAAACAGAATTTTCGCCTTTATTATTATCAGAGACAACCAGCTAAACGGGTTATAAATGCGACTCGCGTCTGATAATAATGTGCGCTTCTTGTATAGATTGCGATTCAAAATGTCAACCTTGAACTGGAATACATCTTCCCATCTTTCTCCTTAATGTCTTTCTCCGTTGTGTTGTGGATGAATAATCGGAGTTCGTTACTGTTTGTGAGAAATTTTCTTAGTTTGAATTTGAAACCACGAACTCCTAATGCGTTTGTTACTTGCTGTATTAATTTTTTAGCACATGGTATTGAACTTGCTTCTGTCATTATATCATCCACATACATATCATGAAGTATGGCTTCTGCTGCTCCTTGCTGAGTTGGCTGTAGTTGCATACCTATGGACATGGCTGTTAGAGTCCGAATTGCTAAACAGCTGCAGGTGCGGTACTATTAGTTAGCGTTTTCAGTTCATATGTATCTAGCTGATGATTTGGACTGATTCGCCATAAAATATTCTGATAATTTCGATCCTCTAGCGACACCCAAATTTGTAGACACATTTTCTCCACGTCTTCGCATATCACAAACTCATGTTGTCGAAACCTATAGCAAGAATATTGATAAGCGGGGTTTGTAATTGGGGCCCACCATTAGAATATCATTCAACGATAGACCAGTAGATGACTTGGTGGAAGCAGCAAATACCACACGAACCTTCGTGGTTAAACTGCTTGATTTCAGTACTCTGTGGTGTGGTCTTATATTCGTACCATGTGGCCTAACTCCTCATATTCTTCCATGAATGTCTTATACATTTTGCCGAATTTCAGCCGAGTTTGTGGTTGAGTTCCGTTTGCGGGTTGAATTGGAGTTGAGTTGGGGTTTGATAAGGGTTTAGTGAGTAGTTGAGCAATTTTTTTTTGTATATGATGCTTTGACTTCAGTTAAGTTCATGTACGCATGTAATTTTTAAGACTATGTTGATTTGGGAGTTGAGTTGAAGTTGAGTTGGGGTTGGGCTAGTGCTAAGCTTGGATTGAGATTGAATTGAGTTGATTAGGAGTCAGCGGTTATGTTGAGAATTTATTTGGGGTTGTGTTGAGGTTTAATTAGAAGTTAGCTTGAGTTATTTTGAGCTGAGTTCAGGTACGAATATATTTTTTTGAGTTGCGTTTAAAGATTGAGTTTGGTGTTGAGTTGCGAATGAATTAATGTTTGGTGATGGGTTCAGTCGTGGATTTATGTTGGGAGAGTTGTGAGTTGGCTGGAAGTATGCTTGAGTTAAGTTCATTTGTTTGACCGTGTTGATTTGGTGGTTGAGTAGGGCATTGAGTCTAAGGGTGAGTTGAGGGCTGATTTGTGGTCGAGTTGGGGTTGATTACTGTTGGGTTAGGGGTGAGTTGGAGTTTATTCAGCCGTCCAGTTTGGGATTTATTTGGGGATTAAGTTGAGATTTGAGTTAGGAGCTAGCTCGATCCTGTTCTGAGTTGAGTTCAAGTACGTATTATCGCTCGCACATTATTTCGCTCTCGGTGGTAGAGTGATAGGAACGTTTGTTTTATCATCCGAGGGTCTTGGGTTCCTGGTGGTGACAAGAAAAAATGTGACGAATTGGTTTTCTATGTAGTAGATGTGTGGTGTGTTATGAAGTGCATTTAGCCTCATAAAAAATTTCCTTTCCCTCTTCCTTTTCAATCGAAATAAAAAAAAAAGTGCTGTGTGTCTTCGGTTGTGCACACATATTAAGGAGAAAGGGTTACAATGAGGGTTGAGTTGTGGTCGAGTAGGGTGTTCAGTTTGTGTTGAGAGATGTAGTTCAATTGGAGATTTATGTGGAGGTTGATGTGAAATTTTGGTTAAGCTTGTTTCATGTTCGCCTGTAGTCTTCGAATTATGTTGATTTATCGTTTGAGTTGAGCGTTGAGTTGAAGGTTGAGCTTGAGGTTGATTTGCAGGTTTAGTTGGGGTTGGGTTATGTTTAAATTAAGGGTTAGTCTGAGGATTGGTTTGAGATCGAATTAGGGTAGGGTAGGGATTGAGTTGAAGGTGAATTGGATGGTGAGGCCTTAATCGGTTAGGATCAATTTGGAATCGAGTTGAGAGTTTAGAGAGAGGTTAGGTTGAGTTAATTTCATAGTTGAGTTCATGTACGCATGTAGCTTTTGAATCGATAATGGTCCGAAAACTGCCTCACCTCAATCCAAACTCAACCCTCAACTTAACCTCAAATGCAATGTTCAACTCAGCACTTAAATCTAAGCGACTCAAAAAACTATATTTGTATGTGAATTCAACTCAAAACAACTCAAGCTAGCTTCCAAATCAATCCTCAACACAACCCAAAAGGAATTCCCAACCTAACCGCTGACTCCTACTCAATTCAATCCTATCTCAATTACAGCTCAACCACTACGGCCCCTATCCAACCACAACTCAACTTCAACTCAACCTGCAACTCATCCCTTAAATCAACCCTAATCTCACGCCCAACTCAACCTTCAATTCAATACACAAATAAATCCCCAGCTGAACTGCTCACTAGTCTCTAACCCCATCCCAACTCAACTCTAGCTAAACTCAACTAAACCCTAAACTCAACCGCAAACTCAACGCCCAATTCGATCTTCAAAACAGCATATGTATATAAAAAACTTGCTCATTTAATCCAATTCCAACTCAACTCCAACTCAACCCTAACTTAATCCGTAAATTGATACCTAACTTAACTGTTAACTCAACCTCAAACTGAAAGCCCAACTCAATCTTCAAACTAGTGTATATAAAAAACTGGTAAATATTTACATAAAGGGGTAGGTTTTGTATCAATTTGTATAGCAGGTACTCGGCCTCTTGACAAATTATCTCGGTATTAACCAAAATATCTATTTACAATATTTATTTAATTTATTCAATCACCAACAAATATATAAAAAGTGAAAAGAATAATAAATACATTTTTGAGACTAGACTGAGCACTTAAACTAATGAATTTGATATTTGATTTACAAATTTGACCAAAGGACCAACAAAAATATCTTGACTATTGAAATATACATTATAATGTGCCTGCAGTCGTATAATGGGAGAATTGTTGCGGTAATTCGATCTGTATGGAATAGCTTAAATCTTAGAGGGAAACGCGTGTCGTACGGATTATTGTTTAGCTTGAGTGCACTCCTCAGGTCACTATATCCTATATCAATCACAAAATTCAACAGTTTGAACAACAAAATCTCATCAGCTAAAATACACTTTTTCTCAAGTGACATCATTCTATACCTGACAAGTCTGCATGAGTAATCAATCATCCTTACCGGAGTGGAATTTGTAATTCAAAAACCTAGTAAATCCACGTGAATTGAATAGATTGGATTCGAAATCGGTGTTAGATATTCAAGAATACTTCTTACGTAAGCCCAAGCATGCCTTTTTAACTATATTTTGAATATGCAACCTACAATCAACGTTTTCATTAATCATTATTCCCAAATCTACTACACAAACCGTACGTTATTAATAAAATAAGTAAAATCTCGATATTCTTTTCGCGGCTTTATTTTAAGAACACAACATTGCACCAGGAACATATAGATTGTTAAGATCCAGCTGAAGTGAAAAGCAGTCACGAATAGACCTAATAGAACTGACAATTTTTAAATCATCAGCTAACAGTAAAGATACGTTTTTTTGTAACGGCAAAGAGTAGAACCCTGCGGTATTCCAGAACTGGGAGAGACTGGATTCGAGCGGATACCATTTAACTCAACATATTGAAATCTAAGTGTTAAGTATGACTTTACTTTTTACTTTTTTTACTTCTTCCTGTTCAAGAATCGACTGAGTCAACACAAATCGGACTGTAAAGTACCAATAAAGAATTCTCAAACGCTTTGCTGAGGTCAGTGTATAAAACATCAACTCTAAAACCTGCGTTTGAAGATTCAGTCACATATTCAGTAAACTGCAACAAATTGGTCAATGTTGAACGCCCGCGGATGAAACCATGTTGGTTTTTGGATATCATGGTCCTCGTATGAACCATTCATTTCTTGTGACTAATTTTCGCAAAAACCTTTGTGCAGCAATTCAATATCGATATCGGTCTGTAGTTTGATACATCTGTGGTGTCACTTTCCAGAGCTCAGGAATATAAGGGGTAAATAAATAGAACATGCTGTATGCTTTATAAAACTGGGAGGAATGGAATCCGGTCCGCAGCCTTTATTAATGCAAATATTATCAATTTCAGCCAAGGTTTCATCCTCTCAGCGCAATCAATATTATTATTGTTCAAAACTGAACCCTGACAGCTGTTATACACTGAATTAAAATATGTACTGAATATCCTTAGTACTGGAAGCAAACGAATTGTTAAGATGCACCCTAGGTAGCAGGAAGAGCGTTTATTTTTTTGATCTCTTATAATAGGTCCAAAATAACTTGGTATTGTCATACATAGAGCTTTCAACCGATTTGATATAATTGAGGTAACATAATTTAATTTCTCTTTTCGGCTTGCATCGTGCTATTGAGAATGTTGACGCTTTTCTAAAATATTGCTTAACCAGTAGCAATTTTATCAGTTAATGTGAGTACCAGACATGGTATAACTTTTTGTGATAAGAGAAAAGCGGAACATGCTTCTCAATCATACTATCAATAGAATTATAAAAAAAGGCAACAGCTTGATCCGTATTCATATTTCCCATTATGCCAGCCCAATCTATTCTCCAGATTGCCCTATTTATGACGTCATAATCACAGTTACGAAAATCATGCGTTCTAATAGAAGATTCATTCAAAATATATGGATTTTCCAGTCAACAGTTATCTCCAGAGGTGGATGGTATCTGTCAACCTTACTGAAAATATCAGTAGATGGACTAACCGATGTATTAAAAAATTCCAAGTTAGTAAGTATCAAATCCAAAAGGCAATTTATACAATTATGAATATTGTTGACAAGCATTCACTGCTTTCAACGAGAGAGCTCCCCGGAACATAAGAGTTACTGTTACTAACTACACTCCAGCTTATATTCGGTAGATTTAAGTTTCCAACGATCAAAAAACGAGACATGGATTTTTCAATGTTAATGATTCCGTTTAAATTATCAAAATAATTAACATAGGTTTCATGTAAGGAACATTGATGTCAAGCTTCTTGTGATTATCTTCCATACAGACCCAAATTTCCTCGGCGGACACCTCCCTACTCGTCATCCGGTACGACTTCAGGCCTTGCCTAACTGCGATCGGACACCCACCTCCATCCACTTTGTCGGGAAACAAGTCCAGATTCCTGTCGCGCCTTTGCATGATATACCTAGATGTCAATACTTCGTCATTCAAGCTCCTTTTAAAATCATGCAATTTGGTTCTAAGGTCATTCACATTCTGATAATAGATTAATATTTTCCAAAAAATGTATCTAAGAAAAAACAACAATAAAAAATAATTAGAAATAACAACAAACAAATATCAAAAAAAGAAAAAAAAAAAAAGCAAAGATTATCCTGGTGATGTTTGAAACTGGAATTATTCTCGAATCAGCCGTTCTTTTGACAAGCACATTGTTGCTTTTAATTCAAACAAATTCAATTAGTTTTCCTTCTTTAAGTTGATTGGCTTTTGAAAATAGTTTCGATTTTAATGTTGTCAAATGATCCGTAATAAAAAAATCAAAATTCCCACTATGTTTGGAGAAGCCTATTCAACAATAATTGGGTTTATGGTATTCCTATCAGCAGTCGTTTTATGACCTATTCTATAAGCGTTCCTTATCTTATCAAATCAAAAAGGAATTTCAAGGGAGGATAGAATTTGGAAAACTATATCATAGAAGACCTCAACCTTCGACTCAGGTACACCATGTAATACTAAGTTCGTACTACGTTGCTTACTTTCCAGCGATTCCAATCTATTCTTTTCGATCGTTGTAAAATTTGCTTTTAATTCGACGTTTTCGACTTCCAGCTTTTTTATTTTTCCACAATAGTAGATAGTTTGTGGAAATCATCAAATTTATTATTAATTGAATCAATAGGCTTGCGAACAGCTAAGTGATTTTAAGTCTGAAGCAAATTCATTCATGTATTTCTTAATATCAGCAAAATCATCAGCCACTACACCAGCATCTATAACAGAATTATTAGCATTTGATGATTGTTTACACAGGTCACAGCTCCAGCAGATTTTATTTCTATTTATATATCTATTTGCCCTTATTATACTCTTATCACATACTTTACACAACATTGTGTTACTAGGATTAGTTTGTACACAATATAATTCACTATAAAATTCGCTCAGACAGACTGTATTCACCACTTAAATTGTAATTATACAAACATAACACAATTATTGAATATAGACTGCAAATTAATAGGTAACAATTCTTAATTTTTACTTCTTCTCTATTCTTAATTTTTTGTTTACTTTAATTTTTATCAATACCTCAGCACCGGTACGCGACAACTCGGCGAAACCAACTCGGCGACGATCAACTCGGCGACGGTCAACTCGGCGACGGTAAACTCGGCGATACCAACTCGGCGACGGTCAACTCGGCGACGGTCAACTCGGCAACGACCAACTCGGCGAAGGTCAACTCGGCGACGACTAACTCGGCGACGGACAACTCGGCGACGGTAAACTAGGCGACAACAAATTGGACGACGATCAACTAGTCGACGACCACCTCGGTGACGATCAACTCGGCGACGACCAACTCGGCGACGGTCAGCTCAGCAGTAAGCAATAAAAATGATATTTTTTTAAAAACCCGCTTTTCAAAATCTTGGTTTTAAAAGACGTATTTTTTTTAATTCGAGCTGCCCTTTCTGGTGAAGGAGAATTTTAATTTAAAGTAAAATAAAAATAAAAACCGGGATTTTCTGAAAATCGGGATTTTATTCGCCGAGTTGGTCGTCGCCGAGTGGACGGTCGCTGAGTTAGTCATCCGAGTTGACCGTCGCCGAGTTGGTCATCGCCGAGTTGACCGTCGCCGAGTTGGTCGCCGCCGAGTTTACCATCGCCGAGTTGACCTTCGCCGAGTTGGTCATCGCCGAGTTGACCGTCGCCGAGTTGACCGTCACCGAGTTGGTCGTCGCCGAGTTGACCGTCGCCTAGTTGGTTTCGCCGAGTTGACCGTGTTCGCCTCAGCACTATTAAAACACAGAATTATATAAAAAACATGTAGGTCGAATTAAACTCTATTAATAATTAAGTCAATTACTTGTATTATTATAGTGCACTTTATACTATTTGTTATATTTATCTAATTCAAAGCTCCCTCAAACAAATCATTATTTCGAGGATAATATAAATTATTGTTTAACTCGTTTATTTTATGTATATATACATATGTATTACTGGATTGTACCGTTTATTTTGACTAATAAATGTTATTTCTTTCGGTGGTGGTCAGTTCGTTGTGAAATGTTGTGCAATAAGCATTTAATAAATAAAGTTTGTCATAATTAAATATTTGGTGTATTTAATTTAATAAAAGTATTCGCGGTGGTTTAAGAGAATTTATCTGCTATCTATGTTTGTATTTATACCTTAAATACATTAGTGGCGACGAGAAAAAAAAAATGGACCCGACTATGGTAGAAAAGCTTATCACCAAGGTTATGGATGATCAAGTTAAAATAGTGCGCGAGCTAATGGACAAACATAGAGAGTTACTGGAGGTTGCCACACATAAAGGCAATGTATCAGAAATATCAGTGCCATCATTTCGACAATTTGATCGTCGACACTCTATATGGAGTATTTCCTGTGGACAATTAGAACAGCATTTTGCAGCGTACCACGTGTCGAACGACCTTCAACGCCGTTCGTTTCTATTATCTTGGGTCGGAACGGATACTTACACGTTGTTACAAAAACTTTTTGGGACGGAGAATATTGGTAACCAAACCTATAATGAGTTACTAAATAAATTAAGTGATCATTTCCAATCGGGAACTCATGTTTTGGCCGCTCGCTTCAAATTTGGGCGAACAATATTGAAGGAAGGCCAGCGGTACTCGGAGTGGGTAGCGGAACTACGAGGAATAGCACGTGATTGTGAGTTCGTCTGCAAAAAGGAGGGTTGTGTGTGATCAAACTTATGTAGATGAAATGATCAGAGATGCTATTATCATGAAGACACCTCACGATTCAGTTAGGACGGCTGCTCTTCAGAAAAAGAACCCGAAATTATCGGATGTTCTTATTTTAGCAGACATGTACGACAGCACATGTAAGACGGTGGACGCGATCCAGGGGAAGGAAAATAATCTCTTGCCAGAGGTTCACTGAATGGTAGAACAAAAGCGACCAAGGGGAAGGTCGCGATATCGATATTCCAGACAGCGACAAGAACAATCACGCAATCGCTCACAGTCTTCATTTCACAATTGTAAATCGTGCCAAGACTGTGGGAGCAAACACAAAAGGGAAAATTGTTGGTTTAGACAAGCTGAATGTCATCAGTGTGGTAGGGTAGGACATATATAAAATCTGTTTGCCTATCTCGTTTTAGGAATAAAGGGCAAGACGAGCCACATAAAAAAAAAGCAGAATATATCAGAACCTTAGAGGTCGCTGAGCAAGTTTTTTTGGCGGAGATTACGAGAACAAACCGGAAAATGATGATAGACGTAATAATGAATGGGAAAAACATGTCATTTCTGGTAGATACAGGTGCTACTTGTTCCATGATTGGCACGACCGGCTACAAACAATTGGGGAAACCACCCTGTCAACCCACCAACCAAGTTCTGCGCGCGTATGGAGGTACAGAGATACCCGTTCGAGGGGTACTTGAAGTAGAAATAAGGTTTGTCGAAGTTTGTACAAACTTAAATCTGCTCGTTACTTGTTCGGATTCCGGAGTCAACATATTGGGCATGTATGCTTTTGATTGTTTAGGACTTCAAATTATAGCAAGAAAAAGCGAGGAGATTCGAGCGCTTGAGTCAAATTCGGAGGTGAAGAAAAGAGCAGTCGAGCTAACGTATAAATATCCGAATGTGTTTATAAATAAAATCGGATGTTGTTCGACATATAAGGCCAGTTTAAAGTTGAAGGCGAATGCTGAGCCTAAGTTTTGTAAGGCCCGCCCCATCCCGTTTGCACAAATGGAAGCCGTGAAGAAAGAGGTAGACCGAATGGTGAACGACGGAATTTGGAAGGCGGTTTCTACGTCTGATTGGGCAACACCAATTCTACCCGTGGCAAAGAGGGACGGTTCAGTGCGTATCGTGGGTGACTTTAAGTTCACATTGAACCCTCAGATCCAGGTCGAACAGTATTATATACCTCGGGCAGAGGAACCATTCCACAAGTTACGTGGGGGTCGTTATTTTTCAAAGATAGACCTATCTAATGCTTACCTGCAACTTCAGCTGTCAATACTCCATTTGAAATGTTCCAGTACCAAAGACTACCGATGGGAGTTTCCAGTTCAGCGGCGATATTTCAAAAATTTCTGGAGCAGGTGTTGTTAGCTGGTTTGCCAGGGTGTGCAAACTATTTGGATGACATTATCGTGGCAGGCAGTAATTTGGATGAACACTTGCGAGTACTTGAATTGGTATTCCAGCGGCTTCAAGAACACGGCCTGACCGTCAAATTGGATAAGTGTAAATTTTCTGAAGCTGAAGTGGATTATTTAGGCCACATTATAGACGAAAAAGGTATCAAACCATCAGAGTCTGGATTGGATGCCATTCGTAAGATGCCGAGACCGAGTAACATCGGGGAACTTCAGTCGTTTATGGGTAAGGTAAATTATTATCATAAATTCATTAAAAAATTTTCAGAAGTATCTGCACCTTTGAACGACTTGAGGAAGAAAGGTGCTGAATTCATGTAGAGTTCTGTGCAGCAAAAAGCTTCCGACACACTAAAAAAGTGGATAATTGAGACAACGAAACTAGTTCATTTCCGTGATGACTATCCAGTAGTACTAGCAACAGATGCATCCTTTTACGGTGTTGGAGCGGTAATTTCTCACATATACCCTGACGGCACGGAGCATCCTATTGCATTTGCGTCGAAGACGATGACTGACGCACAAAAAAGATATGGGAAAATTGAGAAAGAGGCTTTGTCCATAATATTTGGTGTCAGAAAGTTCCACCAATATCTCAATGGGCGAAAGTTTATTCTAATCACGGACCACAAACCGTTAGTCAGTCTATTTGGGCCGAGCAATAAACTACCGGTGGTGACTGCAAACCAATTAGCGAGATGGGCGATCATCCTCATGGGTTACCAATGAGATTCGATATCGCAATACTAACCTCCACAGTAATGCGGACGCTCTCAGTCGACTACCTATGGGTCCAGATACAAATTTTGATGAGAATGAGGAAGCTTGTAAAGAAGTGATGTTCGTGTATAATGACTTTTTGCAAGAATTTTCCCTCCATTCGAAGAAAATTGCTGAATTGACACAAGCGGATGCTGTTCTAAAAAGTGTGTCACATTTCATTAGGACCGGTTGGCCTGAAAATTCATCAAATTTAGAAAAGGATATAACTTTCTATTTTGAGGAAAGATCGGCACTAACGATACATGATGGAGTTATTCTATTACAGTCTGATTATCTTCGTGTAGTTATTCCATCCGGAATTTAAGCTCATGTATTGGATCTTCTGCACGAAGGGCATTGGGGAATGGTTAGAATGAAGCAGATGGCCAGGCGATATTGTTGGTTTCCTGGTATAGATAACAGCATACGTGAAAGAGCTAGTACGTGTAACATCTGCAACAAATTAAACGTTGATCCGAAACGGGAGTTGAGCGATTGGCCGAAACCGAATAAACCATGGGAATGGTTAAAACCATAAATAAACCATTTCGCTGGCCCATTCTGGGGCTGTTACTGGCTTGTGTGTGTGGATGCCTTTTCTCGATTTCCTTACCTGGTTACGTTGAAAAGCATCACTGCTGAAGCAACCATCCGATCTCTAAAATCGATTTTTGCATTGGTAGGGTTTCCTGATACCATCGTATCCGACAACGGGGCTCAATTCACATCAAAAGAATTCAAAGATTTTATCGCAGAGGGGAACATTAAATATCTGACGACGGCACCATTTCATCCGGCATCAAATGGGGAAGCAGAACGGTTTGTAAGGACATGTAAAACTAGTCTGTCCAAAATTGCACTGGAAGAGCAATGTAGATACAAGGCTGTCTTAACGTTTTTGAGTACATACCGTACTACACCATTGCCGAAAATTAACAAATCGCCTGCAGAGTTGCTTCATGGGCGACAACCTAAAAATCTTCTAGCTGCTTTTCTACCAGCGATATACGACCAGACGAAATCTACTGACGAATCAACTTCGAAGTTTCAACCTGTCGATAGCGTTTGGGTAAAGAATTTTTCTCGAGGGGACAAATGGGTTCGAGGTGAAATAGTTAGCCGTCTGGGCAAGATGATGTACGTGGTGCAAACAAACCGAGGTAGATGGCGCAGGCACCCAAGCCAACTCCGAAAACGACGTGAAACATCAACACGTTATAAAAATATTGAGATACACCAAGAAATGGATGATACAAGAGACAACGAAAGAGAAACCACATCGTGTCGATCTCCGGAGTTAGAGGATGAGCAAACTAAGGGGGCGCACAATCTAAGCGACCAGCGTTCGCGCAAAATGAACCAACTGAATCACCAAGAAGATCAGCTAGAGATAAACGTCCAGTTGTACGTTTTGTTCCGGGAATATGAAAATAGAAGGGGAGGAAATGTTATGTTTATCTAATTCAAAGCTCCCTCAAACAAATCATTATTTCGAGGATAATATAAATTATTGTTTAACTCGTTTATTTTATGTATATATACATATGTATTACTGGATTGTACCGTTTAACATCACTATTGAATTGTAATAACCGGTACAAATTATAATAAAATCTAACCCTTTGAACAGTTTATTAGGCTTCAACTGATTTCAGTAGAAATTTTACTAGAGCTTGGTTTGCTCTCTAAATATCATCCCAGTTTATATATGTATATTGCATTGTATGTTTATATGTATGTGTGTTTTTACATCAATATACTAACAAAAACATTTTACAAGTTACAGGGCATTAATACAACAATTTTTTACTTTTAACCTGCAGGTTTGTGTGAATTTCCAATATGACGAACAAAGGTTTTCAAAAGTAAAAAGTTTTTTTATTGTGAATGCTCTGTTAAATACAGAGCAAATCCTTATTGTGATTTAAAGTAACGGAATACCGTACTCTTATCGAAGCAAATTAATTCACGTTGGTTAAATACTAAGCGGTTTCAGAAAGGTATAAGATCTAAAGCATTCTAACTCGCAATGCAAGTATGGTTGATATCAGGTTTAATTAGCTCTTTATCTAAATGAACCTTAACAAAAAAACAGCAACGTTTCATACATTATCGTAGATTTAACTTAGGTTATAGTTTGTTTAGAAAAGATTTGGATTAAACGGATAAGTTAATTTTTGACTTTATTTTCACCAATAAGTTTTACATACATTTAAGAAAGATACAATTCTAAGGATTATTCTATAGTATAGTATTCCAGTTTCCAAAATCAATTTTAGGTTCTAAGAATGTCTATTGTTGGTTTGTATATATTGGTTGAGAACCTCAGCGTTTTTTTTTTACTTCTGCCTTGGTTGAAACATTCTTGTTGGATCTTTTCCTTTGTTTGACCTGCTAAAGTTCCAAATTGAGCCATGACCATTAAACTCTCTCGTTCGGTATATTCAGTCTTATCTATGAATGACTTCATGTGTAATATGAAAAACTTTATTCAAAAGTAACAAGCAAAATATCACGATTTATATTATTACCTAACATGTTTTTTATTTTTCACGCTAAGAGCTTTCCATGTACAATAGCATTACATTATTCGTGTGAATTAATTTTCGAAAAGTTGGTTGAAATATGTTTTGTCCTATGTTGTCACTTAATCCTAAGTTGAGTTGAGTATAACTTGGTGAGTAGAGGAGGAAAGCGGTACGTATCCACTTAACACGTCATATCAACAACAAATAAAAAAACTGTACATGAAATAACTTTCCGTTGTTACTTTTTTTTTTCAATTTAACCAAAGCTAAAACAGGAATGCTCAAACGAACAATTAAAATTCACTTTAAAATTGATTATTTTCAATTAAAATAACAATAAATTGTGTATAAAAGACACGCAATTTATTTCAATAACAACTGTAGAGCCACATCACGCTCTTTAACCCCGCATACTCAAACCGCACATCAATCATTTTTTTTTCCACAAGTACATAGCATAAGAAAAACCAAGTGGAAAACTCTATGTCAATCTACTTGATATTATGCTCCATACTCATACTATGTACTCTAAATAAAATTCGAGTATAATTTGTCACACGTACATATATGTATGAAGAAAGTACAGGTACTGTAGCTTTTATACACATTGTTTCTATACCATAAATTTTCACATTCATATAAAAATAAAAAAAAATTATCGTCAACAAGATTTTCCAGCAACAACAAAACATTTTTTTTTAGTACAACTAATAGTAATAATCATATAAGAACAACAAGTATGTATATGTTATACGCTTCCATTTTCTTTACAGGTAGTAAATTCAAGACGTGAACCAGATGCTGGCGTTTATTGGTGTGAGGCAAAAAATGAATTGGGTGTAGCAAGAAGTCGTAATGCTACGTTACAAGTAGCAGGTGAGTTAATAAGCATTATTTACATATAACGTACTAATTATATAAAATTTGGGAGCCCACCCTTCCGCCTCCCTAAAATAAATATAAACGAGTGTACACACATTGTAGAAAAATCATAAAATTATGTACTCGCGCCCCTGGTGTGTGTATATATACATTGAGCAATTGCGCGCGCGATATTTTTGGTTTATGATACCTAATGTATATATGTTCATAAATATGCGAACGAAATCAAATTTACCTGGCAAATATTTTCTTCTTATTGTTTTGATGGCAGTTTTATTTTTTGCCGAGATAATGTTATGTTTTAATTTGTGTCATCATCGTCTTCGTCGCTATGTTATTGTGTGGAAGTCGAATAAGGTAGAGACATTTTTTTTTTGTGTTTATATACGAAAAGTAAACAAAACACAGGTATACCTAATACCTATGGCTTGAGGTTATTTTTGGAATTTTGGATTATGAGAATAAAACGGATGTCAATTTATTTTTGTCTCTGAATAATAATACAATGAGACATGTTTATGGCAGATATGTAGTCATGTCATGCGAATAAAAAAAAAAAATTGAAAATTGATGTTTGTGATGTATGAGTGAGTTGCTTTATTAATTTCAGGTTTGGGGAAAACCGAAACATATGTGTATGGTTGTAGTTATTGTGGCATACGGTAAAGAGAAATTTAAAATCCTGATTTGTAAGTCACTTTATTCATAGTTTAATTTAAAATTCAGTGGAGATTTTAAATTGACTTTTTCATTTATATTAAAATGTTCTGACACATTCATTCATCCAAAATTATATTTTTCGGTACGAAAAAAACGAATCAAATCAAATTTTTATTTTTGACGCTGAAAATAAATTACAACCTATTGCCGACCTTTCATTTTATATTAGTGTTCAAAATTAGTAGACGCCTTCCAGAAATCTATTCCAGAAAATAATAAAATTAAGAAAAAAAATAATTTTCATTAAATTTGCATTGATATTTGAAACGAGTTGGCATGAAATTATTTGAAAATTCCCTAAATATGAAGTTGTTCTATATACTTCAGTCCAGCTATCGGAACTCCAGCACCTACTTGGCTTCGGTGAGAGACCATGTCCTACCGAGTTTAGCCGGTTAGATTTAATAAATGAATCCATTGCATCCAACTTTTTCCAGGTCATTCCGGATTTTATTATTAAAACCAGTTGTAAAGCAAGCTATTAAGCGGCGCCAAGGCGCCCATCAATACGGTTCGAAATCTGCTCAACTGCTATCTAATCTCCAACTAAATTCTTAAATAAGTCCCCAACTGAATCCCTCGCTAAACTCCAACCCAACACCCTAATCGCGCATTCAACTTAGTTCACGACCGAATGACTGAATGAATACCCCAAACTCGGCCGTTAACTCAACCCACAACTCAACTCAACATGGTCTGAAAAAATACATGGGTACGTGAACTTAATTCAAGATAACTTTGAATTCACCTCAAATAAATCTCTAACTTAAACCTACAAGCAACCCCAACTCAACCTTCATCTCAACCCCTAGCTCAACCCCAAATATTGCTCAACCCAATCACTAAATTAACCCGAACTCAACGCCCAATTCAAAATAACTCAAGCTAACTTTCAACTCAACCCCAAATAAATCCCCAATTGAACCACCGCACCGACTCAACCTCAACAGACCCTAACTGAACAACCAGTCAATCCCAATTAAACCCTAATCGCACCCTAATTTAATCCCAACTGAATGTACAACTTTGCCCTTATCTCAACAAGTCCAACCCAACCCCAGACCATCAAGGTCTGACGAACTACTTGCGTGCATGAAAGAATTCAACTCAAATCAACACAAGCTAACTCTAAGTCAATCCTCATTTCAATCCCCAAACAAATAACGTTCCGAACTGTTCCCTCAACCCTAACCCAGCCCAATCCCAACTCCGACTGAACCCGCAAATCGACCCCCGAAATCAACCTTCAACTTAATCCTAAACTCAACCCCAAACTCAACACACAGCTGAATCCTGAAACCAATATTGATATACTGAGTAATCCATTTTAATCGACGGATCAAAATATCTCCTAAAATATTCCAGCTACAAAAATATGGTTTAGACAAAAATTGTTAAGTACAATTCTTTATCTTTTAGACTTTTCTAAAACATTTGACAAGGTTGATCATTCAATGTTGATATCTAAATTATGCTATGAATTTTTCCAGAAGTGCTTGTCAACTTATAATATCGGTAAAATATTATGAAAATATTAGCGACTTGATTTTAATTACATACCTACATCTGGTGTTCCCTAAGGCTGTATTCTCGCTCTACATAAACGAAATATGTGAATCCATTCAGGTTACGGATGGTATCATGTATTATCTTTTTGCAGATGATTTACAAATATATTCGTTTGGTGATCCTGATTCTATGTAAACCTTAATAAATAACTTGAATGTTGCCTTAGGAAGTATATTAGATTGATCCAAATTACAAAAACTTTAAATTAATCCAAGTAAATTACAAGCTATTATTTTGTCCAATAAAAGACGAGCCACCAGACCAACTAATTACCTAATGATTGATAGTCAAAAAATTGATTTCTATGAGTTTGTAAAAAGTTTAGGTTTGGTCATAGACAGTAAACTGAATTGGTAAGCTCATATAAATAATTTTAAGTACACTGACCGGCACATAAAACGGGCCAACCGAAAACACATTTTTTTATGCGGATATCTTTTGAACCGCACTTGCTAGAAACATGAAACAAAAAACAAATTCAAGGCCATTCAAAACAATCTTAGAAAATATTACCATAGCATACTTTGTCTAAATATGTAGCTGAGTTTTTTTTTTAATTATCCCACAACATGGCTTATAACTAAATTTTCAAATGTGAGTACCACTTGAACCGTACTTGAAGGAAACATGAAACAAAACCAAATTCAATGTCATTGAAAACAATTTTGGCAAATGGGAAAATGCGTCCCGTACTTTTGATAATCTGTTGGATATCGCACTGTAAGATGTTTTCCCATTCCACTAAAAGCACGTTTCGGAGTTGTGCCATCGTTTTCGGAGCTGGAATACGAGGCCAAATTCGAATGCAAACAAATCCCTGGCAAATTGTAGCCGAGCAAACCAGTGTTGCGGGGAAGTTCTGGACCCGTTGCCGACCTTCCCGCATGAAAATCTGATTCTCCCAACCTTCGCAGTATTATTCTTTCACTTACATTTATATTACGTACGTGTGACAATTCATTGCAGGTCTCAACAGGGTTGCATGGCAATATCTAAGAGCTGATAAAACTACAAAATGGTAATCTCGAACGTTTATTACTCTTCGACAATAAAACGATTGAATATCGCACAAGCAATTTCACAAATTTTCGATTTTGCCGATATATTTAAATTTTCCATGGCATCCTACATTTTCTAAGATTATGTATTACTTCGGTCTAAAAAGACCAAAGTATTGAAATCCTGTCAAAAATGACGAAAAATTTGGTTGGTCCAAAACCACTTTTCTCGACGTTTTGAAAGTCCCTGAGTCTGAAAATGCAAAAAAAAAAAAATGTCCGTCCGTCTGTCTGGATGTCTGGATGTCTGGATGTCTGGATGTCTGGACCCATGGTATCTCGAGAACGGCTTGTCCGATTTGGATTTTTTTTTTCGCCAATCTGTTTCTATGGTCAAGGCGGAGATTTGAAAAGCTTTTGGAGACTGTACGTCAAGGGGGTGGGGTACCTGCCATACGAATTGACCCAAAATATCTGCTTTTACAAATATTTACGATTTTTTTATATTTATTTGATTATTGGATTGGGCATTGAATTGGAAATTGATTTGAAGGTTAAATTATGGGTCAATTTGCGCGTTGAGTTGAAGTTGAGTTGGAGTTGAGTTGGGGTTGGATTTGGGTGTAGTGAATAGTTAACACATTTTTTATATGATGGAACTTCCCTATTTATCAACCGATTATTATGAAATTTGACATGTGTGTTGGGAATGGGATTCTAAACTGTTTTTTGGATGAAGTTCTGGGATTTTAAAATGATCTCTGGATGAATTTCTGGAATATGGCCAAGTATGATGGAACTTGTCTACTTCTCAACCGATTAATTTGAAATTTAGTATGTGTGTTAGAAATGGGATTCTAAAATAAGTTTTGGATGAAGTTCTGGAATATGGCCAAGTAGGACGGAACTTGCCCATTTCTCAACCGATTACGTTGAAATTCGACAATTGTATTGGAGATGGGATTCTAAAATGTATTTTGGGTGAAGTTCTGGAATTTTCAAACGATTTCTGGATGAAGTTCTAGAATATGGTCAAGAATGATGGAACTTGACTATTTCTCATCACATGTGGGTTGAAAATGGGATTCTAAAACTGTTTTGGATGAAGTTCTGCAATATGGCCAAGTATGATGGAACTTGTCTATTTCTCAACCGATTATTATGAAATTTGATATGTGTGTTAGAAATCGGATTCTACAATGAGTTTTGGATGAAGTTCTGGAATATGGCCAAGCAGGATGGAACTTGCCCATTTCTAAACCGATTACGATGAAATTCGACATTTGTATTGGAAATGGGATTCTAAAATGTTTTTTGGATGAAGTTCTGGGATTTTAAAATGATCTCTGGATGAATTTCTGGAATATGGCCAAGTATGATGGAACTTGTCTATTTCTCAACCGATTATTATGAACTTTAGTATGTGTGTTGGAAATGGGATTCTAAAATGAGTTTTGGATGAAGTTTTGGAATATGGCCAAGTAGGATGGAACTTGCCCATTTCTCAGCCGATTACGTTGAAATTCGACATTTGTATTGGAAATGGGATTCTAAAATGTTTTTTGGATGAAGTTCTCGGATTTTGAAACGATTTCTGGATGAAGTTCTAGAATATGGCCAAGAATGATGGAACTTGACTATTTCTCATCACATGTGCGTTGAAAATGGGATAACAAAACTGTTTTGGATGAAGTTCTGCAATATGGCCAAGTATGATGGAACTTGTCTATTTCTCAACCGATTATTATGAAATTTGATATGCGTGTTAGAAATCGGATTCTAAAATGAGTTTTGGATGAAGTTCTGGAATATGGCCAAGCAGGATGGAAGTTGCTCATTTCTCAACCGATTACGATGAAATTCGACATTTGTATTGGAAATGGGATTCTAAAATGTTTTTTGGATGAAGTTCCTGGATTTTAAAATGATCTCTGGATGAAGTTCTGGAATATGGCCAAGTATGATGGATTTTGTCTATTTCTCAACCGATTATTATAAAATTTAGTATGTGTGTTGGAAATGGGATTCTAAAATGTTTTTTGGATGAAGTTCTGGGATTTTGAAACGATGTCTGGATGAAGTTCTGGAATATGGCCAAGTATGATGTAACTTGTCTATTTCTCAACCGATTATTATGAAATTTGATTTGTGTGTTAGAAATGGGATTCTAAAATGAGTTTTGGATGAGGTTCTGGAATATGGCCAAGTATGATGGAACTTGCCCATTTCTCAACCAATTATGATGAAATGCGACATGTGTATTGGAAATGGGAGTCCAAAATGAGTTTTGGATGAAGTTCTGGAATATGGCCAAGTATGATGGAACTCGCCTATTTCTCAACGGATTATTATGAAATTTGACATGTGTGCTAGAAATGACGATTCTAAAATGAGTTTTGGATGAAGTTCTGATGATGGAACTTGCCTATTTCTCAACTGATTACGTTGAAATTCGACAAGAGTGTTGGAAATGGGATTCTAAAATGAGTTTTGTATCAGGTTCTAGAATATGGCCAAGTATGATAGAACTTGCTCGTTTCTCAACCGATTATAATGAAATTTGACATGTGTATTGGAAATGGGATTCTAAAATGATTTTTTGGATAAATTTCTGGAATATGGTCAGTTAAACGGTTAGAAGTATCAGTATAATTTGTTATACTACTTTCGGTATAAAGTTCTAGAATACGATTTTTCGTTTTAAATTGGATGCCTGTACCCATGTTACTGAAGCTTTTGACCTGTTTGGCTGTTGTTGTATAAGTAAATATATGTTGGTTAAAATTGAAATCAATAATGTCAAAACTGTCACAACAACTGTATGACATTATTGAAGATACCAAAGACCGAAGTTCTGATCCCCTCGTGAGGTTTCAGCCCTTTATATTTTCTATATTTGGTTTTTGTTGCATTTTTCCAGCAAGTGCGGTTCAAAAGGTATTAGAATTTGAAAATTTAGTTATAAGCCATGAAGCAAAAATAAAATTTTAATTTTCATAACAAATCATGAGCTATAAACTAAAATATATGTATTTCTACAGAGGTGACCTTGGGAGGGCATGGAAAATACATATTCGAACGAAAAAATTTCCCACTCTTTTCGAATCCGCTGGCACAAATAGGGGATTTCGTTTTTAAATAAATGACCTTGACCTTCAAATGATCTTCAAAATTGACCTGAAGGTCAAGGGCATTAGTACAGATAGATGGCACTAATTGTCTTTGACTATTTTTGTCTAAAACATTTTTTTTATAGTTGGCATATTTTAGGAGATATTTGTGGATCACCCAGCATAAAGAATTGGTCGTGGATTGAAAACTACGTGGTAATACCTAATAGTCCGGTGGTTTTAGTCAATCCGTATTCCAGGTACCTAGACGTTCCAAAAGCTTTTCAATTCCCCGCACTGACTTTAAAAATAAATTAGCGAGAAAAAATTCAATCGAGAAAAGACATCCAGAGAGATGGACGAACATTTTTTTTGGGATTTTTCGGCCTCAGGAATCTTCAAGGTGGTACATTTCTGGTAAAAATTTTACACCATGAAGTTAGCAACATGAGTTGCATACCTAACGAATTGCTTACTATGTTTGAATGAACCATTTGGTATTACAGATGAGATTTTGAAAAATGTCAGATACGTTAATTCACAGTTAGGACGACGATGTGTCATAGGGCTGAGTACTAAATCTTGGTGGACAAAATCTTGATTTTCAAAATCTTGCTTTTTATAAATTCTGGTTAATGATGGTAAATCTTGGTTTTTTAAAATAAAAATACCAAAAAATAAAAAATTCTGGAAAATGGGGGATTTAATTTTAAAGTTTTCAAAAAACCAAAATTTTCATAACATCAAGATTTTAAGAATCATAATTTCGTTAACTCCCGGTGAAGGAGCATTCTAATTTTGCCAATCAGAATTTAAACATATACATATAAAGTAAAATAAAAATCAGGAAGCGTATCGAAAATTTGATTCTCAAAAACTTGATGTTATCAAAATCTTGGTTTTTGGAGAATCTTCTTTTTTTTGAAATCTTGATTCTGAAAATCTAGCATTTTCAAGATATAAGAAAGATAAGTAGATAAGAAAATCTTACTTTTTTAAAAATGTGAAATTTTCCGTGAATTAGCGAAATCATGATTCTCAAAATCTTGATGTTATTAAAATCTTGGTTTTTAGAAAATCTTGCTTTTTAAAAACTTGAAAATTAAATTCCCCCTTTTCAAGAATTTATAATTTTCAGTTATTTTCGTTTTAAAATGAAAATGCTCATTTCCTGAATTTATAAAAAGTAAGATTTTGAAAATCAAGATTTAGTACCTACCGGAGAATACTTGGGTTTTGGTTCCAGCATCCTTTGGCTTTTAATCCCTGTTAAATATTTGTTTTCGAACCATATCCCTATTTTCCGAACATCCGAAACCATCGATTTTTTCAGTTCTTTATAGTATGTTAAAACTTCATTTGCTGGCATTCGAATATGTGTACTGAAATGCTCCTCGAGCCCATATTCCATTACACAACCTTACGCTTGTACTTAGTACCAAATAATCTGTCCAAATGGATCAAGCATCTTTTATATTGAGCCTCTGGGAAAAACATTTTTAAAGCTTGTTTTTTCGAAATCGGAAATTACGGTTTTTGGCTTCAAGGGTGTGTTCCATTCACGTGCTTATTCACATATTTAGTAGAATATTTCGAAATGTGCAGCTCGAGTTTTAGAACTCGTCACGCAAAACACATTTGCATGTTCAACTTTGTTGGCGCATAAACACTGAAACAACCTCGAATGTCCCATCATATTTTCAGTTACAAAGTCAGCAATTTGACTTGACATAATACATATAAGTAATACATAAAATCAAAATAGAAATAAAAATTTTAAAAGAAAAAGCAGATAAAACATTTTTTTTAAAAAAAGAATTATAATTAAAAATACTTTCAGGTCGGAACAATATGTTGCTTCAACCTAAGTCGAACAGATGGTCAATTTTATTAAAACTCTTGGACATCATGTTTACTGGTTCATTGTCATCATAGTTTGTTCTGTGTTTATTCAGATGAAGGAACTCATGATCTCTTAAATTCCTACTCGGTGCTTTTATTTTAATTGATTCCAGTATAGACGGTGCATCGATTTGATCTAGTAAAATATTTCCAACAAACAAACACTTTAACAGCTCTCGTCTATTTTCCAATGTTGTCAATTGACAGGATTTGCATCCAGTAAAATATGGTGGCAATCGCTTCAGGTTAACGTGGTACGGTAAGTCATGGTCGTAATCCCATCCGTCTTACCACGTTATATACCGTATACACTTTTTTTGGACACTCTCAGTATTTTGAATATGTTCATCGTAAAAAGGACACCAGACATTTACAGCATATTCAAGTTGGGATCTGACATAAGCATAATACAGGATCTTAATTGTTTCGAGGTCATAAATATCTCTCGTCCAACGCTTAATAAAACCAAGCATGGAATTAGTTCTAGCGACGCATTGCTCAATATGTTTAGTAAAGCACATGTTTTCAACAAAAGTAACCCCTAGGTCATGATACAATAATATTACAAGGTATGCTTGACAGCTGAAAGAACTTGGAGTGTGACGTCCCTCAGAGTCAATTTGGATATTTTTTTTGCGAATTGGTTTATGGTTTATAAGAATATTTTTAGGTTTTCGAAATTGAAATAAGTTTCAACTATTGTACATGGTAGAAAAAACACAAATCCCAGCCAAACAGAGTCAACGTTACGAAATATATTACTCAAAGTGACGTCACTAAAAGGAAAAATGGCGATATGTCGATTAGTTGGAACATACCTTAGGTCATTAATTAATTACGAATACTTTTAGTAAAATTATGCCATTAATTTGATAATGTTGTATAACAGGGCTAATTTTCCGATGGAAAGATAAACTCTTACACTCGTTGATGTTGAGACTGAGAAGGTTACACTCACACCATTTCACTAGATTGTCGATGTCTTCTTGTAGCTTATTGGTATCGCCGACGTTTTCTACTGTTTTAAAGATTTTGAGATCATCTGCAAATATTAATACCTTAGAATGTTGTATTACTTCAGTAATGTCGTTGATGAAAATTATAAAGATCCAAGGACCAACATGAGAGCCTTGTGGTACCCCGGAAGTAGCTTCAATTAATTCTGATCTTCTGTTAGTAAGCTCAATATACTGAATGCGGTTACTCAAATAAGATTTAAACCACGCAACGAACTGTTTAGAAAAACCGAATCTGTATAACTATTCCAACGTTTTACAATGACTGATGAAGTCAAAGGCTTTTGCAAAGTTAGTATACGCCACATCAACTTGCTTATGCATTTCAATTTCGTTAATGGTGTTGCTGGTAAATTCAATAAGATTTGTTGATGTTGATCTTCTGGATATAAAACCATGCTGATGCTGTGAGATGAATCGAGGATTCAATGATCTGAATGAGTTGCATACTACCAGTTCAAATAATTTGGGTATAGAAGATATTGATGTAATTCCTCTGTAACAAGAAACATCATTTCTTACTCCTGTTTTGAAGATTGGTGTTACTCTGGTTACTTTCCATTTCTTTGGAAATGCTGCAAGTTTTAAAGATTGATTACCAACGTCATGAAATCCTTTAACAATGTAACTAGAATATCATCAGGACCACATCCATCTCCGAATTCTTCTAGAGCTCGATGAATATTCTCTATTTCAATCCGTGGTGTTAGTATGGTTACGTTGTTTCCACCATTGTTTGGATTTTCATACTTAGCTTTCGGCTTATAAACTGATTGAAAAAACTCTGTAAACATGTTTGATATAACCTGCGGGTCACAAGATTTACGTTCCTTGAAAGTCATACACACTGCATGGGTAACCATTAGTTTCACATTTTTAAGAAATCTTCAAAAATGTTTTGGTTATTTTTATTGATGTAGCTTTTATACTTTTTCTCAAAGTAGCTTTCGAAATTTTGGTTACACGCAGTGAATTTATGTTTGCTTTCCTCGGAACAGAATTTCAGAATTTGTTTTTTAGCCTTGTCTTTCTTGTTCTTTAGATTGATAAGTTTATTATCGTACCATGGAGGATATTTATTTGGTTTGGCCACAGCAGTAGGAACAAATATTTCTATGCCCATAAATAAGATTTTGTAGAATTTCTTCACGTTAACATCTATGTTGCTGCTGTTAAGTTCATTTTCCCAGTTAATCCTCTCAAGAAATTGATTAAGATTCATTGTGTCAGCTTTTCTGAAGTTGTAATATGACTTGCAGTTTTGTTGATTATTAATAACATTATTCCCGTTGCTTTCATAAATTATTTCTAAGGCCTTGTGGTGATTTTCATTACTAACGAATGGTGATGGCGATTCATTTACTTTAAATTAATTTCGCTCATTTGTAAAAATCAGGTCTAAAATTCGGTCTAGACCATTTTGGATCTCGCAAATTTGGCTTAAATTTATGTCAAAACAGTATTGATGAACAGACATTCTCTTTCCGAACTAACGTTTAAAGGTAAAATTTCGTCCGTTTCTTCATCATATGACTAGCTAATAGTTGGAAAATTAAAATCCTCCGTGATTAAGATGATGTCAGATGGATTAGTAGCATTGTTGATTTCCATTATTGTGTCGCAGCAGGCCGTGTAAGATGAAATCGGTGTGCCAGGCGGAACATATGCAACATATAAGAAAATTAACTTTTTGTTGATTGTAATTTTAACACATAATTGCTCGATGGCCAGGTTGGATATTCCAACTAACTCATTAGATAATGATGTATCGACCGCTATGAGTACTTTTAGTCGCCGTTTCTTATGGGGCATTATCAAGGGTGGGCAGTAATTAATTACATGTAATTTAATTACGTAATTAAATTACATTTTGTTTTATTTTGTAATTTGTAATTGTTATTTAAATTACTTTATTTCATTGTAATGGTATTTGTTATTTCAATTACTTTTTTTCCCGGAATTTTGTAAGGTATTTCAATTACATATAAGCAAAATTATTTTAATTAACAATTACATATTATGTATTATATTTAAAAATTTTCTAAATTTTATTCTTTCATAATTTTTCCTTCTAAAATCCATACGAAGGTGCTTATTGGTTTTTTTACCAATTTGTTTATTGGGTTCTTTATGATTGCAAAATATTGGTTGGCGGGACATATTGAAATTAATCGTGCATTTCGTTACCAGCTTACAACCATTATTTAAACTGAGATGGCTTCCAGAAAATTTATTAGAAATATACGATATAAAAAGTAAAATACAAAAATTATGCCTTCAAGAAATTCAGGCTTTAAATAATGAACAATTAAGCTCGGGAGCAAATGAAGTAATTAATATTTTGATGATGGAGAGGATTCGTACATTCTAAGTTCAAATTTAGGCTCTTCTATGAGTCAATCGAAATTGGAATCAGAACTTCATTAATACAATTTTTGGCTGATAAAAACAAACAACTATCCATCTTAAATGGGTATTCTTGGGTTAAGAAGACTTTCATTACATCCAACTCAAGTTCTTGCTCGTTGGGCCCAGTTGAAAGGATATTTTCATTGGCGGGGTTTACTCTTTCTCCCACAAAAGGAACATTGCCTGATGACAATTTTGAAAAATTAATGTTTTTAAAGGGAAATGAGAGTTTTTTGCTTAATTAATGTATGTATACTAGCTATTTCTATAGCTAAAAACAACTTTGAATTTGAATTTTGAGCACTTGTAAAATGAAATTTTTGATTTGTAAACATTTTTTAATGGCTACGGACCTTTTTTCGTCTATGCTTGGTCCTGGTGGACCGCCACCTAAACCTAAACATTTTTTTATAAATACAATAAATAACCCTAAAAACACAACAACAATTTTTTAAAAATTTTGAAATTTGAATAAAATGTATTTTAATTTGTAATTGTTATGGTAATTAAATTACAATTTTTTAGTTTTATAAAGTAATTTATATTTTGTATTTTAATTACTGAAATGCAATGTAATTGTACTTTGTAATTGAATTACTTGAAGCATATGTAATTTGTAATTGGTAATTGAATTACTAATCTCAATGTAATTTGCCCAGCCTTGGGCATTATCATAAGTGTGGTTGGGTGGGCCTTTTTTGACTATAGGTGAGTCGATCGAAATTATGATAATTATGCATGGTAACCACTCTTCTTCCCTTGCATAACAGGGATTTTATTTCAGTGCAAATCCATTGAAAAGTTGCAATTTTCCTTCGCAGGTGCTACGAACATCCGTCGGTAATTAACTTTTGTGTCCCCTTATTTTTTGTTTTTTTTGTTTTTTTGTTTGTTTGTCTCTATACGAATATTTATTTATTGTTTTATTTTTTATTTTATTCATTCATTTCTTTCTTTCTTTTACAGTTTTCCTTTTTATTCTTTTTTATAATTTTATAATGATTTACTTATTTGTAAAGCATAATATAACATAAGTTTAACTACATAAAAAAAAAAAAAATAAATAAATGAACATAGTACTCCTAATTTAAAAATAAATGCGTTGGAGTACGAGTAAACATAGAATATAAATGATATTGAACGGGTGCAATCTTGGGTGCAAATAATCAAAAATTACAAACTTAACGCCAAAAATAAACAATATCAAAACCGGTCTTGTGTGCAAAGCTTCATGGAAGCGGTATGTTCTTTAAGTGTCGCCGCTTACTCGACACTCCCTAAAAGCAACACAAAACCGATTTATAAGAAATTATAATACAAAATAAAGTTTATGTGCAAAATTCCATAAGAAACTATTTACAAACTAAAAATAAATCTTCAATATTCTCAATATTCATTAAAAATAAATTAATTTCATTAAGGAAGACCTTTAAAGATCTTATTAATTTAATATGATCCGGTAACTGGTTGTACAAAAACGGTGCCATGTTTATATAGAAACGTCTGAAATTTTCGGTCTTAGATTTCTGAATGAGACATCTATTATTATTTCTTAAATTATATACGGGCTCTTCCTTAACTCTAAGATAACCACATTTTATAAAGAACAATTTTAGAACCTTAAAAACATAAAGATTCCGAACCGGCAATATTTTATTATCAACGAACAGGGGAAAAGCATGAGTAAGCCTAGGTTTTAAATTGATCAATCGCATTTGAAGCTTTTGCAAAGTAATAATTGGTCGTAAGTCGGAAAAGTAAATTCCACCCCAGCAGGTTATACCATATTGCAATCTAGAGTGAATTAGCGCATGATACACTAGTTTTAAAATAGGCTTAGAGGAAACATAACGCAATAGATATAATTTTCTTATGGCATTTAATAAGCCAATTTTTAGTTTAGAAATATGAGCTTTCCAATTCAAGTTTGAATCCAAAGTAATACCCAAATATTTAAATTCATCTATAGTGTCAATTTTTATACAAAGATCGTTGCATGAAATATTATCACATCCTAAAGAGTGATACACAAGGCTTGAAACAGGCTTAAAATCATTCACTAGGTTGAAAAACATTATTTGTGTTTTAGTACTCAAAAACATATCATGAGTAACAAACCATTTTCTAAGCAATATTAAGTCTTCCTTGATATAATCAATAAGTAAACTATTATCAGGGGCCGAATATACTAAAGCCATATCATCCGCAAAAGCAGTAATCCGACCACGCAACTTGATGTGAAAAATTGAGCCAATATATATTAAAAACAACAACGGACCAAGCACAGAACCTTGGGGCACACCTATATGAATATCAGTTTCAATACTTAGAACATTTTGAATTTTTACCCTTTGAGATCTATTAAATAAATAGGAATGAATCAAATCCAGAGTTAGACCTCTAAAACCCACATTACACAATTTTTTAAGTAAGATTGAATGATTCACGGTGTCAAATGCTTTAGTGATATCAATGAACATTGCAGCAACCTTACGTTTAGCGTTAATGTTGTTGTAAACAGGTTCAAGAAAGTCCATTAAAGCAGATTCCGTTGATAAATGCTCTCTGAAACCAAATTGCCTGTCACTTAGTATCGTATTCTTATTTATAAATGATAACATACGTGACTTTAAAATTTTTCAAAAATTTTAGAAAAATTATTTAATAATGAGATAGGTCTAAAACAGTTTGGATCAGTATTATCACCTTTTTTAATCAAGGGAATAACGATGGCAGTTTTTAGCTCAGTTGGAAAATAACTTTGATTTATACACCAATTAAAAATGAAAACTAATACATCAACAATGAAATAAATAATATATTTAATCAAGTTAGATGATATACCATCTATACCTTTAGAGTTTGAGCACTTCAGGGAACGAACGATATTCAAAATTTCCGTGGCATTTGTCAGATCAAAAAACGCCGTGTTCGAAATGGAGGGCTCAAAAAGAAATTCCCTTTTCTCCTCAATGGACAAACAACAATTTTCTCTATTTTTGAAGATTAGATCTTGTGGAATATTAGCAAACAACTCATTGAACTCATTTGCAATATCTAAAGAGTTTGAGATAGACATACCATTTTTGGCTTTGACAGAGAAAATGTTATTTGTTACATTAGGCTTACCCAATACTTCATCAACAAATTTCCATTTCATTTTTGTGTCGGAAATACTTTTTAACTTATTTATGTGATAATTTTGTTTTTCTATAAAAACTTGGTGTTTTATATATAACGACAATTTTTTAAACTTGGATTTAAGCTGCACATTATTTGGATTGTTTGCTAATTTTTTTGCCAGTTTATTTTTTTCATTAATTTTACGAATCAAAGAATTGGTAATCCATGGTTTTAATTTTTGAAGATTCTTTGATTTATTTACAACTTTAGAACAGTTTGAAATATGAAATAATAATAGTTTAACGAAATTTATATATGCGATTTTAGGGGATTCTGCATAATAAACATCATGCCAAAATTCAAACATAAGTTCTTGCTTTAGTAGCTCATAATTAATTAATGTAGAGGTACGATTTGTATTTACGTGAGATGAAATGCGATCAGTGAATCGAAAATGACCAAGAATCAAATTGTGATCTGTAATATCAGGAGAAGAAATTTGAATTTTCAAATCAACAAAACTAAGAAATCTAGCGAATACATGATCAATGCATGTTTCTGAGAGCCGGTTTAGAAACACATTTTGATAAGAACGAGTAGGTGAATTAACAAAAGGTTCTAAACCACAGGCTGCCATCATCATAAGGTACTCATCACACAAGGACGAATGTTTGAGAATGTCTATGTTTATATCACCTAGTACTATTAAATTCCGACTTTGAATACGTTGACAAACCGCACTTAACTCTGATAAAAATATAGGAATTGCACTCTTGTGATGCCTATATAATAGAACAAAAAGAAATGTTGCATCACAAATTGTTACAGATATTTGAAGCGCATCAGCAGAAGTCATTGATAAATTGATCGATGAGTGTCGAATATCCTCTTTTACAAAAACAGCTACCCCACCAGATCGATAGTCATCATTGCAGCAAGCGTTTAGCCGATATCCATTGATAAAGTAATGATTTAACTCATTGGTGTTGATCCAGATTTCGGTGAGAAATATTATATCAGGCTGAACATCAAGGCAGTCTAAATGGACCAAAAACAATCGAAATTTTCTCTTAGGCTTCGAATATTGAATAAAACAAATCTGAAATAAAAAGAACTAGAATTAATATTTGCATTTACGGGATTTGTAACATTAGATGACGCTACACTCAGATGATCTGATGAAGAACTACAATTTAACATTAAATTACAAACTTATTTGAGAAGTTTCTCAATGTCATCAGAACATGAGATTATCTGAGTTGTAGCATTCTTATCTTTTTTCATCATAATTTTCCCGTTAGAGATCCAACAAAAATCAAAACCATAAACTTTCTGTGCTGTACGAGCTTGATTGAGCAGTTTACGTTTCGCAGGAATCAAATGATCATTTATGAAGACGGAAGATTGCTTAAGCGATGATGTAACTCCAGAAAGAGCATCCACACTGGAACTTGCAGACTGAACAGTCTTCAAATTGTTAGTCTTAAGAAATGCTTTCCTCTTTGATTTCGCTCGCATGATTTGTTTTTTTAGATCGAAATCATATAATTCTACCACAATGACCGGCAAATTAAGATTTTTGACTTTTGGTTTCACACGGTAACACTTTTTAATACAACTTTTTACGACATTCAAATCTAAGCAATTGTTAAAGATGTCAACTACCACATCTTCAATAATTTAATTCTGTACAAAAGGCACATTAACAATATCAATAAATGTTTTTTTTTGAATTTTGTTCCATATCAACAATTTGTTTTTCTAACACCGATTGGACAATACAGATATTCATTATATGATGCTCCAATAATATTTATATAACCAACATTTCACACTTTTATAACTTTTTTATCAATATTCTCACACTTTTTGAATTTAGCACGAACGATTGATTTTCGTCGTTTAGGTAAACCTCATTATATGCAAAAAGTAAATATAATTTTTTCCTGGGGATCCCCGAAATTTCATTTTTCTAAATATAAGGTGATCCCGGCTTTTATGAAATTGCTCATATTTTAGTATTCTTAGTCTTGGATAATCCCAGACTTTTAATAAGCTCTAAATATGAAAAACCCTGTTCGAGCACATTACATGCAAGAAACACAAATAAGAATCCGAATAATCATACTCATCAAAAGTCAAACCACGGGTTTCAAAATCTTTGTTTTGAAAATTTCATTTTTATTAATTCGGGCGCAAAAACAACAGGCACAAAAAAAATGTCGTGACCCAGAGGGGAGACCCCAGTATTCCTACGTTTTCGAGGTCGCTGAAACCGAATATGACAGTAAAAAATGATTCCAATTGCCCATTTTCCCGTTACCACCCCCTGGGGCTTGAAATTTCATTATCCATGCAAAATTGAGATGGATGTACATTTCTATGTTTTTTGGGTCGCTTCAACCGAAAATGACAACAAAAAGTAAATTTGATCCCTCCATCACCCCTAGCACCCCCTTACTACCTACTGGAGGGGGTTGGAATTTCTATTTTCTTCCAAAATCGAGATGGATGACGTGTGTTTTTATGTTTTATGGGCAGCTCACGATTCGGGGGGCTTGTTTGAAGTGAGTCCCCTGACCTCTCACCATTCGGTGTGCTTGTTTTAAGTAAGTACCGTTGCCTCTCACTATTCGGGGTGCTTGTTCAACGTGAGTCCCCTCGCCTCTCACGATTTGGGGCTCTTACTTCTTCTTGTGGTTCTGAACTCTCTTGTTTCCAAACGATCTTCTGAGAGGTTTCCTCTTGTTGGCTCTCCTCTGTTCTGGCAAGTCCCTTTTCAAATTCCAGCAGTAGTCAGCCAACATACTGACATCCCATTTACCTTGATAGCGTCGTTCCATTTTTTAAAGATCCTGGTGAAACCTTTCACCTTGCCCCTCGCTATAGTCCCTCAAATTCTCCGGAAAATAGTTTACATGGGACTCGAGGAAGTGCAGTTTCAAATTCATCAGGCAACCAAGATTCTTAAAGTTTGTTAGCAGTTTTTTTATTTCTCTATTGTAGTTCGGACTCTTTTAATTGCCTAGGAAATTTTCTACCACACTTTCAAAGTTGAGTGAAGCGTTTTTTTTCTTTAACACCCATTGATTGGATGAGGTCGGAGTCGAGCAGAAGCTTCCGAATTTCCGGCCCGTCGAAAATTTCTTCTTTAAGCTTAGCTTCTGATTTGTTCGGAAATTTCCTCTGGATGTAAATTGAAGTGGCTCCCTCTTTGTCTAATAGTTTCATAAATTGCTCCATTAACCCGAGCTTTATATGTAGTGGAGGAAGAAGAACTTTTTCAGGTGGTACAAGTGGACCGTTGAGAACATTCTCCGAGCCAGCGATTAAAGAGGCTCTAGCAGGCCATTTAAGGGTTTTATAATGCTTCTCACGATCTCGACTATTCCTTGCCTTGTGAAACCACTTTGTTGTCCCAGAAGAATTGTTAGTATCTTCAGATCGCCGCGAATCTGCCAGTTGTGTTCCGTATACTTTATTTTGTCAAGCACAAGCTTCAATGTGTGATACCCGAATATGCTATCGGTATCGAAGCTAACTAATTGGTATAATACAAGGATACAACTTTCAAACTGCGGGTGGAAGAATCGATGAACAGTCTCCATTCTTCACTCCTGTAAATGTTTGGTTTCAAACAATTCATGAAGTCTCGGATATCAGTGCAGAAGCAGAGGGATTCCTCTTTAATAGAAAAGGGGAGGGACTCTTTCTCCCGATTCCAGAAAGTTATAACCCATGCACCTTTTGCCAAAAGTCCATCCGTTTTCATGTTTGATGCAAGATATTCTGCAGCATCTTTCGCTAACCCCAAGTCCCTTACGGTATCATTTAATTTTTTCTGATCCATGGCTTTATACGTCTATCTCGTTTGGAGCGACCATCTGCTTCATCGCTGTCAGAATCTGAATCAATTTCACTCTCAACCTCAGAACCTCAGAACTTTTGAATCCTTAGTTGGCTCATTAATATTCATCTCACTTTTATTTTCAACCGTATCATCAGTGGGATCCATTTCAACAGTACTGGCTGAAACACCATCATCATCATTATAAATTGGAGGAGTAAACGATGAAGCTGTTGTATATATAACATGATTGGGAATCAACATACCTTTGAATTTAATTATGCAAATTGAGTTTCAGGCGCTTTCCACACAGCAGGAGACTTCATGGGATTCTTGGTGCTTGAATCGGACGATTGACGATATAATCTAATCCTGAATTTGTTACAGATACTACTCGGTACTAAAGGATTGCCTTTACCACTTGCAACCTGCAAAGAGAAAACGGACTTATATTTATCCTCATATTGCGAAAACTCTTTACGAAGTTTTTCCGTTTCAAACTTACCACATACGTAGCAAAACATGGAACTATCCTTGTTGCAGATATGAATGAAACAATCTGGAATGTAAACTCATCGCGTGCTTTCTTGGTCCATCATCTGAAGCTACGCGAAGTCTTAAGTCGCGCCGATTCAGAACTATAGTTGCAGTCGTGTCCCTTCTTGAAGCATTGAACCCTAAACTAACCAAGTTGCCCACTACTCCAGGGCTGCGGTTGCTTGATGACGACACCTGCGGGCCCGCTTGCTCACGCAGACCAGCCGCCGATACTGGGTCTCCCTCCCCTGTATCTTAAATTTCTTTCCTACTTTTGCCATGAAATGTCAAGTTCAAAATATAAATAGGAAGAATAAACACGGATTATGATTTGGATGAAAGAAAATTTTTTTGTTAATGACTCGGCAAATAAGAAACAAAAAAGTGGCATATTTCAAATATGACAACCTATGTATAGCTTTCAGAGCTTCCTCCATCCTGAGCGGCAAATACGGAACCTACAAGGTAACCACGGTAAGCCATAATCATACCCCTCCCTCTTGTTAATGTTAATGGCAATCATGTTAAACTACTTTAGGCTCTCCAAATATAAGTCGATTCTACATTGGTCTATGGAGGAGTGTTCTACTTGATGGGTTTGTCACAAGATGCAAGGTGTAATTGAAGGGTCAAATTTGTATTTTATAGTCAATTTCGTTTCGAGCGACCCAATAAACGTGGCAATATACATCCAACTCAACTTCGCATGAAAATTGAAATTGCAACCTCTTTCTGGGGGGTAGTAAAGGGGCGCTAGGGGGGTGATGGAAGGGTCGAATTTTTTTTTGTTATCATTTTCGGTTCCAGCGCCCCAAAAAATATGGAAATGCACATCCATCTCAATTTTGCATGAAAATTGCAATTTTAACCCCTTTCTGAGGGGTGGTAAAGGGGCGCTAGGGGGTTATGGAAGGGTCGAATTTATTTTTTGTTATCATTTTCGGTTTTAGCATATCAAGAAACGTAGGGCACATCCATTCCAACTTTGCACGAAAATTGAAATTCCAACCCCAGGGGGGGGGGGGAGTGGTAACTGGAAAATGGGCAATTGGATTCATTTCTTATGGTCGTATTCTATTTTAGCGATCTCTGGGTCACGACTTTTTGTTTGTGGGCCTGTGAAATCAAACCCGGAATTTTCTATAAACCGGGATGTTCAAAAATGGATTTTGAAAGAAAGGATTAACAAAAAAAAACTTATGAAAACCGGGCATGAATGCTCATAATTAAATATTTTGTGCCATTTACGCAACTTGAGCAAATAAAAACACTTAAAATGTTTAATTGACTGCATATGAAGTTTCAAATTGTAATCAAACTAAATTCCTCATAACTTATTTATGTTTTTACACAATCAACGAATTTAAAAATATCCTAAAATCAAATCTTAACCCACTAGGCGGTGACAAATGTGTAGTTTTCAGACAATACCTTTGATATGCAAATTTTCCAATTTCCACCTAAAATAAGAGTCATTAAAAGAACAAAACATGTTTTAAGTGATTTTCATAATAATTCATTTGCATATCCGTTTTATATATTCAGACAACCAATCCTTAATTTCCCTTTTGTAGCTCTTGGTATTTTTATAGTGGATGATAGAATCTCATCAATTTTCATGTCAATTTTTGTTATACATTTTTCTATAACTATTTCACAGACACACACACCAATATTCAATAAAATGTGGAAAATGAAAACTTTCGCTTTATTTGTTGTTGTAAGTAATATCCTGTCGGTTTACATCTAAAGTGTGTTATTGTTGTAAATGTGTATAATCTTCGTACAAAATATATTGAAAAATATTTAGCCTATTGGTACATAATAAATCAGGATTATTTATTTAAAATGGTTAAAAAAAAGGAAGCAGCCAAACTGTATACTAAACCAAACGGTATAGAGCGCAAAAAAAAAAAAGGAAAATTTTTGGTTGTGTCGGTTTAGTAGTGTAGTGTTCAGGTTTTGGATCGTTTAAAATTTTAATTTCCATTTTATTTTGTGTATAGTTTTCGTGTTTTGGCAAGGAAATAGGAAAGAGATTAGATCTAAGAATTATACATGTACTGGTGGTTATTTCCATTTATCCATCACGAACATGTCATGTGGTGGATTTTTAGAGTAAGGTTTTTTTATTTTCGAAAATGTAAATTTTTATTCTGTATATAGAAAACAACATAATCAGTGGTTTAGATTGATTGGTCATTAAAGCTGGCCACCAGACATATTAATCTACCATTGTATTGTATACGGCGCACAAATATTTATGAGTCCCCAAACTGTATATCGCAATCACACCCGATTAGATAAATTTGTAACCCCTAAAATTGGCTATCGATGATTACTGGAAATAAATTGGACTATACATTAGTATAAAACGATCTGAATGTACACACAAAAAACTCCGGAAAAATATGAGAAGTCACTCGTATAAAAAATTAAATACATAAATAAATAAAAAAAGGATTTGGATACCAAGAAAAAGGCAACAAACATAAATCAGACATTCCGACCAAATCTCCAACCACCAAATGTGTAACAGTGTTATATTGTGTATGCCCAGAGAATTGGAAAATAAAATTTCCATTTCGATATCTCCCGTTTCTTATATAGTACAATGATATCGTTTACGTTTACTCTCTCTCTCGCCTTTATACATACATAATATAGTCTTTGATTAAATGGTTTGGAAATAATTCTAATGAAAATTATCCTTTCATTTTGTTGCTCATTTACGTTTATGTTAGGGATATTTATACTATAGATACTTCCTTAAGGTTGTTATTGTTTGAAAGTCTTAACTACTATGGTATTATTCGATGGTGGAAAAAAGCTAATCAGGAAATTAAAATTTAAGTCGTTTACTGTTTTTTGTTTGTGCATATTATGTACTATATATGTATATGGTAGCACGGTTGGAAAACTAACAACAACCAAACATCCTTATTCTTATTAATCGACACCAATTAATGTCAAAGTTAATTACGAGAAGAAAATGAAATTAAACGAGAAAAAAGAAGAAGAAGAACACGATGAGGAAAAAAAAAACGATGGAATTTGTTGAGAGATACCAATGCGAGGTGGATAATATTATCATGTGGAATGAGGCGCGAGGAACGAGAAAATGGAATATCTTCAGTGTGCTACTGTTTAGTTATGTGAAACTTGGTTTTCTGTTTTTTGTTTTACTGTTGGGTGTAGAGAAATTAATCGAAACGAAAAGAGTTATGGATTTTTCTCTGGTATTTTTGTATTTTTCTGCGGGGGTACATCATCGATATCGATATGGCAACATTTAATTTCGTTTCTTTCTTGTTTCTGTGTGAACGGGTTCTTTTTTCTTTTTTTTGGATGATTTTAATTAATTTATGATGTTGTTTATCGCTTTACGCTTTTTGTCGTCTGTATACGCTTTGTTTGTGTTTGTGTGTTTAGAAGAAAATCGGTTTATTATCGCACTTCGCTGGAAATTCAATTTAATTATAGATCGTTGATTTTTGTGTGCAATGCTGGTTTCGCCGACTCAAATTGTTGGACATTTAGGTGATAAATGTATTTTTAATTTAAAATGTCATTTATGATTTTGTTGTGTTTAAATGGGTTCAAACTTTTTAAACATATATTTGGTGTGGGTTTTTCATATTCTTATTTCGGTCAGCTATTGCTTGATAAAATATATACCGGTTGTGTCATTGAAGTTGGCAAAGGCGAATAACTTGAAAATACAGAGATATGTAATTAAAAATTATGTACATAAAGCAGGTTTTTGTTTTATTAGAAATATCCATGCCCGGCTCGTGTTTTTTTGTATGTGCGACAAACATTTGGCGCCTTTGAAAAATAATTTCAATAAGTTACTGAAAGGCTTTTTATCAGAAAACAAAAAACTAGTCACTATTTTGTAAGATCTTATATTATTATCGTTTAAAATCAAAACGAAGCCATTTTCAATATTTTTTGATGGTTGATAGATTTTAAAATTAGGTTAATATGCTTTAAACCAGTGCTTCTCAAACCTTTTCATACTGCGGCCCCGAAATCGGAAAAAGAAAATCCAGGCCTCTCAAAAATTTTATTCAATACTAAAGAATTTACAGCTAAGCATTTTGGGCATTCCTGTTCAAGGATCTCAGATGTCCCGCGCATCTTATCAATAGTAATCCAAATCCGTATCCCACAATGTAAAAAAATGTTCTGCCAACACAAAACATTTCTTCAGCTTCATCCGATTTGAAGGATTAAAACGCAACGTATAAACGCATAACTTCTCTTATTCCAGAAAATTATTAAACATTTTGAAAAACATAAAATGGTTCGGCATAAGCCACTATTCAAAATTGGATGTACATAACTGTAAAAACTCCAGAACTAAATATTTTAACTAGACATATGAGTGGAGCAGAACAAATAACAAAATGACTAACTAAGGTTAAAGCTAAACATTTTTGAGCTCACTATTCTGGATCTGTCAAAATTTAATTAATGCACCTTTCTCTAATTCGACCGCAATCCGATCCAAATTTGTTACGTATTTAATATTAGCGTAAAATGGTTTTTACTTAAGAATGTGGGACCCGAAAATTACTGAAATTTTAAATTACCTGTTCTCGGTAAATTTTTAATTGTAATATCCGTAATTTACCGAAAAATTGACTTTGCAAAAACAGTAAATAGTATTCCTCCTTCCCTTATAAATTCTATGTGAACACATCATTTGTCAGAATTGAAAGCTCATTTTTAAACCTTAAATAAAGCTTATCAGTAGTTAGAGTAGTTTTGTTCAAAACTGTCCCAGGACCAAAAAAACACTTTCGATTCAACGAAAGTTAATTAAAATGTGTTCACGCTTTTATTCCTCAAACCTGGTGCCTGCTTTTCCTTAATTGCCAACTTTCATGATAAACTGTTCGAATCTCTTAAATTTTCTTTCGATTTGGTAGGTTTAGGTAGATTTGCAAATCAATCAAAAAATTTTTAGTCTGAAAATTAGAATGACACCAATGTCGAGTATGACATGTTTTTGTGTAAAACTATGGTAAAGGTTTCGACAAATTTATAAAACTTATTAATTATTTGTGTTTTATAGGCATTTGGTCTGAAGATGGTTACAGAACTTTTCGTATTCCAAAAATTTACCAACATTTCGGTATTTAATTCACTACAAAAAACTCGGCAGTAGAATTCTGGAATTTACAATTTAAAGTTCTCAATACTAACCTGATATACAATTTAAAGCTGCCATTTGGAATCTCAAATAAAATTAATGTACGAGAAATTTTTTAGGATTACATACTAAATACCTAGTTTTTTAATATCCATAAATACGCAAATTTTTATAGAACTAAGTTCATATAGCTTTACTTTAAATTTAGTTTCTAAATTTCTAAGAATTTATATCGGATATCGACCTCTGATTTAAAAATGTTGTTGCTTCATAAAAGGCCTTAATTTTAACCATGATTATTTTGTCCCGCAGATCAGGTTTTGTGATCTGAAATTCCTATTCATGTTCATTGTAGAATAAGAACCTATCACATATCTTACAAAAAGCATTAACAGCACAGAAAACTGTAGCGGCCATTGATAATAGGTAGATTGAGAAATTTGTATGCGAGGAAGTTGTGCTGTTCATAAGAGATATTATGGCGAGGCTTCAAGGCTCTAGCAGGCCTAAACAAAAATTAAATAATCCAAGTTCATAGCAAAAAATTTTGCTTTCAAATTTAATCCCTTATACTGTTCTAAAATGCATTCGTCTGGCTTTAATTCTAGCGAAATTTTTCCGCAACACATTAAGGTTAATAGATATAGCAATTTCAGATTCTATGGAGATTATTGCCAAATCATTCAATTTTTCTTGCCCTTTAGTTGATTGCTGGTAATTTTTAATCATTTTTAATTTAGATAACGTTCTCTCATCTTTAGCAACGGAGACGGATAAAGTTAATAGCACTCTTAATGCCATCAGTGCATTTGAAAAAAGTTCTTCAATGTTGTTATTATAAATCCACTTCAAATTCAAAATGTTTTCTGGATTAGTATCATCTTCAATTTTTCGTGTTTGTTGGTTTGGAGGCGCCTTTTCATTTAAAACACAAAGGAAATAATTGTGTTTAAAAAATTCTAAACTAAAAAAAAAATTCTTTTTGTAAATAGTTTTTGTTAAAATTTAAATTTCACATTGTCTTGTCGGTGCTTTTTCATTTTCGACGCCTGCGGCGCCTGTGTGCAGTGCATACTTCGAACACGCTGCGAGGCGGGCCTGGGAATAACGCATATAATATATATTTAATCTTCAACGGGTATCAGATGCTGGGGTCGTATAATTGTGGTAATCGTAAATTGTGGTAATGTTTGTAGTTGGACGCTGTATTTTAATAAAGAAAACTAATGCAAAAAAAAGAAAACATAATTTACCTGCACAAAATTCAAGTTACCAGCACAAAATGTATGGTGGCAATCGTGGCGCCTCTTGCTGCCCTTTAAATTTGAATAGATTAACGTTTAACCAAAGATTTTATTTTTCGTCAATTATAAGAACGAGAAAAAAAATTGATTTATTGTCCAGTTTATACCAAGTTTTCTTTGAAATTTTTGTTCTGTTATTTGTATTTGTTTAAATTCAAATATTCCTTTGTACAACAGGGAACTAGAGAATTAAATTTATTTTATGAAAAAGGGTCCAGGTTCGAATTAATTTTGATTGAAAATAAGTTAAAGTAAAATAATTAATGAATACAATTTCGGTTTCATCTGTGTGTTTACAGGCATCTCTTTCTCTCTCTCTCTGTCTCTCTCTTGTCTCTGTCTCTCTTTCTTTGTATATCTCTCTCTTCTTCTTTGTCTCTCTAATTCTCTGCCTCTCTTTTTCTCTGTCTCTCTTTTTCTCTGTCTCTCTTTTTCTCTGGCTCTCTTTTTCTCTGGCTCTCTTTTTCTCTGTCTCTTTATCTCTCATTCTCTCTTTCTATGTTTCTTTCACTCTCTCTATGTTTATCTTTCTCTCTAGAGTCTATTCCACAGACTGACGATGTGCTCTCCTATTGCAGCTTTTCCTTCCTACTTCTTTATCATATTTCCGGCTTATTATGTTTCAGTGCTACTCTTCACAAGTAATTTGGTTATCTAATATAGAAAACTCATGGGTAAACAGTGAAACTAGAATGGGAAAAGTACAACACAGCCCAAAGAAAATTTAATAAATTATTATTTAAATAAAAACAAAAATAATGAACTCAGTGTGATGCGCTCATCGTCGACCGAAAATATAAATTCTGATAGTGACCTATATGTCAGTGTAATCCCCAACCATTAGTGCAAACGAGATTGGACACGTATTTTAATATTCAGACCAAGCGAAAACGAAGTCTAAGATCGCGCAACTCGTCAGCAGAAGCAAAGAAAGAAGGGTAGAGTAAAATGTGGACCAAATATCCCTCAGTTACAGGTATTTCCTGTATCAACATTTTATATTACCTCACTCAAAAGGGGTAAGATAAACCAAACGAAAAGGCAACCATTTCGAAGCTGGTAAACAGTATTACACATACCATATAAGTGAATTTTTTTATGCTCTTGGTGAAAAAGGCTTTCATGCCACATCTACTACTAAATCGCGAAAAGCAAACTCAACCAAAGTTTCTCTTAGAACTAGAGCCAGATTCGAAACAAGAGAGAGGGTACATATACACCCGAATGGAAAAACACACGGCGGCCATGCCGTCTTGACCAAACAAAGAATAAAGCATTATGACCACAGCAAAAATTAAAAAGAGCAAATCCAAGCAACTAATAAAAGAACGGTCTGGAAAATGTCTACTTTCGGCCTTTTACTGCCCTCCAAAACATGTCACAAAAAAGCAGCAATTTATCGTTTATTTTAACCAGTTGTGTAATAAATTACTTGCAAAAGGCTATACAACGCTACAGTGCAATCGTGCAATCGAGATTTTCGAGACCAAAAGGCAAGCAACTTTACGAAGCTATAGAGAAACAGTCTCTTGGTTATACATCTGCTAGTCACTCAACATACTGGCCGACGGATCAAAAAAATTTCTGAGTTAATTGACTTCTGTGTACTAAAGGCTTACTTATATGGAGGTAATCGATTGCTATGATCTGCCTTCCGATCACAGGCGGTATTAGTAGCCAAGATAGTAGAATTGAGTATCGACACTCTAAGGACAAAAGGAATCTTCAAACGTCTTTCAAAGAAGCGAATTAATTGGGATCAATACGAGACTAATTTCTCTTATCACACCAGTAGATATTGTTGTGGCAGCAATTAAAAAGATGGCCTGTCGAAGTTACTCTTTGAGGAGAGCAAGAAAAAATTTAAAAACACTGCAATTCTAAGAGTGTTTGTTGTTTTTGGGAATATTCGAGATTTTTGAGATTATTCAGATTATTTGAGAACATTAAAATTAAGTCTATTTGACTTTCTTGATGTTTCGAGATTTTTTGTGAGGTTAGGAGAGATTGTTTCAGGAAATCGATATTATTGAAGATTATTCGAGCATATCTCAAATTTTTCGTAACCAAATTATACAAAATTTGTGAATATTACATTAAATCAGTGCGTATCGAGATTATTCGTCGGTTTGCAAAACGTTACAGATTATTTAAAATTGTCGAAGATTGTTTCACATTTTCCAGATTATTCTGGAATTTTCAGGACTAATAATTGCTCACTGGTTACTTTTACTGTCCATTAGTAAAACTTATTATTTAAATATCAATTCTTTTGTAATAAAAACTTTCTGGCTAATGGTGTTTTTGATCAATTGATGGTGCACCCTCGAAAGATGTGGTTAAGGTCGAATTTATTTAGTTTTATTTAAATAATGCGTGGCTGTAAATTTTTGAAATATATGATTTCGATTAGCTGCAGATTGATTTATGTTTATCCTATTATTTAAAAAAAAAAATATAAAAACAACGATAATCCGTGTTGGTATGCGTACAGAAATTTGCTAAATTCGCTTGAATTACTGGAAATCTCTTTATATAAATCAACCTTGAAACTTGATTGGGAAGTTACAACTGGCTGCCTGGTTGAAGGTTAGTGTGAATGGGACAAATATTCAAGAAATTTTTTAAAAATATCGAAAGTTTCGAGATTCACTAATTATGACATGTGAACGGCGCAAGGAGCAAATAAAAAAAACAATGTTGTAATCGTAAACTGTCTGCAAAAAATTTATTAATTTCCGTAAATTTTCAAAATCATTTTTGTATGACCCACCATGTATATTATCAGAGCCTTCTAGAGTATAGAGCCATAATCATTATGACGTATTTTTTCGAAGCTTTTTTAGTGGTATAACTTTTCACTGATTTCCATAGGAATCCATAGTAAAAACGGTGTTTTCTAGCTTCAAGTTTTTCAATGAAAAAAGCAAAAATGTTACAAAATTTTTATACAAAAGTATTCTACATATATTTAGCAGCAATATACAAGAAGGGTATATTGGTATTAAGTAAATATTAATTGCAGAAATATTAAAATTAAATTATTTCTAAAATATATTTTTCGAAGTTTCATTTTGGAAAATACATCAAAGTTGGCTCTGACGACTTAAAATAATACTTGCTAAATTTATCTTTAGTTTTACTAGTGTACGTTAGATGTCTCAGATTTATACAGAAAAATACGAAAGAGATTGTTTACTCACAAAATTATGGCACGTTCTTAAATATTTTGTGAATTTGTTTTGCTTTTCCTACAACTTTTGAACACAAATTTCCCCAAGTGGCAATTTTTGTTACGATTTTTCAAAATGTTTACTGCCCACTGCCATCTATGTTTATTGACTTAATGCACACGATTTGTAGTAAGCTTTTCTACCAGAATGCTGTTGTTATGAACTTTTTTTTATATTTTGGTTTAAATAAATCAATTATTACAAGAAAATGAAAATGATTTACTTAAACGATATTCATATATGTTGAAATTCAGACATTAATCAAAATATTTCAGAAATTATAATTAAGAATTTGCAACGTTTTCATTTACAAATTTGTTTTAGGAAAAAAAGTGATTTCCCATATGTTTTATGTGTTTTACTATGGAAATTTTGGTTTTTTCGTCGTTTCTAATTCCCTTATAAAAGCTTCGTTTTTTAGATTATGGCTTGTATAATCAAGGTTGCTTTGATATTATACATCTAGAAATTTCGAATTTCCCAAAATTCTTTCCAAGTATGAGACCTTCAGCTTAATCCATCATTTTCTGAAAAAAATCTACGACGTAAAATTGCAAGTTTGGGAAACTTTTAATTAAACAGGATAAATTATAAAGTATTTTGAAGAAATTTCCTTTTTCCCTCTCAAATAATTTGTGAAATTTGAATTTTGAATCGCTAATAATTCAAAAGTAATAATTCAAAAAATATTTCCACACTTCTAAATTTCGAAATATTTTTAGGTGCAGCAAATTTCATAAATTACGAAATTCTTTTGTATTAAAAGTTTCGAGGTAATAAAATAAGTTTGTATGAAGAGGGGTCTGAGATTTTGAAACAAAAAATTCTGAACTCCTGATAAATTTTATGTTTTCGAACCAATGATATGACGTATAAAATCAGAGCCTTCTAGAGTATAGAGCCATAATCATTATGACGTATTTTTTAGAAGCTTTTTTAGTGGTATAACTTTTCACTAATTTCCATAGGAATCCATAGTAAAAATGGTGTTTTTTAGCTTCAAGTTTTTCATTGAAAAAAGCAAAAATGTTACAAAATTTTTATACAAAAGTGTTCTACATATCTTTAGCAACAATTTACAGGAAGGGTATATTAGTATTAAGTAAATATTAATTGCAGAAATATTAAAATTAAATTATTTCTAAAATATATTTTTCGAATTTTCATTTTGAAAAATACATCAAAGTTGGCTCTGACGAATTAAAATAATACTTGCTACATTTATCTTTAGTTTTACTAGTGTACGTTAGATGTCTCAGATTTATACAGAAAAATACGAAAAAAATGGTTTAATCACAAAATTATGACACGTTCTTAATATTTTGAGAATTTGTTTTGCTTTTCCTACAATTTTTGAACTTAATTTTCCCCAAGTGACGATTTTTGGTACGGTTTTTCAAAATGTTTACTGCCCACTGCCATCTATGTATATTGGCTTAATGCACACGATTTGTAGTAAGCTTTTCTTTTTAATTTGACCAGAAAGCTGTTGTTATGAACTTTTTTTATATTTTGGTTTAAATAAATCAATTATTACAAGAAAATGAAAACGATTTACTTAAACGAGATTTATATATGTTGAAATTCATACATTTATGAAAATATTTCAGAAATAATAATTAAGAATTTGCAACGTTTTCATTTACAAATTTGTCTTCGGAAAAAAAGTGATTTCCCATATGTTTTATGTGTTTTACTATGAAAATTTTGGTTTTTTCCTCGTTTCTAATTCCCTTAAAAAAGCTTCGTTTTTTAGATTATGGCTTGTATAATCAAGGTTGCTTTGATAAAATACGACAATTTTCCAAAATTCTCGATTTTTAAATTTTGAACCAGCTCACTACTTAATTTTGTATCTTGCAACTTTACTAAATAGTAGCAGGCTTATTCGAAATTCCAAATATGGTTCTAACAATTGAAATTAAAAATGAATTTTAAAATTATAAATTTTAATTTCTGAATACTTTAAAATTCTAAAAAATATAAATTGTAGTGTTCCGACTTGAAAAATTGTTAAAGTTTCAAATTTAAAATTATAATCCAGGAAAATTTTAAAATTTGAAATTCAGTTTGAAGACTTTGAAATTTTCATAACATAAATTTTATTATTTTAACTAATATTTGAAATGTCAGTGGGGTTTTAAAAATTAAAATTGTAATCCAGAAAACATTTAAAATTTGACAATATGATTTCTAAATTTTTTCGACTTTTGAAAACAAAAATTTTAATATTGTGGCTCTAACAATTGTTAAAACTTAAAATATCAGTAGGAGTATTAATAATAAAAAATTGAGTTTCTAAAAATAAAAATTTATTATCTGGAAGAATCTTAAAATTTGTAAAATTTGTTCCAATTATGAAAATTTAATGCACGATCAATGGATCTAGAATGGATCAATGTCCAAATTCATTGGTCATTATTTGAATTATAATTTTAATAAGTGCTAATAAAAAAAAATTGTTAGCTTATCTAGCTTCAGTCTAATATAAAAAGCTTTCTTTCAATTATTTATAAATGCTTTGTTGCCGTTCTTATGAGGCTGGCAGATAGTGAGAAGCTTTAAACTGACGGTCCACGTGATAATCTTTACTTTTCAATATTGTTATTGTAGCTTTTTTAACTTTTAGAAAAAGCACAATTTCGAGAATTTCAATTTATAAATGAGATGAATATGCTGAATATTTTTACTAATTTAATTTAAACCTTTCAAAATATAATAATTTTTATTTTAAAGCTTTCATACAATGTACTAGTTTCACGGTTTTGAGCTTGTCTTATATTCTTAGAGAAAATAGTATATTTACGAATGAAAGCTTACTGGCCTTTATTTGGATTATATTTCTAATAAATCTATAAATTAAAAGCTTTTAAGCTTTCTACCCTTTTCCAAATTATACACTCGAGCGAGGAAATTTAAGTCAGTTACCGTCGAGTAAAAGCCAGTGGTGATGTTTCTTTATTTTTTTAGGAAGTAAGGCCCAACGACTTTATTTTTAATGATTTGAAGAGAAAGCGCATTATAGAAATGCACTAAGATCAGCGGACGGCTACTGTTGACTTAAATGTTCACGTTGTTATGTCAATTTGGAAAAAGGGGAAATTGAATTCAAGAAAAACCAAAAAAAAATGTTCAAAAATAAGTGCTTAGACATGAATAATCACCCAACATTTTTCTCGGCGATAATTCTTTGTCAATATTTTCGGCGTTTTTCAATATACGATACATAATCGCCCACATTGTAAAGTAAGCACAATCGCCCAAAAATTGATGAGCGATTATTCATTTTAGGTTATTTTAAATTTCTTCTTTGTACCATTCGGCATAATGCAGCTAGCTCGCCTAAAACCTACAATTTTTTGGGCGTTTTTTTTTATTTTTAATTTTTAATTCATGTCGCCTCCATTCTACAAACAAATAACCTGATTTCACCCATTTTTAAATTCTGAAATTCTTTTATTTAACTTACTCGGATGTGATCAAATCTTGCATTGCAAAATTTTAATGCTTAGACTTTATCAATCTTGATGAAAATTGGCACGCATGTGTAACTTCGGTGACAATACAAGTTGGTGGTGTTCCCTAAGGGAATCCACCCCTCCCATCCCTTATTTTTCACCCACGCATCGGTTAAATCATCGTTTTGTCAATTTTAACATATTTATCAGATACAATGAAAAAATTTGATTGTATTTCGAGGGGAGCTACTCCCGCACCCCTTATGTTCCACCCACAAATAAAAGAATTTCATAAAAAAAAAATTTTTTCTTTTTCGAATTATCTTATATTTTGAAGACAATACAAACTATATTTACGAATGAAACTTTATTGGCCATTATTGTGGTCACAATTTTAAAGAGCGGCCAAATTGTAAAAATTCTTTTTTTAAATTAATATAGGAAAAAGCTCTAAGAACGAATATAAACTTTTCTTTTCAAACAAACATTATTTATGAAACTTGCAGTATAAAAATAAAGTGTTTTAGCTTTAAGGAAAGCTATGTTCCAAAAAGTAGGTCAGTTACGTAATTTTTTTTGACATTCTGAATAAGTTTTCACGCATTAATAAGCTTTGACCCAGTTATTCCGTTGCTAATATTTGCTTGTTCATATTAGAAGCTGTTCGATTGATGATATTTGAAGAGCTTTCTGGAAGCATGGTAAACACAAGTTCTAGAATGTTAATTAGGTTAAGTGCTTTTACGTATATCCTGACATTCTTTACTAGTTTAGGTAGAATCTTCCACCATATAATAATTTTGTCTTCAAGCTTCTTTTTAATTGTTTATTGTTGCTATTTGGATATCAAAATATAAATAATTAAACTTAACTATTTATCGCTCTTTTTCTTATATTCTTAGAGATAATATTATGTTTAATAATGAAAGCTTACTGGTTAATTTAATTTAGGTTGAAGATTTAAATACAACATTTTTTTTTGCAATTATAATATTTGTAAAAACTTGGTTCCGTTCTGACTTCACACATTTAATAGTTTTAATTTAACTGTTGCAATGCTAGTAATTGCTTCGCATTATTATGAGATTTCATTACACGATAATTGTAGAGCTTTAAACTTATTATGCTTTTGTGGTTTTACGCATATTCCGACTAATAAATAAAAATGTAAATAAAATGTAAAGCTTTTTTCGAAGCTTACTTTCAATTATGTACAAAAATAGCTCCTTTAATACAGAGCTTTTGAGTTTTAATGCAAACTTCCAAAAAGTGAGCAATAGTTGTTGCATGGCTAATATTTGCTGGCCATTATTATGAGGGTCCGTCGGTCTGTAGGACTGGTTTGTGAAATTTGAATTCAAAAATGGCCGGTGTCCTAATTTAGGTAAAATCTTTCAAGATATAATAATTTTTTATTTTATAGGTTAATTTAATTATTTATTGTATTTTACACTTCAATAATGATGTCTGTCACACCATCAAGAAATGCATAACGTTAAACCGAAAATTGGCCAGTTATACATGAATGTTGTATCATCAACATAGTCAAATATGCGAATAAATTAAAAAGCCACCATTCCCCGTTTTATATTATGTCAATATATGCTCACACAAAAAATTATGAAATACAAATTTGTAGAGTATTTTTTTAAATTTAATATATTTTCGATTTTTAACAACACATCCTTGATTTTTAAATGTCAAAATTCCGTCAAATATTAGTAAATTATTAGTGTTGCCTAAGGGATTCTGTGTTATGACATTTGTCGTGTCACATCACTTCGATCGGCTTAAAGAATACCAATTTATAGCTGAAGTGACACGACAATTGTCACGTCGAATGAAGTGAGACGACTAACGGAATAAGGGTGATAATCAATAATTCAAGAGATTAATAGTGAACATCAACAAAACGTCGCAAGGTTTCAAATTTGCAATATTTTTCAAAATTTCTTGTCTCAGAATTGTATTTTAACGATGAAAGAAAAATATTTAAGAAATTTAACAATTACAAATTATTTTCTGAGACACAATCAAAATATTATGATATTATTTTAAGTGCGGATAAAGGGAGTATTTCGGTGATTACTTATGTTAAGATCAGAGTATGAGGACATAATTAAAAATTTAGTGAGCGATCAAAATACTTACAAAACATTAAACATGGACCCCACACTTTCACTACAAAATTTAAACAACAACAAAATTAAAAATTTATTTTTAGGCAATTATATTGATCGTGAAACTAAGCCCAAGCTTACAATGTACCAACTCTTCAGTTGTACCTATATTGTGCGGACTTCCTAAAATCCATAAACCGGATCATCCACTTAGGCCTATTGAATGTTATATAAATAGCCCTACATATAAAACATCTAAATATTTAGCTGACATTTTGAATGGTTCAATTGATAACCGGAGGTATAACTGTAAAAATTCGTACGAATTAGTAGAGTTTATAAAACAACAAAATATTCCAAATCAATTTGTGTTGATAAGCTTGGACGTAGTTTCATTGTTCACCAATATTAAGATTGATTTGGCTGTAGAAATAATTTCAAATAGGTGATCAATGATAGAGCCACATATCAGAATAATTTATTTATTTCTATATTTAATCTTATACATTTGGTATAAACACGCACACTCTATTTTGAGGTTGGTCTCATTACAATAATAATAAATTATTTGTCTGTAAAAGCTGTTTCTGAATCTCTGTGTACTTCTCATTTTATTCGCATAACAACAATCATTGAATTCAAATATGCCCCACGGTTGTAGCATTTGGCCATTTTGATTTTTAAAAAAATAAAAAATTATTTTTCAGAAAAATTTATAAAAATATACAACCGGCTGACTATACCCCCTGTTGAGAGTGTGGAATCCATGGGCCGACCCACCTTTCTTGTCAGTACTGTGGCTGATGTCGTAATGGAACTGCTACTGACACTGCTTGTTTATTAAAAAAATACGTCGATGATTTATTGTTGTATTTGCCGGATGATAAAATTGATTGTGTACTTTCAAAATTTAATAGTAATCGTTTTGGTTTAAAATTCACTTTAGAAATAGAAGAGAATAATAAATTAACATTTTGGACACAATATTAGTTGACACTATTTGGTACGCGAAAAATTTATCGTCGGGTCGAATTCTCAATTTTAATAGTTTTCACCCTTAAAGTCAGCGAATTAATAAGGCTTTTGGTTTCATTTATCGGGTGAAAAAATTAATATATAAATTAAAAATTAATATTAGATGTCAAATTATAAGGAATTATCTGGCCAATAATATATACCTGAAATATTTGATCAACAAATTAATCAACCAGTTTAATCAAGTTAATAGTCGGCAAATTGTGAATATGGTCGGCCCCGGAACTAATACTAATGTTCATCAAAATTTATTATATACATCAATTTATTATATTAAAAATCTTAGTGACCAAATTCCCAGCATTTTGCGCAAATTCAATACAAAAATTACATTTTCAGCGGCCAACTCTATTCGTAACATTTTTAGTCAAATTAAAGATATAACACCTAAATTAAGTCGTTCGAATCTTGTATATTTAATTCAATGTAACCATTTCCATTTGAAATGCATCGGTACCACGAAACAACTATTAAAAAATCGAATTTCACAACATAAATCGGACGTGAAACCACCTATCAGCAATTCTCAAGCTACCACATTATGCCAGCATTTATCTGATACTGGGCACACATTTAAATTTGATCAGGTAAACATTTTGGACAGTGAACAACATTATAAAAATCGTTTATTTTTGGAAATGGCTCACATTATTGGTAATCAACAAAAAGAGTGATACGGACGATCTTACCCAAATTTATTCTGGCATCATTGATTTTATATCTAAATTCCCAAAATATAAATCGTTTGTAAATACTTGAAATTCCAAATTCAAAAAGACTGTTTAGTAAAACTATTTTGATTGTCGTCGTCCAATTTGAATTAATTTATCGTTTAAGCGCTTTATAAATAATTAAAGTATATCGTCATACAAATGAGAGGTTTCGCGCTTTTCTTAAATCGTTTTCCAAAAAGTAGGTCAAATATGTAATTGTTGTCGTCCACATTAAACTTTCACTCAATCACCAACTTTAATCAAACTGTTACAGTGCCAATGTTTGGCTGTCAATATTATGAGCTTTCGGTATATACTATTTGTAGAATTTTAGGAACGTTCTTACAAATATCCGTTATATGTTCTTTAAAGCTTCCTCTTAAAATTATAATTGACAGATTACCTTTCATTATTTGGATTAAAATTTTAATAATCGAATAAAATAAAATCTTTATGTTATTTAATTTAAGTTAAAGCTTTAAACACAAACATTTTTTAATTATTTGTAAAAACTTTGTACCTTTCAGACAGTTAGTAGCTTTAATCTAACTGTTCCAGTGCTATTATACGTTTAGCACTTACAAATTACACGTTTAGCGCTTTCTTCTTTTGAAAATGTAACGATTTTATTTAAAAGCTTAATTATTTATTGTTGTTTTTTGCATATCAATTGCAATTTAAGAATAATGTGTGCTTACTACTGGGTTATAATTTTAGAAAGTGGTCAAATTATATAAGCTTTAATAATTATTGGTAAATACTTTTTAAATGTATAGCTTTCTTTTTAAGCTTAATTTCAAATATTTATTAAATTACTCTTTGAATATAGAGCTTTTTCACTTTAATGCAAACTTACAAAAAATGTGTCAATTATATATTTTCGTTCTCATTATGTTCAGCTCTATACAACCTAGTCCTTAAGCAGAGCTTTATGGACAAGATTTTACAGCGCTGATTTAGAAACTTTTAATTAAAAAATAACAGCGGTAGGTACTAATTTTGGTAAAAGCTTTTAAAAATAATAATTTTTTATTTTAAAATTTACTTTTAATTATTTTTTGTTGCTGTTTGTATGCCAATTTATAAGCAATAAAAGTGTATAGGGGTTCATTCGTTTATAGAAATAACTGGTTTCACGCTTTTTTTTAAATCCTTACATAGCGAAAATATTATATTTATGAATGAAAGCTTACTGGCCTTTATTTCGGTTCTAACTCTGGAATGCGGCCCATTTAAAAGGAACTTTAAATTAACTAAGGTAAAAGCTTTAAAATAAAGCTTTATTTTCAAGTTTACTTAAAAGTTTACAAAGTGTAATAATTTTGTTTTAAAGCTTACTGTTAATTATTTATTGTTGCTATTTGGGTGTCAATTATTTATCGCGCGTTTTCTTTTATTCTTATAGATTATTTTATATTTATGAATGAAAGCTTACTATGTATGTTCTAATTTTAGGAGGCGGTCAAATTATCGGTTAACCACTTATGGTAAATACTTTTAAAATATAAAGCTTCCTTTTCAAGCTAACTTTCAAATATTGGCTATAAATTGTAGAGCTTTTCAGCTTTAATGCAAAATATCCAAAATTTGGTTGAATTTTTATCGTTCTCATTAAGTTTTCACGCAATAAGCAGCTTTACGCCAGTTGTCAAATGAATAATATTTGCTTACCAATATAGTCTTACGGACCTGATTTGGAAAATGTTAATTCATAAATAACAGGTGTACTAATTTATGCAAAATTTTTCAAAATATAATATTTTTTTATTTTGAAAGCTTACCTCTAATTATTTATAAAATAATTTTATGGAAAAATTGTTTATGAGCATTAAGGGGATATCGGAATAATGTCAAAATGAGGGTTATAAAAATGTAGAGATTTTCAAAGTTGCTTATCGACATTTTCACAGCTTTATGTATTCCTGTAACTGTTGCACTGCTAATTCGTATCAACATATACATAGTAGCATTATTTTATGTTGCCTGTATAATATGTTGTTTATGTTCCGTGTGCCGTATAGTTTATTTGAATGCCTGAAAAAAAAATAAAAGTTGGAGCACACACAAACGGTATTATTTTAATAAAATACAACAAAACCAAACATTTTTTTTTGTTCCATTCTTTCATTTTTATTTATTTGCGGGAAAAGGAAATTGTGGTTTGGTTGGGATTTAAAAAAAAAAAAAAACTCATCCATGGCTTTTTTAGGTTATGTACACATACACAAATTTTCGGAAGTAAAGAAAATTTATTTAGCATTTTTTGTTGTAGTTATGTCGAACTTTTTCATTATTTACTGTGTGCGTGTGTGTATACATATACGGCGGCGGTAACAAACTGGTATAAATATGTACATACTACAGAGAGGTGCGGTTTTAGGAGATTTTGTGTGGTGAATCGGTTTTTTATTTGGAGGATATTTGCTTTTATATATCTCGTTTCGTTTTTGTTGTATTATTATTGAGCTTTGATAAATTGAAACAAATTTATTGGATTTATCTTTATAAATTATTATTTTGATTTTTATTTGTGCTGAATTCGTACATATTTGTTCATGTGGTTTTGGTGTGGTCGAAGCCAGGGGGGGAATAAAATTAATGTTTGGATTTTACATAAATCACATTTAAATTTAACCTTTTATTATTCTAAATCATAAAGTTTAGCTAGGAATTTATGAGACCAACCATTACTCCATAATTGGTCCCAACAGTTTTAAGGTCGTTCGAACGTCAAAATAATAATAATAATCTGTCGATATCTAGACATATTATACATCAACACCATCCGATAAAATCCAACAACACCAATAACAACATAAAATGGTAAAATCAATAAATGGAAATTTATTTTCCCATTTTCATCCAAAACAAAATTTGTTGAGGAATTTAGTGTGTTATAGCTGTGTTGTTGTTGTTGTGTAGACTTAATATACTTCTAATTAAATTATACAATTTTAGTTGTTGTTTTATTATAATAATTATCAGATATTTAGAATTTTCCATTTTTTTTTCTTCTAATAATTTTGGTAACTGGGAAACATCAGTCATTCATTATCATCATTATAAATTAAATCAGGTACCATCATATTGATGGATTTATAAAATTTGTGCAAATTAATTTTTCCTTCTTTACACACACATAAACACATTATACACATGCATTACAAGTTTAATTTACAATGAAAACTCATCAATTACGTTATCAGATTTTCTCAAGTACATATAGATATTTTCCACTCTACTAAAATCATTATGATAGAACAGCATTATTGTCCTCGTCGCTGTTATCATTGTCAATAGTATAAAATGAAAGACAGAAACTTGATTTCAATGAAATATTCATGAGCGCGTGTTTTCTTTTACTTTACAACAACGACTGGGACGTGGAATACGAAAGAAAATCATTTTATTTATTCAAGTTTATCCCACTTTTCATTGTCTTACTGTGTTTTGTACACAGATTTTTACATTTTTTTTTTTTTTTTTTTGTAAAGTTTGAAAATACTTGAGAGTTTAATTTTACTGAAATAATGTAGATATATCCGAAGGTACAGCGAAACGAGAAGAACAAAAGCATAAAGAAAAGCACACGTAATGTAAAGCTTTTAAATTTATATGCACGAGTATATATACTTTGTACTATGTGTTTGTGTAAGTATTTCATGATTGTGCAACAGTTTTAACTTTTTTGTTTATTTTTTCTTAAGGAAATTGTAGTTTTTCCATTTTTTCTTTTGTATATTTTCGCTGGAAAAGTGCAAAGTATGTCAAACACTTTTAGATTAAGAAAGCGATTGAGTTATGTAAAGGTGAAAATACCACAAAAGAGTTTATATGTACATACTAGATTATAGCGTGAAAGTTGGTTTTCCCGACGACAACCTCTTATGTGCGCATATACATACATTCTATACAAAAAGTTCTCAATAATTTGTTGGAATTATTGCGGTTAAATGTTAAATAATTATTTTTGTTTTTTTTCGTTTCAGTATTTCGTGAAGATTTCCGATTGGATCCACAAAATTTACGCATTGCACAGGGAGACACCGCCTTGCTGGAATGTGGTCCGCCAAGGGTACACCCGAACCGTTGATAGCTTGGCGAAAAAATGGTCAAAAATTAGATTTGGAAACTTCAAAACGTATCCGTATCGTTGACGGGGCAAATTTGGCGATACAAGATGTCCGGCAAACGGACGATGGTCAATATCAGTGTGTAGCCAAAAATGTTGTCGGCACACGAGAATCTAAAGTTGCTGTACTTAAGGTGCATATAAAACCGTTTTTGATACGCGGACCACAAAATCAAATTGTGGTTGAAGGATCATCGGTGACATTTCAATGTAGGGTTGGTGGTGATCCGATGCCAGATGTTTTATGGAGGCGCACTTCGATGAGTGGTAATATGCCATTGGATCGAGTACACATTCTAGAAGATCGAAGCCTTCGACTGGAATCGCTGAATATAGAGGATGAAGGCGAATATAGTTGTGAGGCGGACAACATTGTTGGTTCGGTCTCGGCTACCGGAACACTTACAGTTCACAGTAAGTAACTAATTTATTTGTAAAATATCTCTGCACGGTTCGCTAATCACAAACAAATAATTTTGTTACAGCTCCACCAGTTCTTATGATAAGACCTACACCGCAAACAATAGAAGTCCCATCGGATGTATCGTTCGAATGTAAATCAACTGGCAATCCCCAACCCACAATGTTCTGGTCCATCGAAGGTAATCGTACGTTAATTTTCCCAGGTGAAAAGCTCGATCGTTATGAAGCTACTGCGGCTGCAGAAGGTCTATCCGTCTTAACGCTATCCCAAACATTAAGAACCGATAATGGTATCATTGTGGTGTGTAGTGCTCTAAATGGAGTCGGTTCGATTAGCGTTCGCGCAAAATTAAGTGTAACCTCACAAGAAGACCGTCCACCACCCATAATTACGCAAGGCCCAACAAATCAAACGCTTCCTGTTAAATCGGTGGCGATTTTAATTTGTAAAGCAACCGGATATCCACTTCCCACAATTTCATGGTTTCGCGACGGATCACCAGTCCTAGTGACGAACAAAGTAAATATATCGGAAAGTGGGACACTACAAATTATGGATCTGGACAAGAATGACGATCAAGGTTTATATACGTGCGTAGCTAGCAGCCGAACTGGAAAATCAAATTGGAGTGGTTATTTAAGACTTGAGTTACCGACGAATCCGAATATAAAATTTTTTCGAGCTCCCGACCCTATGTCATATCCATCACCACCAGGAAAACCACAAGTTGCGTATGTCACCAACGATTCGATCACCATCTACTGGATGGGTAGTACAAAATCGGGCGGATCTGATATAATCGGATATTCGGTCGAAATGTTCTCAAGCAGTATGAACAAGGGTTGGGTACAAATAGCCGCCAAAATATTGGAAACTAATTTTACGGCTATATCGCTTACATCTGGGGCTAGCTATATATTTATAGTGCGTGCTGAAAATTTTCATGGACAATCGCCGCCCAGTCCGATGTCCGAACCCATAATAACGGGACAAAGTTTAAATTTTGAAGAAGAATTGGGTTTGAGTGAAGCACAAGCGGTGCTCTCGACTGGAAATGTTGTAGAATTGCAAGAGGCAAATGCAACGGATTCGACAAGTGTACGACTGGTGTGGGAAATTATAAATGGTCAATATGTTGAGGGATTTTATATATATTCACGAGAAATTAATACAAAAGGGATTTATAAAACTTTAACGGTGCTGCATGGGGGTGGAGCATCAGCTTGCACTATAACTGGCCTAGCAAAATATACGGAATATGAATTTTTTTTGGTTCCGTTTTATAAAAAAATTGATGGGCGGCCTTCAAATTCACGGGTTGCTATCACTCTCGAGGATATCCCGGTCGCCTCGCCAATGGAAATGGAGGCTATACTCTTGAATAATTCGGCAGTCTACCTGAAATGGAAACCGCCACACAATAATACGGTGAATGGTAAACTTCTTACATATCAGGTTGTTGTCAAGGGATTTGATAATTACAATATGTCGCATGTGCTTACGAATATGACTGTGGACGGTACAATGCCTACGCTACTTCTTGCAAATTTATCGGCTGGCGTTACATATTCGGTGAGTGTGGCGGCCGCCACAAAAATCGGTATTGGTCCTTATAGTCCAGCGGCCGTATTACGCTTGGATCCACGTACGCGTCGCCTTGATCAAGGTTATACCAGGTAAGTCGCATCATTTCAAATTTTGTTTTGTTTTTGGTTTTAATTTAATTTTGTATCAAAAATATGTCAAATGAATTTCCAAGTAAATGTAGACATTGATTTATAATTTTATTGATAAAACGTGACAACGATTTTCTTTCTTGTTTTTTTTTTCTTATCAGCTTAATATTCAGTGTTGCTTAAACTTTCGATCATTATGGCTCAAGTTTGAAGAAAAATTGAATTCGATTAGATTTTGACAGTTTGATAAAAAATAGTAGTAGTTTTGGGCTGCGGTCAAAATGTTTTCAAATTTGAGGGAAATAAGAGTTTGGTTCTAGTTTGAATGGTGTTTGTTCAAAACTATCTATAACTTCATTTTCGTAGAAGTACATGTTAAAGCAGCAGGATTAGATCGTTCGCTATGGTGCAATCAAAGAAATTTTGAAAAGTTTATTGAATATTTAATTACGAAATAAATATTTTCGGTCAAATTTGAATGAACTAGAGTTAATGTTAAACTTGATATAAACTTAGGACAATCAAATTTTACTTCAAACTTTTTTTTTTCGTTTCAAATTTTATTTGAAACGTATAATGAATTATCAAAGGAATATTTAATTTCGAAATATTTGGGGCAATTTTGGATGAAATTGGTTCAATTGACTAAATTTAGGACAATCAAATTTTCCTTCAAATTATTTATTTTTATTTCTAATTGATTATTACTAAACTTTGAAGGAAATTAAAATTATTTAATATAAAGTTTGAACACACGTCACATCCAACTTCTTTCATTTTGACAGTCGTTTTAAAATTTTGAGAAAATTAAAGTTTGTTTCGAGTTTGAGACATGTTCTTTCGAAACGATTTGTATCTTTTACTTCAGTAAAATACTTCTCAAACCAGTAGAACTAAAACTAGATTTCAATCAAATTTTATTTGAAAGTTATATTGAATTCAAAATGAGCTTGATTTACATTTAGAACAATCAAATGTCATTTCAAACCATTTCTTATTTTTTTTAAAAATAATTGTGAAGTTCGAAGAAAATTTGAGTTAGTTAAAACAAATTTCGAGCTCACATTCAATTTCGGTCAAAATACTTAATATTTCGAAAATATTTCTAAAATTTTAGGCAAAATCAAATTTGTTTCTAGTTTGAAACATGGTCGTTGGAAGAACCAGAAATAAGGCTGAACGTGATTCAATTGACTACATTTAGGACAATCCAATTTTACATCAAACTATTTCTTTTTTATTTGTAATCGATTGTGACTAAACTTTGAAGTAAATTTGAATTAGTTAATATAAAGTTTGAACTCACGTCATATCCAACTTCTGTCTTTTTGATAGTCGTTTTAAAATTTGAAAAAAAATAAAAGTTTGAAGCTAGCTTGAGAGATGTTCTTTCGTATCGATCTATAGCTACACTTTGGTGGAAATCCTTCTAAAACCAGTAGAACTAAAACTAAAACTAGGTTTCAAAACAATTTTATTTGAAACGTATATTGAATTAAAAATGTAGTATTCAATTTTGAAATATGTTGGGTCAAATTTGAATGAAATTGGTTTAACATCTAGCTTGATATACATTTATTTAGGACAATCGAATATAATTTTGTAATCAAATCTCATTGAAATCCGATTTTATTGCCAACCCAAAATCTTGCAGTTACAAAATCTTGCAAGTACAAAATCTTGCAAGTACAAAATCTTGCAAATACAAAACCTTGCAAATACAATATCTTGCATTTAAAATTTTTGCAGTTTTAGTATCTGTACCTGTCTTTAAAGTTTAATATAATTAAAAAAAATAAAATAAAAAAAATTGTGCCGATAGCGATCCGGATAACTATGCGTCAAGAAATACGGGTAATATCATAATTAGAATTGAAATCTCTATTTTTCAAAACATTTCAACAAAATATTCTGGATAAAGAAGATTTAATCTTCATTTTCCAGAATTTAAATTTTCGTTACTGATTAATGAAGATTTAATATTAAAATTAAAATGGAAATCTCCATTTTCCAGAATATCTCAACATATTATTCTGGTTAAGAATATTTAATCGTGGACATTTGATTTTTGATATCTCAAGCAAAATTCTACTGTATAATTATCATTATACAGTAGAATTTGTCAATGAGATTTATTATCTTGCATAAGTACACCAAGGTTTTAATCGATCTTAACTGCATACCCCGTCAAATTTTCGCTGGGTTTGTTCGGCTCCTGGAACGTCGGCGATGTGACATTTACCGTGTCCAAGCGCTTTGTCAATTAAATTCTTGATGTACCACTTGGGGCACCGCCTTCCCACTTTAAATATACCATATCGCCTTCGTTGTATTTATGCTGGGCACAGTATGCTTTATCGAAACGCTGTTTCTGGCGTAAGCCAGCTGCTTTAGTTCTCTCATAAACTAGCTTGTTAATAGTCTCCACCTCGTCATCGGTAAATTTTGTATTCTCCATTGACAGCAACAATTTATTTTTTAATATACTTCGCGGTTCGTAGGTTAAGATTAGTCGTTGAGGTGATAGTTTTGTGGTGCCATTGCCCATCGTATTTAACGCCCACTGTATATTTCGAATATTTGTGCCCCATTTCCTATCGTCTTCTCCACCCATTGCTCGTAACATTCCCAAGATAATTCGGTTGTACCTTGTACGTTTCACATTGGCCGTTAGCTCTTGGCGTTGCGGTGGCATTCAAAATATGTTTGATATTGTTTTCCGAACAATATGTTTCGAATGACCTTGCTGTAAATGTAGTGCCACGATCAATAATTAATCTCGTGGGAACTCCGAAATGAGTAGTCCAATCATCCATGACCGATGTAACTGGAGCTGTATTCGTTGATTTTGTTGCCCTGTGAACTACGTATTTTGAAAACGCGTCTATTACAACTATCAAATGAGTATTACCTTTGGACGTTTTCGGGAAAGGACCCAAGTGGTCCGCATGTATGGTGTGTAATGGTATTGGCGTCTTATCAATTCAACCGTTTTTTCAACGCCCGGGTTCCCGATATCATCGTGATTCATTTTAGCGATACGCCACTTTAATGTTCGGGGCACAACCCACATTCGTTTATCACGTACCATTCAGTACAATTGTTCTCGATATACCGTATAATCTGCATGCATCTGTTGTTCATCCGAAGTATTTGGTTTCCGACTTATAACTTCGATGATTTTTTGAATATCGTCAATCATCTTGCTGTGATACTAGGAACACATTAATCGTTGCTGGATCCAGATCCATTCCATCGTCAACTGTGTTCCGACTAAGTGCGTCGACATGTTGCATCTTTGCCCACTTCGATGAACAGTATTAAAGCTATATTCAGCCAATCGCAATTACCATCTTCCTATTCTTGGAATTACACCCTTTTTCGCAGCGTAAGTTTTCAACGCCACACAATCCGTGACCAAAGTAAATGGCTTCCCGATTAAATAAATGCGGAACCTGTGAAGCGATTCAACGACTGCATACGACTCTAATTCATATGAATGATATTTGCATGGCGACTAAAATATGACACTGGTTTCGTCTCCCTTTTTCGTCTCGTTGGAACAGTACACCGGCGAGACCTTTGGCACTTGAATCGGTGCACACATCATGTTCCAACCCCGGATTATACAACGTCAGAATATCACGACTTCCCAACTTGCTTTTTAATAACTCGAACGATGTGGTTTACTAATTTGTCCAGTTAAAGGATTCATTAGTTTTCGTTAGCCGCGTTAACGGTTCAGCGATAATTGAAAAATTCTCAGCGAATTTTCTGAAATTATTCGCTAATCCGATAAATTATCGCACCTCATGCTTATCTGTGGGCGTTGGAAATGTTAAAATTGCGTTAGTTTTGTTTGATCCTGATCGTATACCATGAGAATCAATTTCATGGCCAAGGAATACAACTTTCTTCTTGAAAAACTGACACTTCTTTAATTAAAATTAAAATTAAAGTTAATCCTCGTTATTGTAATTCTTTGAATAATCGTTCCAACTTTTCCTTACCTTCCTGGATGGGCGTGCTTGGTATGATAATATCATCCAGATAAACAATTATGTCCTCGTTGACCCCCGAGCAATGGCGTTCATAATTTTTTGCAAACAGCCGGAGCATTTGTTAACCCAAAGGACATCCTCAAAAACTCGAAATGCCTATCCGGCATCACGAAAGCTGTACGAGGAATTGATTCAGCGGACATTGTAATCTGGTAATACCCGGACGCTAAATCCAGTACAGTGAAATAATTACTTCCACTGAGTCGTGATATTTGATCTTCTATAATCGGTAACGGATACTGGTCCCGCCTCGTCTTATTATTCAATTGTCGGTAATCAATGCACCTTCGTTCATCATCGTCCTTCTTTTTAACTAAGATGACTGGAGTAGCATAAGGTAATTCAGATTCACGTATTATTTTATGTCACAATTCACTTATTATTGTTTTTACTTTTTCACGTTGATGGTAAGATAGTCTATAAGGCAGATAGACTACTGGTTCATCATTATTTAATTTAATTTCCATTTCAACATCCGTTTTCCCAAGTTCTTTCAGATTGCGTGCAAAGCAACTTCCAAATTTTGTTACTAACTTAAATAACCATTTGCGTTCACTCGGGGTCATACACTCATCTATATTTAGTTCGGCCAACAGGACTTCATGTACCCCTAAAGTACCGCTTACGTTGATATTTTGAAATTTTAACGTATTCTGTTTTCTAATCATTCTTACGGTTGATTTATCAATAAAATTTTGATCAATCAGAGATTGTGTATTTAAATATTGGTCAGGAACAATAACCAACTCAATCTCATCGGCAACTTCATCAATTTGATCTCTCGCTCGTATCTTCTCGTTGGGAACCATACCGCCACCTGCAAATCCTTTGACAACCACGTTACATTTACATCGTTTCATTTCAAGCCTCACGTTACTTTCTCGTACGATCGAGCATTGATTTCCACAATCAGTTAATCCCAAAATTTTCGCGTTACCGTTCAATATTACAGTTTTGATATAGGAACATGCCCCGTCAGTTGTTATTCTACAATTGAAAGCTTTTTGAGTGCCAGTCGTAGTGGAACATTCTGGTTGTCCCCTCGAATGCACACGCGAATATTCCTACATCGTTCTCGTCTCGGTGGTTCAGGATATAATTTACCGACAAATGTCCTGGTTTTAAACAATTATGACACTCATATGTCCTAGCTGGAGGAATTTCGTTGGTTGCGTCCTTGTTAACTGATTTTCCCGGCATACTGATATTGGGCTAGATACTCGATACTCAGATAAGCAGATAAGCAGTTATATTTTGCGAATTTGCTAGAAATGTTAAACACGATAATTTAGCAATCCAATTTGTTTCTGAATTTCAGAAAATGGGCTACTTTAATGCACTTTAACGTTTGTGCTGAATACAAAAATATATTTTACTTTGCTAAAATAATCTAGTAGTTTATGCAAGCAAATTTTCGATTAGCAAATCCGCCATATTTGCAGAGTTGCGAATTGCTAGAGTATCGAGTATCTGGCCCATTATTTTGTATATTCAGCCAACCGAAATTGTGTTCAGCATTTACAGTCCGTGCACTCTGCGCACTTCCTTGCCGCATCAAATCAGTAGAACTATAAATAAGTGTGAACAAATTTCGAAATCACGCGTTGAACTTCTTGAGAAAATGCTTCTAAATTCTTGAGAAAAATAAAAATTTGTTTCTAGTTTGATAGATGTTTGTTTGTAATGATTTTCAACTTTACTTTGATAAAAATGCTTCTCGAACCAATAGAACCAGAAATAAGGCTAAGGTGCAAACAAATTTTTGCATTTTGAATATTTAATTTCGAAATTTTTGAGGCAAGTTTGAATGAAATTGATTCAATTGACTAAATTTAGTATAATCAAATTTTACTTCAAACTATTTCTTTTTTATTTGTAATTGATTGTGACTAAACTTTGAAGGAAATTAGAATTATTTAATATAAAGTTTGAACTCACGTCATATCCAACTTCTGTCGTTTTGATAGTCGTTCTAAAATTAAAAAAAAAAAATAAAAGTTTGAAGCTAGTTTGAAAGATGTTGCGCTTGTCCAACCTGTAGAACTAAAACTAAAATTAGGTTTCAATAAATTTTTATTTGAAACGTATATTGAGTTAAGAAGGTAATATTCTATTTCGAAATATTTTGGTTCAATGGCGAATGAAATTGGCTTAACGTCTAGCTTGATTAGAATTTGGAACAATTAAATTTAATTTCAAACTATGTCTAATTTATTTTTAAATAATTGTGACTAAAATTTGAGGAAAATTTGGGTTAGTTAGAACAAATTTTGAAATCACGTTCAACTTCTTAAGAAAATGCTGCTAAATTTTTGAGAAAAATAAACATTTCTAGCTTGAAAGATGTTCATCCGCAATGACTTTCAACTTTACTTTGATAAAAATGCTTCTCAAACCAGTAGAACCAGAAATAAGACTAATTCTGTGTGCCTCATGTCGATATTTCGACTAAATTTCGGACTAAACTAAATTACGGTACATTATGCTATTAACCACCAGACTGCTAACGAAAAGTCTCCTTGCGAGGAAGCTTTTCGTTTTAGTTGTCATTTTTATTGAGAGTGCTTAGATTATACTGTTTATTACGAAAATATTATTTCTGCTACAAATTTGTAGAGAAATGCTGGGGTGACATGTTGTATCATCACTTTCGATTCAATTTCGATAGTGTTTTGTCTCTTGTAACAAGAATAAAATTGTTCTCTATTTCGCGTTATGAATTATATATTTTCTAAGGCTGTCTCAGCTTGCTCAAATAAATCAACATTTTATTTCTATTTTCATTCACCATTTTTTATCGTCCAATTTTTTGTTTGCGATATTTTATCAAAGTGAAGAAAAGAGTAAGTATACAATAGGCTGAGATCGCATTAGAAAAATCGTAATGAAAAAAGGAAATAGATTACAATTTTGTTCGTGTTACACGAGACAAAATACTATCGAAAACGAATCGAAAGTGATGTTAGAAGAACATGTCACCCCTGATGGTATAATGATTGTACGAGTATTTTCGTTTTCGAATTGAAATACATTGTTGTGTTTTTAGCTTTATGTATAAATGTATACGGATTTCCAGTGCCCTTAACGCTTTTTGTCAAATATGAATCATGATTGTGAATATAATCTTAACGAATCGAACCTCTTATAGGGTTTTCAGATTAAATAAAACCTGTTTCGCATTAAACTAACCCGTTTCCGAATTAAGCGAACCTATTTCCAAAACTATACGTTTTTTCGAACTAACAGAAACATTTCCCGAATTCAATGAAAACTTGTACCGAATGAATGAATCCATGGATTGAAACCTTTTTCAAAATAAACGAAACCAAAATAAATAAATTTAAAGTCAATAAATACCTAAATCACTAAAAATTGTTTATTTTTTATTTGAACACTCATTTAAATTCATTAAAATTAAGAAGAAATTGGGGAAGTCCGTGTAGCTGCGGCTTTTCAAACCCAACCTTTGATCTCGCCTTCTAAACTAAATTCTCTGATGCCAGTTAATTCGGAGGAAGAAACATTACACAGTTTTGCACTGCTTAGATGAAGTCCTTCACTTGGATTGTTTTATGACAAATCCATACAGATAAATGATTACATATCATAAAGTAATATCGATTGGTATACATGCAGTTCCTACAAATTCTGCGTGTTCTGAATAAATGGATATCTCATAAAAAATTGTATAACGGATTATACCAGAACCATAACAGTACCTGAGCCCTCTTGATTTTTGCTGCAAATCTTAAAATATTCCGATATGCTCTCTTCGACCCGCATCAAAATTCTGATCATATACTCATATAAAGTAAGTTGACTTGATATTTTCCAGTGTAATTAATTTGAGGTTAGTTTATAATGTTAAATTATAAACGAAC